>CM030897.1:20662990-21025490 GCA_018136845.1 Heterotis niloticus
AGTGTAGAAATGTTTTGTTCAAACATTTAGTGGAGAACGACACTTCAATTCACATTCTAAGCGCAAACGCAGTAGAAAGAAGACCTAAATGTCCCAAACTGTGTTTCAACACTTTTTAGCAGTTTCAAGCAATACAAGTGTAGAAATGTTTAGTTCAAACATTTAGTAGAACACAATAGTTCTTTAAACATTATTAGTGCAAACGCAGTAGAAATAAGATCTAAATGTTCCAAACTGTGTTTCGACACTTTTTAAGCACTGTTTCAAGCAATACCAGTGTAGAAATGTTTTGTTCAAACATTTAGTAGAACACAATAGTTCTTTAAACAATATTAGTGCAAACGCAGTAGAAAGAAGACCTAAATGTCCCAAACTGTGTTTCAACACTTTTTAGCACTGTTTCAAGCAATACCAGTGTAGAAATGTTTTGTTCAAACATTTAGTGGAAAACGACATTTCATTACACATTCTAAGCGCAAACGCAGTAGAAAGAAGATCTATATGTCCAAACTGTGTTTCAACACTTTTTAGCACTGCTTCAAGCAATACCACTTTATAAATGTTTTGTTCAAACACTTAGTAGAAAACAACAGTTCAGTAAACATTCTAAGCACAAATGCAGTGGAAAGAAAATCTAAATAGCCAAACTGTGTTTCAACGTTTATTAAGACAATTACAGTATAGAAATGCTTTGTTCAAACATTTATTAGAAAACAACAGTTCAGTAAACATTCTAAGCAGAAATGCAGTGGAAAGATCTAAATGTCCCAAACTGTTTCAACACTTTTTAGCACTGTTTCAAGCAATACCACTTTAGACACTGCAGCAGACATTTTAGGATGAAAAATTATTTATTAAAATTAATTTCAATAACCAAACACATCCCACACAATAATAACCAATAATTAATCAAATACAACAATAATGCACATCCAAATAAAACAGTTTTAGCCCTGCCTAATCTGGAGCAGTGGAAGGAAGATTAATTTTAAATTATTTTAAATTTAATTCAATTAAAATGAATGAACAAACTCACAAATTATCATATATTCAAAAGCTGTTAGGATGCACGTTCTTGACGTTTGTAAACCAAGTGCATGCCTTTCAGCAATGTGTGCACTCAGTTTTTTTCTAGAAAAAGGTGTCAGTTACATTCCTAATGTAGTACCCTTAGGTACCCTTAGGATTTTTTCCACTTCCTTTGGCCAGCAGACACATTAAGTCGATTAATTTTCTTTGTGTGGTTCTCAGTGTCAGTTATATGATACTTCGGTGTAAATGCATCTTTGTTTTCTGTGAACTTTACAAAAATATGTTACACTATTTCTACGTGGAAAGAAAAAATAGTTATGATACTTTATCTGTGCTCCATTATGATGTGTTAATAATTTAATAAGAGACCTAACTAACAAATGGTTTGTCATCAGACCAGTGTTACGGTTCTTGTTTTTTTTCTGGTGGGGAATTGCGGTGTTCCTGTTCGCGCGGTCTCTCCATAGGGGTTCAGCGTTTGACAAGTCAGTCAGAACCAGGATTGGTCCGTTGGCGGATGACGTCACCCCCCGCCAGCGCTTATCTGTGCAGACCACCATGGAGGCAGCGGCAACAGCTCCATCTTGATCGTGCTTTCTGGCAATTTATGTCTAGCGGGGTATTTTGCTGTTTGCCCTTGTTTTGTACAGTGTTAGCACTGGGGAGTACACACCCCTTTGTCTACCTGTTGCTGACACGTAGCAATCTGTTGTATTCTGGACTCGAGTTTGTCATTTTTCTTTTCTTTCGTGGCCCAGGTCGGAATGTCCGTTTTGTCTGGTTGTTGTGTTTTGAGTTGGGAACCGCCTATGTTTTGTATAACTGTTTTGCACCTGTTTTCTGGTTTTTGTTTGATTAGGTAACTGTATAGATTTGCATCAGCATCCCACTGTAAATAAACGTCACTTGTTCACTGTATGAGGTTCATGGTCAAAGAAGGTTCTTCCCCTACCACCTAAATTGTCTCCCGTTTCCCTTAAAATGCGACGATCCTTAAAATCGGTCCCCTAGCCAACGAGCCGGGTCGTAACACCAGCACTGTTCTTCATTGCAAACTGTTGCCAAAATGCCAATATTTATTGGGGAAAAAATAGCAAAGTTAGGCTAAACTTATCCATAACAGAATCACAATTATAGCAGTCAGGAACACGTATCTAAATGGCCTCAGGTCTGGGTTTGTCTAATTTCATCTATTTGTATTCACGATAAACACTTGAAATGAACACAAAATTGTATATGTGAGCGCGATAGAAAATTTATTTTAAGACAATCAGCATATCACACTTAAAATTATGTTTTTACATTTCATCCTCATTACCTTGAAATGCATCACATTCGGGAGTCACCTCCCGTTTCATTTCGCTTTAATACATTTCCAGAGTAGATGCTCTTTGTAACACTGCAGCAATTCTGCAGAGATTTCATTTTCCATTCTGACAACTTGAGCAAGTGTTCACAGACAGAAACTGTTTAGCTCCATAGCAATACAATTATACAAGAACCTCAAGAAATATCGTGCATGAATAAATAATGTGTATGTTCTGCAAACATATGTTACCTGCATTTTTTACTGTAATATTTCCTGTTGGTTAGAATCCACTAAGGTAAATTAGGGCTAAATGTGACTCTGGTCTTGCCTGAAACCCAAGGTCAGAAGCCATGTGGTATAGCTTCGCTCCACATTGTTCTGTGCTACCTTCATTAATCATCTAGCTGCCTTTATTCCCTATGCAGAGAATTCTTCCCAGTCCTCTTTAGGAAGAGACACAGCAATGAAAATTACCAGTGTAGAAAATAAAGTGCTAACCTTGGCTAATTTGGGTGGTTCTTTCTCCTTGTCAGCAAAATGTCTCAGTTTTTTTTTACATTTATTTAGAATTCTTTTCCTGCTTGCTGAAGAACTTCACCGTTTTGATCGTGTTCTCATTGACAGTTCACCTCATTTCTACCCTTCTGGAGAGCTGAAGATTCTTCAATCTGCTTATTGCATATACATATATACTTTTTTAAACCCTGTTAGGAAAAAAGTATGTGTGTAGGCATATCTGAAATGTTATAAAACGGCTATTAAGACACTTAAAAGTTACAGAACATTCTAGATCTAAGTGTAGTTTGATGTAAAGCAGAGCATCTGCATTCTCTCAGTGAAAATATGCTAAGTTACATTCACATTTCATGAAGCAAACAATCTTCCAGTTACTTGAAGTTTAACAATAAGACTTCAATAAATAAGCATCTAAACATATCATTTTCTACTTTTGCTCCTTGAAGCCCTCTCACTCCACAGTGACTGGAGCACAAAAGTAATATTTAAAAAAAAAAAAAAAAGATGTTATATATGAAGAATGTGTGTGGCTTCCTAGCAAACTAGCACAGAAAATGCAACAGGCAAAAATTTCTGGAGGTCTGACTGCTTTTACATCCCCTTACATCCCCTTGCACCCCCTGAAACACCACAAGGTTCTCAGTGCTGCCCCGCGTCCCTGATCCGGCAAGCCACAGCCGTGATGAGTGCTGCCCCCTTGCCGCTGCCGTCCTCAGACTGCATTAGTGTGACCTCACACTGGGGGGCCAGGTCCTGCAGCGTTTCACGCATGATGCTTGCGAAGCTGGAACACAGAACAGGACTGGTCAGCATTCACCAGCTGGGGTTTAAATAAGCAGGCACAGGTGTTCCCTGGACACATCCCATATGCTGCCCAGTGCTGTCTGAAATGAGACCTAACCAGAAATCTCCTTAATTTGGCTCTTCATCTATTTTGGTTAAATACTAGATTAACTGCCTCAGTGAAAAATGTGTAAAATTATAACTTACATGACTTTAGCAAAGTTACAGGCAGCAGGACACAGACTTGGACTACATTTGTAATCTGAAGGCTGCAAGTTCAATTCCTACTAAGCACCCTTACCTTTGGGACCTTTGAATAACTTATCTACCCTGAATTCCTCCAGGAAAAGACACAGCTGTGCAAATGTGTCTTTAGACAAAGCCTTGAGCTAACCAGGAAATAAAGTGGCTACTAGGCAGACATAACCGGAGATCTAAATGGTGGACTCACTGTGGGTGAAGCTTGTAAAGCGTTCCATCCACCCCGATGGTGACACGGAGGTGGGGGAGGTTGCGGTTCTGTCGGATCTTGTCAACTACAGCAGCGAGACCTGCCCCACATAGCTGAGCGGCCCGGCATGCCACCACACTGCACACCTCCTTCACCAGGATGCTATCGTCGCAGGTGCTGCTGGTCAGGCCCAAGTGCTGCAGGATGGAGCGGACCTGGCGCAGGGCTAGCCGGTCGCTGGGGGAGAAGTACAGGGAACAGGAACATCAGAACACAGTCCAATGCAACAACTTGGATTTGTAGGGGAAATGCCAACACAGGCCCACTAGTGCTTTCTTACCTCTCAATTTGGGATAGGAACCGTGTCTCAAAGATGCCACGTGTCTTCAGCCTCTCGCTCAGCTTCCCACGAAACAGCAGCCCCTTAGCAGTGAAGTCCAGCAGTATGTTCCTCACTATCTCTCCTAGGTACATTCCACTGATCATCTTCTCATATCTGAAAGCCCAGAGAAACAATGAAGATGTCCATTATTGACCCACAGCTGGTGACTAAAGGATAGACCCTTACAGTTGCTGTATTCAGAGCCAAAAGGAAATAAAAACACAAAATGGAAGAGAGACATCACAATCATATGTTTGTAAATCTAACAGCCACTATTACCCCTATGTTAACATCTGGCTGATGTCCATATCTTAGGAAAGACTCCAGTCTATCACGCACCTATCTGAGCCCACACTGAGAGCCATGTGTACAAATGAGGTTTATCACAGTTGAAACCATCAACCAAAGACACAACATTCAAAAGTTTGTACTCACTCAGCAAGACCTATTAAGATAAACATGGGTGTACACTTCCCTATGCTCAGAATAACCAGAATTTTTTCGGAACTTTCCCATGCAGTACCTCTGCTTGCCAGGGTTGGCGGAGTTATTGTCAACAGCTCTGTCAAATTCCGTGCAGATGTCATCCAGCTCCCCGTTGTCCCCAAAGGCTCCCCACTCCATATTAACGCACATGCGACCCTCTTCACCTTCCACCAGCTCCACGTTCGGCATCTCTTCCATGTAGCAAGCGTTGGTACCCGTGCCTGGAAGCGTGCAGTGTGCAGATGGTTACACTGGAGTGCAGCGGGGGGCACAGCTTGAGACAAAGTCTAGCACAGGGGGTGATGACTGACGTGCAAAAATCTGCTTCAGCAACTGGTTCATATGATCTCTCGTATCAGTTTAACAGATCTCAAAAACACAAACTAACTTACCCACAATGAGCCCCACTTCACACTCTGGGTCCTCATAGCCACAGGTCATCATGGTGCCCACAGTGTCATTTACCAACGCCACCACATCCAGGTCAAACTCCTGCAGCAGACGAGATACGTGAGACCAGGTGTAATGAAGTATAAGGTTTCTCCTTAATTTCTGTCCTCATTTTTGGCATAAATGAGCAGCCACACTGACCTCCTGCCTATGAATGGCTTCTTTCAGCAGCTGCACAACGTCTTCCCCTTCACAGCCAGT
The DNA here is from genome assembly GCA_018136845.1 of Heterotis niloticus. NCBI lineage: Eukaryota > Metazoa > Chordata > Actinopteri > Osteoglossiformes > Osteoglossidae > Heterotis > Heterotis niloticus. The sequence continues at coordinate 20,668,601 of CM030897.1, forward strand.
GGCTCTGAAGCCTTTTGTCCACCTAAGTAAGATGCCCTTAGGCAAAAGGAAGGGAAATACAGAATGAGATTGGTGGAGAAAGTTCTCAACTTGTATATGTCTCACACCTCTGTGTGGATACAGAGGTCCTACCTGGTCCAGTTTCTTCTGATCACAGGGGAAGGAGAAGGTGAAGCCCAAGGGCAGATGTCCACCTTTCATACCCATGTACTCCAGGAAGTCACCAATACAGTGGACAATATGGTCAAACAGCTGCCTCGTGAAAAGAAAGGGTATGCAAATTAACATAACCTGAGAAAGCCAAGGAGGAGAATGAAGGGCAGGAATAGTCTGTGGAATGCTTCTACATGGTACACACCTCGTCCCCAGTCCCTTGCATGACTTCCTGAGGTATTGTGTAAATCTTGTTCTGCATTTCTACACTACGCCGCTTCCCACTGCGCACTTTCACAAGCAGCACCCGGAAGTTGGTCCCCCCCAGATCCAGTGCCAGAAAGTCACCACGCTCTGGCGGTTGAGCACAAAGAATGTAGTTACACACAGACACACACAGGTGAACTCAAAGGACAGACAGAGGATGCTTCCTTTGCTGTTGAAAGGCACATTTGGTAACCACAGAAAACAAACAAATAATGAGGAAAAAACTAACCGGTGCCATCTGGTGTGGATCTGACAAAGGTGGGCAGCATCTTGACACTGGCTGAAGAATGGGTCTCCTTTGCCAGTCCCTTGCACATCTCTTCACCCATCCTCCTTTTCACCTCCAGGAGCTGCTCGCGGCTGAGCCTCAGTGTGTCCAGGACACGCTGCCGCTCAGCATGCTGGGTAGCCAATCGATATGCCACTGCTGTCACCATGGCCGCACCTTTCCCACTGCCATCCTCAGAGCGCAGGAAGCGCACGTCACAGTCTGGTACCAGGGACCGAACCATCTTGTGAAGCCGTCGTGCAAAACTTCAAGACAGAGAATGGAGTTTAATCAATTGATGCACACCAGCAAACATCACCCCCTCCACACACACACAGCTACTTACTGTAAGTGCTCTTTATTAAAACTGAGGCATGCACCAGTAGCCATAAGATGCCCTTACTGTGGGTGGTTCTTGTAGACCGAGCCATCCACTCCGATGGTTGTACGCAGGCGCTCAGCAGCCTTGTTGTCACGGATCTGCCTGAGCACAGCAGCCAGGCTGGCTGCGCACAGGTGGGAGGCCCGCATGGACACCACCTGACACACACGCTGTGTTGCTACGCAGTCCTCTGCAGTGGGATTAAGGCCCAAGTCTCTGAGCACCTTCTCAGCATTCAACAGCCCCTCGTTGTCCCTGAAGATGTTTGCATTAGCACACATGAACACCCAACATATAAGTGCATTGCATATAGTCTAGACAGGAGAGGATTATGAAAACTACTCAGAACTATTTTACAGTCCCATCCAAGCAGGATTTTCATATTTCAGGACTATAAAACTATTTTATAAAAGTTAACATACACCAGTAAACACAGCAATTGCATTTCAGATCTGAGAAGAAAATCAAATGCAGAGTTGATAACACAAGCTGACCTCTCACTCTCAATGGCGGAAACATAGGAGGTCTTGAAATGGTCGGTGGTGAGCAGGTCAGCGGTAACCTTGCCCTGGAAGATCAGCCCTTCTTTGGCCATCTTCACCAGGATGAGCCGCACCAGCTCACCCATGTACATCCCGCTAATCATCTTCTCGAACCTGCAATGGGACATCGTCATCATCAGGGCACCATACGCTTTAGTGCAAGCCTCCTCACAGGACAGCCAGGAACTGGTTTCAGAAGCAGTGATGTAACCGGACCACATTTTTGTTGTGGATCCACCTCAGAAACAAGTGTGATGTTATGAGCAAACACCCTGCCCAGAAGCCACCCCCACTTACAGCTGCTTCCCGGGGTTCAGGGATCCAGCATCGATCTCCCTGTCAAACTCTGTTCGCAAGTCATCCAGTACTCCATCATCCCCAAAGGCACCCCACTCCATGTTCACACACATGCGGCCTTCATCCCCTTCGACCAGCTCCAGGTTCCGCATCTCCTCCATGTAGCAGGCATTGGTGCCCGTGCCTTGAGCGGGGAGGAAGCAGAGACATAGGGTGATTTTGCTGCCAGAGCAAGGCATCGACAGGAACAGTGTTCAGGCCTGAGGAAGAGACTCACCAATGATGAGGCCGATCTCACAATGGTGGTCATCGTACCCACAGGTCATCATGGTGCCCACCGTGTCGTTGATCACTGCCACAATGTCGATGTCAAAGTCCTAAAGAGTATGACATACTGTTCTGTCTCCTCTTTGGTTTATTACTGCAAATTAGGTTGCTGATATCACACAGCCAACATTTGCTCTTACCACAAACAGCTGACAGTTTTCAAGATGTTACACAAGAAACAAAATAATATTCAAGATGTGATACGCAAGAAACAAAATAATATTGAGCATGTTGGTTTTATATGTAAATTTATGTCTCAAGTAGAAATTAGTATCAAACTAATTTCTTGAAAAATATTTAAGTAATTCACTGATATTTCACAATACTTCCAAGTCATCAGATATATAAAGCAACAGCAGCGAGATTTCTGGTATGTGCCAACTTGGGTTGACAAATGACTTTGCCTCTACACAGAAACAGGAACCTTGAGGATGAGACGTGCTAAAATGCACAAGTCTTCACTCAGCCCTCCCTTCCTCCCTCCCTCCTTCTGCTCACTCACTCACCCCTCTCTTCTTAATGGCCTTTCTCAGAAGGCTCACAACATCTTTGCCTTCCACGCCACTACATTTGAATCCTTTGGTCCATGTCACCAGGATGCTCTGCATACAAAGAGCCACCACAAAGACATCAAAAGCTGATTTTACAATTTTCTTAACATTTATGCAGTGTCTGTTAGCATTTTATTCAGTTAAAAAGCTGAGTATTTTGCTGAAGAAGGTTAGGTTCAGTTTCCTGAACATGAACACTTTAAAACCAGAAGCCCTAAAGTTAAACATCTGAGTCTTTAACCACCCGGTATGGTTACTCCTTCACAGAATACCTACTGATTTCTGGAATGTGATCTCATTCTGCTTGTGATGACTAGGTTCAGTGACCTTTCTACATGACTTTATATTTAGAGCTGTTACATTTTTAAACATTGGGATAATTACCAAAAGCCAACAGGTGCTATTTAAAACTACTGGGTATTTAATTGCTACAGCAACATGGGTCAGTCTACAATTTACAAGTCTTAACTTCCGCGCAAATTGCTGCCACTTAGCACTGCCGAGGATGCTAATGCTCACCTCATCGAGTTTGGTCTGCTGGCAGGGGAAGGAGAAGGTGAAGCCCAGCGGGAGCTTTCGATCTTTTATCCTCAGCTTCTCCATAAAGTTAGCCAGACACTCTGCAATGTGGTCAAACAGCTACATGGAGCAGAAGCAAGGATAAATGCATGTTAAGACAGATAGTGAGTTGGAGGAAAAAAAGGATATGTATTCAACAGTACTAGAAACTGGATTATTTTTCGTTATACTGTAGTGACTTTTAAACCAGATCAAATTTCATAGGTTTTATAGTGACATAAACAATGTATAACAATGTACTGTTTGCCACAGTAAAAAAAAATCCCATTACTGTGCTGAAAAAAATAATCTGCTTAAACTAATGCTGATGTGCCATGATCTCATTCCCATACAGACCTTGCCATAGCCCAGTTCACTTATCTGACCCTGACACAGTTGGAATGTTGGATATATTTGGGAAACATCACACATTCCTAATCCTCATATTTAGCAGATAACATGAAAATACAATGTGCTGTTCCTGCTATGCTGTCACCCCATACTCTGACCCTCACCTGTGTGCCAGTGCCCCTCATGAGGTCCTCAGGAATGGCATAGATCTGGTTCTCCATCTCAACCTTCTGCTTCCCATTGTCAGAAACTTTCACAAGGAGCACCCGAAAGTTTGTCCCACCAAGGTCCAGTGCCAGAAAGTCACCCTTCTCTGTAGGACATTACACACATACATATAAAAAGTGTTCAGAACGGCTGGCACATGGGCATATTCCAATTCACAAACCAGTTTTTATTATGTAATAAATCTTTGTCTTCATCTTGTCCTAAGGCCAGCTTTCAACCCTGTCCTCTCCCTTGTGCTATGACTCTCTACCTCACTCAACCAGAAATGTAAAGTTAAATCAATATAAAGTTACCTGTAACTGTATATGACAGCTGTAATACTGGCAATGACACCACAAAGGCCACCATGAAGTGGAATAAAAGAACAGTGCTGTTGGAAATATTTAAAGTCAGGGACATCAAAACATTGTTCTATAAAACCCCAAAAAGCATTACTAGACTAAAAGGAGTGGTCCTAAAATAATCAAGAGTGGATCAGCTAGTGCTCAGGTGAACAGGAAATGAGCAAACAAGATTCGGGAAGAACTAAAAATCAGATGCGCACGTCTCAAAAATGGAGGAAATGACTTTTCAAGATCGTCTGATCAAGACGAGGGCGAGTGCAATTTAAAGAGCCACTAACATCCTGAGTCAACAAGCTAGGCAAACAGAAACAGAACTGCACCAGAGTCAAGCCATGTCCTCTACAACATGGTGCAATTTCTCTTCCTGATAATACAACTCGCCATCTCAAACTTCTGCTCACTAACACTGCTGCTACTCACTATCAGCAGAGCTCAAAATGTTGAAATTGAGCAAGGTGGCAAAAAAGGAAATACAATTTTTTTATTCATTACACAATTATGAATGCTCATGCTAATCTGTTACACAGAAGTACCAAGAAATCACTGAAAAAAAATGTCAGCACATTGACAGCAATGCAATTTCATACAACTGTTTATACACTGCCCCGCCAAAAATAAGCTTATGCAATGTTGCAACATTTATTTCCATTCAGAGTTACATTAATTTTTCACCAAGATCTTATATTGATGACAGGAGAGTTGGACTGCTGTGTAAAGTCTTCTCCGGCACATCTCAAAGATTCTCAATGGGGTTAAGGTCTGGACTCTGTAGTGGCCAATCCATGTGTGAAAATAATGTCTCGTGCTTCCAGAAGCACTCTTTCACAATTTAAGCCCGATGAATCCTGGCATTGTCATCTTAGAATAAGAAGAAAAAATCCATTGATAGAAAAACCTGATCATTCAGTGTATTCAGGTAGTCAGCTGACCTCATTTTTTGGGCACAGAACGTTGCTAACCAACTGAAGCAACCCCGGATCATAACACAAAGTTAAATCCAGGTGGTGACTTTTTTTTTGGCCGGACTGTGTAAGTACAATCAAGTCAGAAAAATTTAAAGGCATGGTCTTGTAAAAAATTAAAAACATGACTAAAGCATCAAAACTATATTAAAATTACACATAGTAAAAGTAAATAAAGCGTGAATCAAGTCTAACTGAATGACACACCACAGTAAATTTTAATTTTAAACCTATAGATTTTAATTTACCAGAAGCTAAACACTGTGATAAAGAAGTTATTCTTTGTTAGTGTCATGCATCTTTCCAACTGGTGGGGAACTTTGTGTTACATTAAGAAATAAAAAAAGTTGAATGTAATGCTATATATAATGTAAATTTCACTATCTAGCATCAAAAGACAAACACTCCCAAATGAACACAGGTGTGCCGCTGCTGAAACATTTTATCAAAAATGGCAGCATCATCCCCTGAATGAAGCTGGAAGTATCGCCAGTGTTTCTGCTGTTATGGGTGTTTGCTGAACAAGCCCCTTGCCTAGTTGGGGATCTCTGGCTTAACAGGGGACAGGAGCCACCCCACCTCCCCAGCGATCACTTATAAGCATTAAATATTTCACAGTTAAGACACCTTTTCTTCACCAGGTTAATCCCAGAGCACACGGGCTGCTCGTGTGAAAGCACAATGAGGTGCAGTTCTAGAGGTTCCCTCCCTCACCCCTGATTCTTACCAGTCCCATCTGGAGTGGATCGAACAAAGGTAGGCAGCATCTTGACGGCAGCAGTGGGATTAGTGTCACGCCCAAGCCCCCGGTCCATCTCCCGCCGGAAGCGTTTTGACACATCCATCAGGTTTTCTTCTGACAGCCGCAGGTGGTACAGGAACTTGTCCACCTAAGAAACAGGACAGCCTCTGCTTGAAGTGCACATCATTATACATTAAATATACATACTAAATAGCAAAAACCATAAATTCAAATTTGAAACAAAATATAAAAATATTTTACACCCATACTCATTTTCAAATGACATTACTGTTATTTGTCTTTTATAATTTCTCATAAATAAAATACAGTTATCCTGCATATGGATACACAATATTTAATATGACTCTGATGTACAACTGTTTGCCACAGTACAACATTGCTTGTAATTTACTTCACAAAAACAAGCAGATATGAGGTATTAACATTCGCAATGAATAACAAACTTGACTCCAAAGCAAATCAGGTTCAGTTCTCTTATAAATGGTGCAACAGCAGGTCTCCACCATGACTTTAAAATGCAATTATGACGCTGATGCTTCCCACATATTATTGATTGCTCTGGCTTTCTTGTCCTCTTTTCAGCAGAATGTCCAAGTACTATAATTCTTGAGTTTGAGAAAAAGCTCTCATGTGTTCTACTACATTTTGAATAGTTAATACAAGCACTTTCAGTCTATTCTCTCGCTTATAAAGTACTAGTTGAGTTACCTGGCTCTGCCTGGGTCAAAAAGGTGTAGCAGTGGTGGAACGGTACAAATTATACAGCATAATGGTGAAATAGTTTGTCCATTAAAGGGGTTGCATTTACTACATACAGTAAGTATTATTAGTGCTATCACACCAGCAGATGCCAGAGACCGATGCCTGTACCAGTTGCAGTCGAGCAAGAAAGGGACAAAGAAAGTATTCATCACAAAACTTTACAGTTTTATCCTTACACCACTAATACATCTGTGCATGTATTACATATAATTTTCTCATATAAAAGCTACTGACATCTTCTGACCAGCATCACCCCACCCCCAAACCTCATGCTCCAAACCCTTCTGGCCAACACTTCTCCAGTCCTCACAGCTCTTTGACAGTAAATGTCCAACAGCTGAACCAAAGCCACAAAGGATTATGACACCAGCAAAGTCAGAAGACATGTGACTGTGAGCAGAGGCTAGCTGTAAATCACCAGGAAACTGAAAGGGGGGGGGGGACAGATGGAGTATAGTCACAGCTGCAGGTCATCTAGCAGCACATACCCTAATGGTATCACAATTGACAAGTGCTTCTTGAAAAACATCATATTCTGACGTACAGTTCATACTGCAAAAAGTACAAAGTATACTGTGTCCCACATGGTCCAAAAATCCTTCAGTATTTTAATTTGGTGACACAAGGCTTTCTGCTTAAGCCACACACTAAATATTACGCAATCACATGGTTTCATATGTAAGGAAAACCCATGACGCAGTAGAGAAGGTCACATTAGTCTGAAGGATCAGTTCAAAGCAGAAGAAATTAACTGACTGATAAATGACTATATATATATACTGACATATAGAAAAAACATAGAGGCCTGGCAAGGATGAACAACCTGAGAACAGCAGACACCAAACTAAGTAAGAGGAGAAGAGTGAATGGGAGGGGTTCAGGCAAGGGAAAAAATGTGTGGGACACAAGGACCAGACTGTGAAGATTAGGAAGTATAATCAAGTATAAATGTGGTAGGAAATAAAACAACAAGACTTTTATAGTCTTATACTGATATAGCATCTACTAGAGCAGGGACATGGAATGACAGTTAAGTAAAAGAAAACAGGAGAAACACTGCCTTGTTTGGGAAAGATGAGGGGTGTGTTGCTAACTGAACTCCTAGATGACTTCATGGGAAATCACACAAGCCCATTGCGGCAAAGTAACTGTCTCACAGTCCTGGGTCAACCCCTAGAAATGGCGCTGACCATTTCAAAACAGACTGAAACAGACGGAGAAGGAACTGGAGAACTTCAGAGTGGATTGCAGCACATTTACAAATCTTTACGTTGAACTAACAGGGAGGATAAGTCTGAGTAAGAAAGTAGGACAAACACACAAAAGATTATGAAAAGAACAGGAAATGGAGACAAAAGGCAAACAAAAGAACGAAAGAAAGGTGGCTCCACTCCCCTTTTGCCCTCTGGTAAAAGAGGAACAGGTCAGCTGACTAACCAATACACCAGGAGACAGCTGGACATGCGCCGCCTGAACTGCCACAGCAGAAACCTTATCTCCATCCTGAATGAGTATTAAAGCGACAAGTACTGTTCACAGATACAGCTCAGCAAATTTGCAAACAAGCATCCTTTTCATGGTCAAAGTAGAGACGGCTGAGGGAGGGCAGGAAGGGGCACACAGTGCCCTGCACCAGGTCTCTGTAAGGAACAGTACAGTATGTGCACCTTCACACCTGGCAAGTGGCCACGTACATTGCTTCCTCACCAGAGCGCTTCGCTGCAAACCACTTAATTATTCATCGCATCGGCCCAGAGCGAAAGCCACTGAGAAAGCACAACAACGGATTTCGATTCACGCACAGGGACAGCCGTATCAGGTGCCCCTTGACAGAATTTGATCATACAAACACACATGGTCAGTTTAATTCTCATAACAGCTACGAAGTTCTTTTGTTTATAATATATGCCTAACTATAACACCACACTGTTCCATCAGTGTTGAAAGCAGTCTCGTGTGTACTTTTTGTCCCAATAACTGAAAAATTGTTACCTCCCTGAAAAAAATATAGATAGCAAATACTTTGTCTTTAAAGCGACTTAAAATAATTTACCCTTTTATCTGTTTAAACTCAGAGTATCTATGTTGCTTGAAGGTGTTACTGGACAGTATGGGATTCAAACCTGAGCCCTTTTAATACCACCAGGTAGCCCCGTTGTAACAAAGTTTATCGTGCAGAACTTATAAACATTATAACATGTATTTTTTACAACATCGTAACTTAGGTTAACATTTTGGGAGCAGTGCAACCTCAACTATGTGCTCTAATACCAAGGGTATTAAACTTGGATTGGACTACATTTAAACAGACAGATAAGGGCCTAGTGTTTCTGATTTATACGAATATGTCTGTAAATATGTTGTTGGTTATTTCAGCAGGTTTCTGCTGCAATTTCAATGTGCATCTGTACATAGTAGCTGTCTGTTAGTACAATGTTAGTCCACATGCTCAATGACACCTTCTTACGTATGCAACCAGTATGCACGCTGGTCTCCACATGCTTCTCATACCACGCCAAGGCACACCGACATGCTACATCTACAGTACATTGTTCCTTTTGTGCAGGTGTGGAATTGAGTTGAATCCAGATCACAGGCAACCGCAGGCGTGGCTCCCGAGGCAAAGAGGAACGGAACTGGTGCGTCGTGATGTTCGTCCATGCACGTTTGAGGGTGGCGAACACGGGAAGAACATGCAAACTCCACACTGAGAGCTGCGAAGCACCGGTTTAACCCATAAGTGTATTCATTTAGCTGAGGCCTTCCTACATGGCGACACACAATGACAGGGTTTCACGCAAAAATGCTTCGAATGGACTTGCCTGTTTATACAGCCAGGTAATTTTTTTTTTTTTTTTTTTTACATCGGTTCATTTTTAAACACCTTGGCTAAGGGAACTACAGTAAGAAACGGGCTTGTAACCACACTCCTCATCATTACCATGTAGTTGCTCATGTTACCTAAAGTGACCCCCACTACCTGTTCCACTGATACCGACGTGGGCCGGTACGCAGCAGTTTAGAAAAGGCAAACGAGCTACATCAGACGACCGGGCTAGGCTACTACATCCGTCTTGGTGCGGAAGAGCCATTCCGAGACACGCCGTGACAGCCGGGGACACGTTTGTGCCACGTCTGGATGTGGAGGGACATAAGTGTGGTGCGAACACGACAGGAAGGTTACGTCCGACACACCGCGAAGGCTTCGGGACTCACGGGCTCACGGTGAGCCCCGACTTCCTCCCCTCGCAGGACCCCTAACTCTTCTCACGCTTCAGACTTTGTTGTTTCCCTTCCGCCTGCGCTTACAACTTCCATAACTTCGCGGAAGCGATCATTCCAACGCAACACGCATGTAAGCGGGGCATCTCGGACACAAACTGGGAGCTGGAACTAAAGCTGCGACCGAAATCGGATGAGCGCTAGGGAGGGCTGTCCCCGCTTCCTCGCGCTCAATGTGACACGGCGCACGTAGGTGGCACAGAAGTGACCGCGGCTTTACTACGTCATCAAGCGCTACATCACCGCCGCCACCATCATCATCAGCATCATCATCATCATCGGCGCACATGGACGCTCCTCCCGCGCCGCCAGGCTAACGCGGCTAGAGCGCCTTCTCCTCAACTTTAAACGAGTTTAGCCCGCACTTCCTCTTTGAGAGTCGTCCGTTGCCGCTTCAGTTTCGGGACGACTTCTCGCGTGTGCGTTTTAACCGCGAACCAGACCCACTTAGCGCGCTCACCTTCTGTATTTGGTCATGATGGAGCTCCGTGAAGTAGTACGCCAAGAGATGCGAAGCGATCATCGTCCCAGTTCCCCGATTCTTGTGGTCTTTCTTTGTCTCTCCGCCAGTCGCGCAGCCACTCTGGGATTCAACTTCAGCGAGGATGAAGAGAGCACGCGGTTAAGTTTAAGTAGGGGGAAAGGAGGAGCTCAGCGAGTACCGGTAAATGGTCGCGGTTCTGAGGAAGTCAGTGAACTCATTCAACTCGGGCGCACACTTCCCACTCGAAAAGCCGAGTCTCCTCGGCGTCATCGCACAGAGCCGTCCCATTGGCCCGGCCTCGGGTGTGTACACACTCCCCCTCTCCTCTCTGTGGCTCGTACCTACCTCCTTAGTGCAGAACTACAGCACATACAGTATGTACGTGCTGTCTCAGTGTGTGTGTGTGGAGGGGGGGCGGGGAGAACGCGAGAAGGCTATGCTGTGCTAGGACAGCAGGGTGTGTGCTGCTCAGAGAAACCTGAAGCTCCCTGTTAGTACCCTAATATCCTTCCCAATAACCATACCCCTCTATTTCAATAGATAAACCATTTTAAAGTTGTTTAGTGTACAAGCATTGTCAGCTTGGACAGCCAAATCCCATCCATAGATGAAGGATAACATCTTAAATGAAAAGAAATCATTCCATCTGTAAACACGATATTAACTTTTGATATTTGAATTTTTAGTACACACATCAGCATTGTTGAATATTTAAAAACAAGACACACTTTTATGATCAATGGTAGTTAAGTTGTATTGATACAAATATAATTTACTGCAAGTTCATAAATGTAAACTAGAATGGGCCATGGTTTGTAGTGATCGAACCTTTTTAAAGTGACGTCCTGCCGCTGATAAGCTTATTTGGCATAAACTAAAACACTCATTCTTCCTGTATTGACTGTTGCTGCAGTGGGAGAGAACGGAAAGACCTATAGGATGAATTAGGTAATCCACAGTGCTGTCCTTAAAAGATTAACTATTTTTATCCCTTGACTTAAAGGCCTTTGCAGGCCAAGTGAAAATTGGTACATAGACAGGATTTACAGGTATAACAGGAACTTTTACCATTTCACTACCACCCAGTGTACAATTTTCTGAGAAGTATTTTAACCTTTGACACCACTTCCGCTAATTCGAAATTATATTGTTTGCTTGTTACTTTGAAGTCTTTTCTAGTTTGATGGTACAGGCGCACTGAAAGCTTCAAGTCAAATAAGGAAACTTAAGGAAAAGGTTTTACAAAAGAGTAAATGTTTACCAAGCAACCGTGTGCCAGCCATGTACTTACTGAGCTCGGATTAGGTATAGCAACAGTTTTTTTCTGTTTTATACTGAATTCTGACCATAAATTCTGTTTATACTGAATTTCCTAACTAAACTGAATTCCAGTTTAATTAGGAAAAAGGACAGAGATTATGTAGGTGGAGGTCCAGAACCGAGAACCACTGTTCCACACACAAGAATGACGGCCAAAACTCAAAACCAAATACCACAGAAACTCCCGTTGACATTTTCTTTCCTTTTTTATTTTGCATTCCCGGTATTTTTCATTATTAATGTTTCTTCCACTCCTTATTCCAAGTAACGAGGCTACGTGTCTTGGAGATCGTACTGAATGAAAAAAAAACTGAAATGTATGAAATCCTGATCTCTAGTGGTCAAAATGTTTATAACGGACTTCCCTTTAATGCCAAGAAAGGGCACTTAATTTAGAACAAGATTACCTTCTTCAGAAGCAGTGGCTAATAAAACGGAATTGTGTTCTCAGTGCCACTGTAAACGTTTCCGCGCGTTAACCAGCCAGAAACGGTTGTTTAAGAAAATTGTGCAAATCCGTTCAGCTACACACTTTATAACTTCTGAAAGCCATTTTGGCACCCGCATTACCTGCTGTCACGCAACTTAATTCCCCACTTTTTTCCTCATTTGCGTGTCACAATACTGACGAAGTGGCACGAATAAGAGCGCGCGTGAACAGGTACGCAGGTGCGCGCTCGTTTGCTATTAATTAACTCATTGGCCGGCGAGGACTTCAAGGCTACTTGACCGCAGCGAAGGCTTCCTTCTTTCGCGCTAAACGCTGTCGAGATTAATAATTCGAGCTTTCGGTAAACGCAGTGTTTTTGGAAACATTAATTTCATATTTCGGGAGAGGAGGTGAGTCCATTTGCATGGCCGGAACGAAGGGTAGTGCGCTGCTCATGCGAGTGCCGGAATGCGAGCTGTCGCGGGATGTAGTGTCGCTGTTGCGCTGCGAGTCGCCGCTGCCGGAGTGCGCCGCCATCAGGAAGTTCCGCCGCAGCAGCGACGGCCTCTACGTGGACACCGAAGACTGGAGCGAAGGGGTGAGGAGGAGACAGCTGGTGAACGCCAAGGAGCGCCTCAGGGTGAGTCCACACCTTTGGGACGCTGGCGTCCACTAGGGGTCGCCATGATCGCCGGCCGGGTCGCCTAGCAAGTTTACTGACGTTTCTTGATAAAATATGGGATTGAGTGCAGTCTGTATCAGTGAATTAGTTCGTAATATCATCACACGTTTGGTTGGTCGTATCCTCTTGGTCCGCAAGGGTTCATGGGAGGGAACCCATATTGGGTGGGGGGGGGCAGTAATATGTAAAACATGTAAAATAAGGGTTCTTTGGGGGGGGGGGAAGGGTTGGAAACCATTGAACTAAGTGATATTTTAGTACCACGTGAGTTACAGAATTTATACATTAGTGGTGTTTGATGATGCTGAAAATGTACAAATTCCAGGAAGTGATTTTGATTAACACAGCTTTGTCTTTAATCCATGCCGAATGTGAAAACCGGATGGTTGCCATGAGTCGACTTCGACTCGACGGCACTTAGCAATTTGCCATTCTTGGTGAGGCTCCTAGAACTTTGACATTGTCTCTGGCGTCTTTCAGATCAGGAACTTGAACTGCATGTTCTCCTGCCTGAAGCGCATGGTGCCACTGATGCGGCGTGACCGCAAGCCCAGTAAGGTGGACATCCTGAAGGCCGCCACGGAATACATTCGTCTGCTGCTGGCCGTGCTGCATGACACATCAGACACTGTATGTTGTTTAGACTCAATATTTGTTTAGAAAAACTTGGGTAGGAGCATAAATACTGATAACTTGCAAGCTTCTGTTCCAGTCTTTGTGGCTGTTTGGGTCTTAGTTTCTTCTAGTACCTGCTGATTGACAGGAGAGCAGAAGGCGTATAGGTTAGTTTATTTTCCTTCCCTCCCAAACTTAACCGTAGGTCTTTAATTTTTTGTTTGTTCACCAAAATCAGTGTTGTGGGATAAAATGGCAATTATTCATGCTGCATCTTTTTGTCATGTGTATGTATAATTTCCATGGTTTGCTGAGCTGTACATGTGGACACAAATGAGTATCTGCTATGTATGTATATTCTTATGCGTTTATAGATGTGTTTGCAGATTTGTGTATTTATCTTATCTAGATTTCCTTCTGTGGAAGGGACACCTCTTAATGTGCCAATGAATATTGTATATTAATATTGACTGTATAATTGGTACTCTCTCTCTTGTCATCTCAGATTTTGAGTTCTGTGCCAGAAACGGAGCTGGCAGAAGGCGTCACCGTATCTGTTCCCGTGGTGACTACAGGAGTTGTCGGGGAAGATGAGGGAGATGTGGGCGGCCTGTTGTTCCACCAATGTGTAATGCCAACATACCAGTATATCATCCAGCTGACACCTGAACAGGCAATGGTATGACTTATTGTTAGGCTTTCTTTTTCCGCTTCTCAGCTATGTCTTTTTAACTCTGAAAGCTCAAACTTGACACACTCTCCTTACCCCCCCCCCCCCCCCACTGCTAAAAATAAATAAATAAAAGGCAAAAGATACTAAATATGTTCCCCAAGGGGGGGGGGGTATCCAGAATACAGGCCCAAGCTTTGTGAATTCTTTGGGGGCAGAGTAAAATTTTGTTTCCAGAACATGCTATACTCCCCTTGTGTGTTCTGAAGGTGATTTTCAATTAATCAGACCCTGCAAATTGGAAAGGGTGTGCAACCTGATGGCCACGTCAGCCATGTTTTGTTCTGGAATGCTTATTTTTGTAATTTTAATTTTGCAGATGTTCCAGTCTTGTTAAAGATGTTGGATCCAGGATCAATTCAACAAATATGAATGAAGAATATTTTCAGTTCATTGTATGAAGAAGTTCACAAAAGATATTTTTCTGAAGTCAAGATCTCAGAAATCCTTTTTGTTTTGTTTTGTACTGATAAACTGCACATGTATGGCACAGCATACTCTTCAAACATGAATGCAACAGGTGCCATAAGTGCCTGTGGATGAAACTGACTTCTTTGTATTTAACAACCTTGGTTCTGTTGTACTTTTTTCCATACTTACAAACTGATCATTATATTATGACAATTGAGTTGTTTTTTCCCTTCTCTGCAGGTTTAAATGCAAGTATACTTTGAATGTTTTATTAAAGTTTCTGTCTTGCAAAGCACAACTCTGCTTTGTGTGACTGTAGTGTGTATGAAGGCAGTGGAAACAACAGTGCCCTGGTTATAGCTGTTGCCAGCTGGATTCAAACTCATTCCTCAACAGCCCAGGCACTGTGAGGCCTCCTCAAATACACTTTAGCACTTCCAAATATTCACTTTTTAATTTAACAGCTGTTTTCATTATCAGGCCTAGGCATCTTATGATGTTAAATTTGTATAGCAGAAACCTTCAAAATCCAAGTCAGTAGCCCAAACACAATGCTTCTGATAATTTATCTTTTTTTCTGGTAATATTGTTATCACGAATAGCGTCATAATCAGTGATGAGAAGAATATGCAGCCTTTCATGTGAACTGAAGTGACGTCGCTTCCATGCAAATCCTCAGCCTGTCCTCACAGTCTTTATGTGTTGGGACGGTCTGAGATGGTTCAGCACAAACCTGGAATATTTTTGGAGCCCTTAGTGAGGACCATCGAGTCCTTGAGCGGGACCCTTCCGAAGCGAACGTGTGTTTAACTGCCGATCATTTATTTCTCCGTCGGAAGTGGCAACACCGACAGTGAGCGGCGGATGGCGCCAGTTCCCCTTCAACCATGACTACAGCTGCGATGTTGGCGACGAAGAGCCGAGCTGCCGTAGGACAGCTGTAAACAATACCGGGGAGGTGAAGCACACGCCTGATCGGCGCTGCAGGCAGGAGGTAGCCAAGCCCGAACACCCGAGTCGGCCATTTAAATAAAGGTAATATTCCATGGTGCCGATTGCGCAATAACCGCGAGTTTTAAAGAGCGCTCATCCGTTCTGACTTTGGTGCAGGTTTGGGGAATGTGTGTGTGGTGGGGGGGTCGAGGGGGCAAGGCGATCACAGGCGTGGCGATGGGCTGGTCCAGGTTCCGTGAGAGGATGGAGAGTCAGCAGGGAGGAGCTCTGCGGGAGGTCACCGGCCGCAGGTCCTCGAGCGGGAGAGACGCGCGCGTCATTTGTCGCCTTGTGAGGTCCGCGCGTGCGAGAGAATGCGGTAACGCGCGGGAAGGTGAGCGAGACGTGGGCCCGGGTCGCACCGCGGGTTCGTCGTGCCCGTGGGTCTCCGCGCGTTAAACGAACCTTGCTTTGCCACAGCAGTGCATTTGCGTAGAAATGCGGTATCATAAATGCAGCCCCTCTGCCGCGCGTCTTTTGTGTAATGAATTTTTGTGCTGAGGGGGGAAATGGACAACGATGACGACGGCGGCGGGGGGGATTGGTCCTTCGTTTTCTGCTCCTGTGTGCGCACCTATGGAGGCCCCTTTGTGGTCTTGAGGGTGGTTATGTCTGGGGGGGGGGCAGCGGAGCGAGCCATCGTAACACAATGAGGCAAAGGCAGAAAAATGATACGGCAGTGGTCGGAAAAAACGGCTCTTGAGCTTCAGATGAGGCGGCTTGTTGCATTGTGGTGTCCGTGTGGTGAGTGTTTGCTTACACTTTTGTTTCTATAGTGATGTTTTACACAAGGAGGTGTGATGTAAGTGATGCACGGGCCACGGACGCAGTGGGCACCGTCTGTCCGATGAATCTGAAGGTGTGCGTGTCCTGCAGCCATGTACTGCCTTTTCATGAGCGAAACCTTTCGGCTGCCTCTAGCTCCAAAGCTTCGGCCGCGCTCGGTGCTGAGGCTGCGGCGGCGCTCCCGCTGTTGCTAGGCAGCCATGCCGAGGCCGCTGGGTGGGAGAGAAGGAGAGAGAGAGAGAGGAGCACTGGCGTCATTACAGGGAGAAAACGGGCCCCATTTACACCATCATCTCTTATCATTCTAAACAGGACCGCTATGATCTTAGATTCAGACAGTTTGCCTTGTCCTAATAATAAAGGTAACCGTAACAGTGCGTAAACTGACAGCAATGATGGTGTTATTATTTGCTGGGTTTGGTGTTTTCTCACTTGCTGCCTCCCCAGTGGGAAGTGTGTTCTCTCTGTTCGTGGTGTGTGGGCGTTTAAAGAGCAGCTCATCTGAATGCACATATATTCAGTGTGTCTCCACCGGGCAGTCAGACACAGTCTGTGATGGTCAGTAAGAGCGGGCTGATGGTGAGTCTAATATTATTAGCATTTACCAAAGGGACAATAGTTATTGATACACTAATCATAACATTATACATTGTATTCTGTACCAATAATCTTACCATCATTATTTACTCTTTGAACTGTGGGGTTAGAGACTATCTTTGCAAAAGGATAAGTGACCAGTAATTTTCTTGACTGTGAATTAAGAAGCTGTGTAAACTCTGTTTAAAACCAAAGACTTTAGATATGTCACGTAACGTGACAAACTAGGAGAAAATGTGTCACTAATGCTGTTAAGAAGTGTGGGAGTGGCTGAGGCAGGACAAGATACTCAGCACCTGTGGATTAATTTCATTCTCAGGCCCAAGTGTGCAGCTGAAAGTCCTCCTTACCATTACAACACATTTTAACCGGTGCACATTTGTGTCGTCTGTATGACCAACGTGCGGACCTGCTCCGAATGAAAGGTATCAGATTCGTATCCCGGCAGGGGAACAGCTGTCATCATCTGGAGCAGGGTACTTAACCTGAATGGCTCCCTAAAAATCCTGATTTGTATGTGTACGGCATAGTAAACGTAGCACCATTAACAAAGAACTGGGCGTGCCTACTGTAAAATCATTTTGCTCTTTCTGGTTTCAGTTGCACAGTCTTAAGAAAAAAATCTTAAGATGTTTATTTTCCTCTGCAGTATACAACGAAAGGTGTTTTTCAGCCATACTTTGCACTGATTTACACTTTACCATTAAAGCCATTTTAGAAAATCTAATTCATGTCTAATATAAAAAAAACGAGGCCATGATATGAGTATGCAAAGGAATATGCAAAAGAAATATGGTACACAAGGAAAGTAGTGCATTAGACCTTATTACCACTGTTATGTTATCTGTAATAAATGTATTAGTGTCAAAAGTAGATGTAATTACACTTGGCTGGAAATTTATGTAGGCTGTCAGATCTCACACAGCTGGTGGATCGTATCTTGTCTTCAGCTTTGAGATGATTTAACATAACAGTTTATTTTAAACAGAAGTCAGACATAGACTGTCGTATCCTAGTAGAATTCTCTCTGCTCGATCTGGAGCTGTGGGACCATGTGATAAATATCTTGTAACCTAATATTCTTTTGGCAATTAAGAGATGAGAGAGTTTTTTTCAGCTTAGCATTTTTGCTCAGAAAAAGGTTTCCCCTCTGCTTCTGCTTATATGATGTCTTCAGTATTAAATCCATATGGTAAATTATGTCTGGAGCTACCATGTGACCGCTGTAATTTTCTGTAGGCAAGTCTCTCACTTTATTTAGATAACTGCTTATAACAATACACAAAATGAGCACAGGGTGACATATCAGTATGGTCAATTGCAGAGTTTGCTTGATAAAACTCGATATCCGGTGGAGGTTGCTTTCACGGGATGATACAGCTGACTGCGTATCATCTGAAAATCTTCTCTTTCTGTCATTATTGCATTACAGAGGCTAAGTAACCAAACTGGCTCACTCTTCCAAAGAGAGAGCACTTCTTCTTACACTGATCAATACATAATTGTGCGTATGCATATCTCAGGCTTTTTACGCACTTCTGAGATTGTTAAAGATCACTAGTCAGGGCAAACTAAGACACACTTTCCATTAGCTATGAACATCCGTGGTCATTAGGTGTTTCAGACCCCAAGGGAGGGTCAAGCACTCCAGCATGAGTTTGCTTTCCGTTTTACCATCTACTCAAGACTTCTTCTTAGTCCATGTGATGAAGGGGGGTTTGGGGGGCATGTGGGGATGGGGCTTCTCCAGACTCCCCAGATATTATTGCCCTCCCAGGAGAGAAAGGCTTCCCATCCGATATATCAAGCTAGTAGGACCAAACCCCCCTTATCCAAAGATCCAGGCTGACACCAAAATGCATCTGATGGCCATATGTATACCACTACAGCAGGTCCTCAGAGTTGTCACTGTCATTCACAAGTTTTGCATCTCAATTGTGAGAGCATAAGGTGTCTGGAAGTTAAGGACAAAATTTTTGACCAAGCAACAGAGCATTTGGAGCGTTTTTTGGCCTAATGCCAAATGTATATACCAATGGCAATAGTATATTGTTTCATAATTCTGTAGGCCTGACAGTGAACTAAACAGCTCAACTTTCTTTTTTTAAACAAAAACACTGAAAACACTGCTGCATTCTGCTCTGAGGTGGACAGTCTTTGCATATAAAAGTTAGTTTGAACCAGTAATTGCTGCTATTTCTTATATTTATTTACCTATACTTTGCTTGCCTAATCCTGACGGTTAGGGACTGTTGGGGTAAGGAGGGAGGGTGTGCCACACTGGTTGTTATCTGTGTTCTGCAGATCTATTTTGTGTGCATGTGCCCACTCTGCTACAGGGCCTCCGCTGTTAACGCTGCTCCTCCTTTTTCACCGTGCCTCCTGCTCTCCGTTGCTTGGTCTCACTTCCTTCTCATCTCCTCAGGATATTCCTGGCTACACCACATTATCTCCTTACTGGTCCATTTTGTGTGTCTTCAGTGCCTTCAGTGGTTGCAAAGTTGGTTGGTTATTTCAGGTGGGTCTCAGTCCACACTTGTGAGCCCTCCTGTGTGTTTGTGAAAAGCAGGCGAGGGCAAGTAGAACCCTTGATTTCAGAAGAACCATATCATCGAAATAGACAAAGGAAAATAGTCTTGTAAGATTACATAACTCGTGTCGGAATGCTGATAGTCAGAACTGCTGTGCTGAGGGTACGGGGGTAGACAAAATTATTAGGTTGTGATAGTCAAAACTTTACTATACACCACGTAATGAGGACTGAATTCACAGGTTGCATCCCTTGTAGATGTTATTTACTGACCACTTTTTCATGTATGTCCATTTTTCTGTTTTTTTTTATTTTTTTTTATCAGAAGTCTTAAAGGTACTAAATACCAGCCTTCACCATACTTTCTGTCTCTCCTTCCATCCTCCCCTTAGCTTGGATCGCTCTTTGTTCTGTGGTTTACTGAAGGAAGATGAGTGCCTCACATACTCCTGCAGGGACCCCTGTCCAGCGCAGCCCCAGCAGTGGGGAAGGCAGGAGTCTTCCAACCATTCCATCGCCACAGCACCCCGATGGCCACTCCACGCCCATTGCCGACGCGGAGCGCAGGCGACTCGTGTCCAGCATTCTGCAGAGCCCAGTGAGTGCCAGCTGGAGGGGTGTCTGCGCGTGTGTGGAGTGTAGCGGATGAGGAAGGCAGTGTGTCTTTATGTGTATGACACATAGCGGAAGACGGAAGGGGGATCGTCCCACTCAACACTCTCACTGCCCCAGGGTCTCAGCATATTACTCTTTATACCCTTCTTTTAATCCCCCTGCCCTCTCTCCCTTCCCCCTCATTAGGTTTCAAAAGATGTGATTATCTCCAACGCTCAGATTTAATCTGCTCTGAATCACCACTTGACAGCTGCAGCTGTAGCCAGGCTGCATGGTCTACAGACGCAGAGTGGGAGGGAAGCGAACGAGCGGGAGAGGGAGCGAGAAAGAGTATGGAGGACTGAAAAGTGAGTGTGAGCAGAGGGATACGTCAATAGTAGCGCTGCTGGATCCCTGTTCGGCGTGGAGCGTGGGCTGCGAGAGTGCCCCCAGTTCCAGAGTGGGAGCCGCCTCACTCACCCTCTCCCACGGCTTGTGTCAGTCTTTCAGGGAGGAGCTGGATGTGCTGATCCAGGAGCAGGTGAAGAAGGGCAGCAGCTCCTCCAGCCTGTGGGCTCTGCGTCAGATCGCTGACTTCATGGCCTCTCATGGCTCGCCCGCGGGCCTCCCTGTGTCTCCTTCATGTAGGTACCGCTCTCTATGATGTGCACACACATACACACATTAACAGGTATGTGAACCGTTCATTCTAACACATGCGCCCACACGCTAACATGCACAGGCACATGTACGCCAGCAGATATTGCAAGGATACAGTTTCAGTCATGGTAACAAACACACAGACATTCACACTCCTACAAGTACCTCACACACCTACATGCTGATACATGCAGGTACTGCTCCTCTGAAGGTAGCTTTCACAGTTACGCATATCCAGCAGGTATGTAGCAGTTACAAGTGATCCTGTTACATCCAAAAGCTCTAGGTTTGACCCTAAATCGCTCCAGTAGGAACTATTCGGGCTTAAAAATTAGTAAATTGTTTTAAATAGCTTAATACTGTAGTTGTTTTAGAGAAAAACTTCAGTACAATGAGTAAATAAAAAACAGACACTTTGCTTTAGGGTTGGTTACTTTGACAAAAACATGGCTTTGCTGTGTTGCACACCAAGTGTGCTTGTGTGCACCCCCCCCCCCCAGAAACATTAATTTGTTATAGACGATGCCCTTTGCATGTGGAAAATACATTTTCACTCAACTACTGGATTTAAGGGTACAAATGCTTCTGCTCATTTCCACTCCTAGCCTTGACACTTGTGAACCCCATAAATGACTTGCATGGCTGGGAGCCAAGTTCCATGGTGAAAGGTGAACGCCTGATGCGCTGCAAGCTGGCCAGCGTGTACCGCCTGCTGGACCTGTACGGCTGGGCCCAGCTCACCCGTGCCCAGCTCACCGTGAGTGTGCCGACTGCCTGTCTTTCTGTGCGGTAGCGACATGGATTAATCAATGTCATTCACTGTCCCACCTAGCATGTGCATTTGTTCCCGGGTGTCTGTATGCAATTGTTTGCGTGTTTATGCATTTCGTACTATTTCTGTGTCTTCTTTTGTGTGTGTATCCTGCTGTGTGCGAATGCCACACCTGTCTGAGTGGTTTGTAATTGTCTTCTAGTTTTATATAAATGTTTTGCAACGGTCCCTCTCTTTCTTCCTTTTAAATTTTGTTTTAAGAGTTTACACTTTGGTGAAATAGAGTGACTGATACAGAAGCTTAACTCTTTCATCAAGCCTAAACACAAATAGACCAAAAATATGCCACCAAATAAAGTGAACATGAAAAACAAAAAATAATAAGTACACAGATGAATGAAATTAAATAAGCAATAAGAGAAAAAGAGATTATAGTGTATAACCCCAACCCTCACATCCAACCTAAGCATAAATAAACCAAACAATAAACCTGCAATAAGCAACCAAATAAAACGAATATGAAAAGTAAAAGATGACAGATACACAAATAGATAAATCACATAAAACAAAGAGAGAAAAATATGAAGGAAAAAATTCTGAGGGAAAAGTGAATTCCAGGTTGTAGTAGAAAGGGAATCCAGGAATCTCTAGAGATTGGCAGTGGCTCTCCTTCTGTCTGAATACTTGCATGTCAGTCAGATTTTCCATCTTGCGTTCGAATTTGCTGTGCTTTACTGCTGTGTGCGTATAGCTGACCATGTGCCCGACTGTCCTCCTTTGTCCCCACAGCTCCGTGTCAGTAAGGAGCAGGAGCACTTCCTGGTTCTGCCCAATGGGCTGGCCTACTCTGAGGTTACTGCTGGCAGCCTGGTGAGTGTGACCCTCCTGGACAGTCACACACCACAGAACACCAACCCCCATTTCAGTGCTTTCATGCTGCTGGCTGTCATATGAACTTTTTTAATCTTGTGATCACCCACAACTATAACATGTTATTCATTTTAATATCAGAGTATTAGTTCATAAGTGATCTTTGATCTCTACCGGTGGCTCCAGGCAAAGGTGAATATCTTGGGGGAGCTTGTGGAGAGGGGAAACACTGCGCTCGGGATTGACGCAGACGGCTTTGGCCTGCACTCCGCCATCTACTCCGCCCGCCCAGATGTGCGCTGCCTGCTGCACCTTCACACGCCTGCCACAGCTGCGGTGAGGCACAGCACAACATTAGAAAACAATGCATGGTGGAAAAACCCAATGAGGTAGCCAGTACGAGCAGAACAGAAAGTGAAGCTATGGTAGATACCATAACCATTATTGTAATTTCAATCATAATTCAGTTGATCACTTATTTTAAATGATAGAAAGGTTATGCCAGCCACTTCATCATTATGCATCATTACTTGTACACTAGTGTAGTGTATTGTCTTTAAACATTATGTCTGCTTTTTAAAATTTTGACTAAGGCCAAACAGTTGAAAAACAGAGTGTAATAGTGAAAACTCATAAAGAGGTTTTTCAAGCAGAAACTAAAGGCCAGCAATCTGTGTAGGTGTCAGCCATGAAATGTGGCCTCCTTCCACTATCTCACGAAGCTTTGCTGGTGGGAGAGGTGGCCTACTTTGACTACAATGGGGTGATGGAAGGGAAGGAGGATCGAGTGGAGCTGCAGAAGAGTCTAGGACCCACCTGCAAGGTAAGGGGTGGTGAGGGGAAGGGACAGGTGAGGTACAAAGGGATTATGGGTGGAGAAGAGTGCTTTAAGACCTCCAGGTGAGGGTGAGAGATGCTGTGTATTCAACTGCTCTGCAGAAGCCAAGGTGAGATGGTGCGTGTGTGTGTGTGTGTGTTGCCTAGGTGCTGGTGCTGAGGAACCATGGCATTGTGGCTCTAGGAGAATCTGTGGAGGAAGCCTTCTACACGGTTTATCACATCCAG
Organism: Heterotis niloticus; assembly: GCA_018136845.1. NCBI lineage: Eukaryota > Metazoa > Chordata > Actinopteri > Osteoglossiformes > Osteoglossidae > Heterotis > Heterotis niloticus. The sequence goes on from CM030897.1 coordinate 20,692,177, forward strand.
GCTGCTTGTCAGATCCAGGTGAGCTGCTCATTCTCATCCTGCCACTCCCTGAAAACATTTGGCCCATTCTGTGCCCCAAAAGTGTCAGAAACTGCTTGGATGGGTTTTTCTAAACCTAACATGAAATGAAGTAGTTTAACATGCACCTGTGCTGGGGGAAGGTTGAGCTTTGTCACTGTCAGAGCAGTTCATTTACTGGGAATCTCACATTGTGATTGTAGGTGTCAGCACTGTGCAGTGCTGGAGGAGAACAGAATTTGATTATGTTGGACCGGGCAACACACAGGCCCAGTGCTGCTGGAACTGTGGGCTGGGCAGGATCCACCTTCGGGCCACTCCACAAGAGTCGACTTGGAGAGCACGAGTTTGAGGCTCTCATGAGGACCCTGGATAACCTTGTAAGACTGTAATGCTTAGTAGCTGTACCATCAGCCTAAATGATCAGTACACCCAATAATTTGGACTGATACCTTTCCACCCGGTCAGGGCTACCGTACGGGCTACGCATACCGCTTTCCCGTTCTCCTGGAGCGGGCGAGGACCCGCAGGGAGGTGGAGGTGCCTGCAACTGTTACCTCATTCAACTTTGAGGAGGATGGGGCACGTACACATGGTCGCCAACAACCCCATGCCCAGCGGCAACAGCAGGAGAGGACTCGCTGGCTCAACACCCCCAACACCTACCAACGGGTCAACCAAGACCAGGCCAGCCCAGGGCACCAGCGCACCACGGTGAGGGGAGTGTAGTGGGTTTCACCAGCAGTTATTCCTTGAACCTTGATACTCGCAAACCCATTTTTTTTAATCTATGGGATCATTAATTAACATGATAACTACAAATGTGAACGTGACCCCAAGAAAAGAATTGCTCCAGTGATGTGTAAGAGAAATTGCTTGTTGTCAGATAAAAGTATTTAGTTTGAGATACATGATTGCCACCAGTACTGAGCGTGAAGAAAGCATATAAGGGACAGACAGAGTAAAAGCAGAGTAGAGGCAGTTACTGCTCATTCTTATGTGGTGGAAGTACAAGTCATATTGGTGGTTAGGCTATATAACCCCCCCACACCCCCACTGTCGCAATGCAGGAGAAAGTCCCACTCCCTAGCCTGTGCTGGTTAACGCATTTACCAGTCCTGCCCCCTGGTGGACACATCACGCCAGCCTCCCTTGTAGAGCCCGGCTGCACGCTTCCTTTTCACGTTCTGTGTATCGTCCTAAAGGCAGCAACGGCATCGCACTTTCGGTTCTTTGACTGCTTCCCTGGATGCACTTTGCCGTGCCATCCTTTACTCAGAATTAAAAATACATGAATTTCACCACTTTCTGCTTGCACACTACTGCACATATTTCGTCACTGGATGTTAGGAATGTGTTTAAGTTTTGACAAAAAAATTGTCAAACTCAGTTTGATGCCTCTGTTCCATTGGCACTTTATGCAGTTCCAAGTGAGCCCCGGTTTAAACACCACCACCCTCATTGCTCTGTTTTTCTCCCGTAGTGGATGAAGACGGAAGAGGTGACGCAAGGCAGCGGCACGGCCTTCAAGATTGAGAATCCCAACCAGTTTGTCCCACTGTTTACTAACCCCCAAGAGGTTCTGGAAACACGGAACAAGGTACACTGTGGGTTCGTACATTGTGGTACATAGTGTAACATAAACCATTTTAAAGCAAATATGCGCACTATGTAATGTGGACTTCTTCGATGTAAGGATGTACACTATATTGCGTGGAGCATTTTAACAGAATGATGTGTTTCCTGAGTTGCAAGGAGGACACTTACCGAGGTGATGGGTCCCAGAACTGATCTAAATAATCGGTGCAGTCAAAGTCATATGGATGTTGCACAAAAGGAAAAATATGTACCACACAACAACATGAATTCAACCTTACTTCATAAAGGTTTCCACATTAGTTTTTGGTACTTTGGAAAAATAATCCAGCATTTTTCAATAAATGGGGAAAATTAACAGTGAAATAGCACAGATTAATTCAAACACATCATGAACATTTATTCTGTTGTATAATAGAACTTTGAGATTTCATCAACACACGTCAAGCAAAAAGTTGTCATAATTGGAAAAAACTACCTAAAAATGAAAATACCCAACTAGACTACAACAGCTAGCTTCAAATTGCACAGTTTTGTCTGTGAATGCCTAAAAAAAGCATTCATTACTTCAAAATTTTCTTAAACTACTCCCTCTGTTAACAAAGCTGTCAGCTCATAAACATAAATGAACACTCCAAAAAATACACCACTGCATTTACTGCATGTATTTCAAAACATCTAAATGTGCTTAAATTTTAAAATATTTTAAAAATCCCACCCCAGATTACTATAACTAATCATCTTGAATTAACTCTGGTGCAGATGCAAAACATATTCTTGCACATTTTTGAGGTTTCAATTGCAGCAAGCAGCTTCACACTATGAATCAATTCACCACTCATCTTTTTTTTGAGCTTTTTTTTAAAAACTGTTCACTTTCGGCACAATTAGGTTTAATTTTTATCAGTATTAGGCCTTCAAAACAATCTATTTTTGGGCAACGATAAAAATATAATGCAGTAATGGAGGTTTTGTCTCTCGTAGATTCGTGAGCAGAACCGCCAAGACATGAAGACTGCTGGGCCCCAGTCTCAGGTGTTGGCCGGAGTCATAACGGATAAAACTCCACCGGTACTTTGAATTTTACAGCCATTTATAAATGCAGTGCAAGCCATTCTAAACATAACTGCCTGCAATGCACCACTCCTCATAACTGCCTAATATTATGCTTAGAAAGCATATACTGTACGATAATATATAGCTCTCACATTACCATGACGTATCACAAAACTTGACCCATGGTGACAGCGCTAGGCTTACTGCTCTTTCTTTGGACATATTTTCTTTATTGTCTCTTTAAGGAAATACAGGTATGTCCCTGCTTACGAGCATAACGCGTTCCTGGAAATTAGCACGTAAGGTGAAATCTCCTAAGTCGGAGTCACAATTGCTATTACCAGCATCCATGATATATAAAGCGATCGTGAGGGAAACTGTAGGAATTTGGCAGAGAGTAAGAGAACACGTGAAGAGTGTTGAAAAGAAAAATCAAAAACAGTAGGGCAGCAACTGAATAAAACATATCTAGCAAAAAACAGAATGCAATGAAGCATCTGTTTAAGTCGCTCTTCTTTCCCCGTCTTCACCCAGTCCACAGAGACTGACCTGGCAGGTGAGCAAAACAGTGAGGAAGGGGGTCCCGCGAAACTTCCAAGCACACCTGAGCCAGAACCACCAAACCCTTTCAGCCAGCTGACTGACAAGGAGCTCGAGGAGTATCGGCAGGAGGTGCAAAGGAAACAACAGCTCGGCTTAGAGGATGGTACATCAGTGGTGCTCCTCATTGCACAGTCCTACCATTTTACCAGTGACTAACGCATCCCACATTTCTCATCATTCCAAACAAAATCACGTGCTTTCTAAGCTGGTGTTCTTCTAAGCTCCATCAGCTTCCTCGCCATGCCAACCTGGCGTACCCACTAGGCCCACTTACTTTTCCGTAACTCGCATTGTTTTCTCTTACCACATGGCACAATTTCACTCCTTGCTAACCACACACACCTGACCCCTCCGTGCATCTGGCTTCACCTGTACGCCTGACAGTGACCCCAGACTATCTCCTCACAATCTCTTCTCCTCCCCTTCACTAACTCAATGCACACCACCTGTCTGCTGTTTCTTTCTCTCTCTACATACATGTCAGGCGGGGAGGAGTTGGTGAATGAAAAGGGCTCTCCCCCTGCTACCTCCCCAGAAAAGTGTCCCTCCCCCACTAACCTCCCACCCTCAGGTGAGAACTCAGTATTGACTCATGCACGTGTGGCTGAATGCAGCAGCTGTGCTCATCACCCCTGACCATCGTCTGCCTTCTCCATTCTGTTCTGTTTACGGCCCATGTTACTCTCAGCTTCATAAAAAATGACATTACAAAGGAAGCAAACCTCTTGAAAACAAACTATGAACAGTCGAGTCTGTTTTAGTGGAGAGCCTTGGGACCAGACGGAAGGAAGGCAGTTACGCACTGTGTTACATTTTTATGCCCAAGTTCATTGTCTTGCATTGAATTTTGTATAAACGTGCAGCTGCTGGCCTCCATAAAACAACATGGGATGTCCACCGCTTGTATCTGCGGGACTACCATTGTCCAAGTCTTCTGAAGGTACAAAGAAACCGTAAACCAACTTTTTTTTTATAGTGTTTTGCTGCAGTATTCAGTGTTTTGTAACTAAACACCTGAAAGAGTAAACAAGGCTCAACACAAAAACAGCTGATAAGTTCTCTGACCAGACCAGTTTGTAACCAGTTCGTGGCCATCTTTCTTGCTGCATGTGGTATGGTTTGAACAGCAGCTGTGAAGCAACTGATGTGACCAAGATAACTCTGTCTGCCAGCTGAAAAGTGAAAGTCACACTGCTGGCACTGTACCGGTTTATCTGATTTACGATTGCTGAAGGGACAGATAGCGTGCATCCACTTAACTGAAAACACAAACATAAGAATATGAGCTACTTGACTAGAAAATTTTATCCACTAAAGCAAAATATCCACTTACCAGGTATCCACTTATCCAGACTCGACTATGAAACGTTGAAAAATATCTACAAGAGTAAAATGGAAGAAACTGCTAAATGTGCGTGTTAGTAATGGATCTTTAACGGAAAAAAACATTTTCCAAATATATAAATGCAAATGTAAATCTAATTTGCTGAGTCTATGACATTTCAATTTAAACACTTATCAAAACTGAGTGGGATAAATTCAAAATGTGTTGATGTTTAAAATTTGAATTAATCACTATTTTTATACTACTCATTGATTAGTATACCCATTTTATTTTAAATGGAAACAGTCACTTTTAAATATAAAAGCATCTAAAAATTAAAAAGTAGCTTTTCATTGAGCTAGTCCTGATGTGTTATGTTTTAAATGTATAAACTTGAACATTTACTGTTACTTTGGTTAAATTTGACTGGATCATCCATCATCTTGCAATTTGGTACAGTCACATTATCAAGGTTTCATACTGGTAAAATCCAGCTATTACAATATGTGACAACTTGAGTATCAAAATATTATCCTCTTGGACCAAGAGAATGCACATTTCCAGATAGTAAACAAAATGTGTAGAATTACCTTGTTTTTAACCATGAGGTCTGTTTTGATTCATATGTTTTAGACAGAAAATGAACAATATTGTTAATACTGAGATATTATTGCTGTGGTATTCCTTTTGAAAGTACAGCTCAAGCAAAATAGGTAGGATCACCGGGTAACATGGACCGTACGTGTTTGTGTTACTGTTATCTATTGTAACGTTTGTACTCTGTAAGTTGCTGTTTGTCTCCACAACTATGCACCTCTATCCCTGTATTTTTTTGTCTTTGTGTCCTTTTCTGTTTTCCCTTTGTACTGACTAGTAGGAAAGGCTTCTGAGATGTTTTCTCACTAGTAAGTACCGAGAAGCTAAGATTCTGTATATTTTTTTAACAAAAGAACATGTTAAGGCACAAAACTAATGGGATGAAATTGCTAACTGTTAAAACTGCAGGTGAAGGTCATTTCTGTTTTCTTCACTTCTTTGAGTGGATTTGCTCTCTTACTTCTAGATGAGAGCAACCTGAAAAAGACTGAGGATGCCGCCACAACTGTGGTACAAAATGGGGCAGAGGAGGATCAGAGGCAGGAGGAACTGGAGAAAAGCATGAAAGCTCTAACTACCAACGAAACATCACCCACCCCACCTACTGCTCCGCCTGCAGCGCCACCATCCAAACCTGCAGGCCACACCCCAGAGGGCTCACCCTCGAAGTCGCCTTCCAAGAAAAAGAAAAAGTTCAAGGCTCCTTCCTTCCTTAAAAAGAGTAAAAAGCAAAAGGAGAAGGCCGAAGCCTAAGAAAATATGGGGATGTAGCCACGTATTTACTCAAGAACACACTAACATTTATACTTGAGTGTGTATTCACACACAAGTGTGTATTTACTCACAAAACACATGGCTGTTCATTGGAGACTGCTGTAAGCTCTTATATCACCTATATGTATCCTCCAATCACACTTATCCTAATATTTTACTTTATTTCATTACATTGCTAAATTCCTGATTAGAAAGGTTCACATGACACAAATTCTGTACCAACACGTCTGAGCATTAACATGCACTAAATCCACATCTCCCACATACATGCAAAATGGTCACCCAATGATTAAGAAAGCCATGTTAACATATTTACTTCACATTTATCACAGTACTTTTACTTAATAAATATCATGTGTTGAATGAGTGTAAATGCTATAAGTATATATGTATGCAGGTCTACACGTGTGCTTTCTATTGCTTACGATTATTTTTTGTCCACCTTTATTCTACCTGAACTACTCACGTGATTCTGAAGAAACATCAGGGAATAGTAAATAAGACATAAAATAATCTGAAATGTCATGTTAAAAACATGATATTAACAACTGGAGGAAAAAAGCTTCTTTGTAGCTTGCAGAGGCATACATAGCTCAGTTGTGAAAGGCACTAAACATTCCTATTATCTTTTTTGTCCTTTTAAATGCATACAAATACATAAATGCAACTGTTATTAAAAGTATCATTACGCTGATTTAGCTTTATTCTTTCGAGGTTATGTACTTACATTCACTGTTTTTCAATTGAGCTTGATTTCATATTAAAACAAATGTGTCAAAAGTTAGCAATGTACCCATCATTAAAAACCCATTTTATTTCAGTCCTAACTTTTTTCAGTTTATGGCTATTTTTGAATGTACATCCAACCAGTCTTAACTGTAGAGGAGAGATCACCTGGGGATACAGAACACAGTATCCTGACACAAATTATGCAAGCTTTGTAATAATTTCAAAAGGTTTTGCTTCAAAACCAGATTTGTAAAGCAGGATCAGTGCTAATGCTAATGGAAACTTCCAGGACAAAAAATGGCATCTCTTCAGCTCATTTCTCTACACCCACTTATTCCTTTGGTGAAAATTTTGTTGGTCCTTGTTTGGATTCGTCCAGATAATTGCATTTAGCCCAGCACGGCATTCTGTAACTTTATATTTCTAGGCTGCTTGAGAGTTCTTTGCTCATTGATCACCATTATCTTAAAACTGGTATTATAACTCCTCCTCAGTCCTTGGGTAATTTGGCCTAACTTTGAGTTTCTTTTTTTGCAGACCATCTCAAGGTTTTGCCATCTTTCAAACTCACTTGCTCTGGTTGATCAGACTCCACCTACTGGCATTATAAGGCATGACCTTTACACGACCGGTCCTTGAAGACAATTCCACCTTTTGCTATATTAAATTGCCAGAATTAAACATCACCATACATTTGGGCCATTACAGTAATGAAGTTTCTGAGTGGTCAGGACGACTCCACTGTCTCCCCCCCACCTCTTCTACCTTCAGCTCACAGTGACAAATTCCTGTCTCAAATGTGCACACAGCAGCAGAGTCATTAGCAGCCCCATCCTTCTCAGGAAGATTGGACAACTTTTTTCATATGCATGAACAGCAAAGCATGATGGGAAAGCTGTACCCCCCAGGCTTTGACCAGACTCACAGAAGCAATGAGACCCACATGTAGCTCCAACCACTCTGGAGCCAACTCTGCGAGGCACAGGGCCAAGTCGTCCTGTACTTCTGGCAGGTACAATGGGTAAACATTGATGCACCAAAGACTGAATGTGTGCTGTCAGTACTCCCAAGTGTTCCCCTCCTTCGTGATGTCTCTGGAGCAGGCGGTTACGGTGGCAAAGTGGCGTTTCCCATCACCTAAGCTGGTGCATAGAGTGGCCAGTCAGTGTGGGTAACTCACAATGCTGCTTGGGGGGGGGGGATGTCCAACAGAATGACCAGTGCCCGTCCCACCACGCATTTTGACCATCCCGGCAACCCACATTTGGTTCACAGTCTCTGCGGCCAGGGGCAGTCTGTCATTTCAGTGACTCTCAGGGTTCGATGCGCAAGCATCAGCTTTGTCATAACCTGGGGTCTGCAAATACGCCGCAATGTTCCACCAGTACAGCAGGGTTGCTTAGTTAACAATGTGCCCATCATTAAAAAGCCATATCTATCCTAATTCTTTTCAGTGTATGGCTACTTTTGCATGTACATCCAGACAGTCTTATATTCTAAGAGATCCATCTTTTGTCAGGGTTTCGTCTTCCCGCTGCACTACGCTTTCCCACGCCTCTTCCTGATGGTCCCCAGCAGGGCCGTACGCTGCAGCTGTTCATTCCCACGGGGGGTGTGTTTTACGGTTCACCCAGGGTGGGCACAGCTCACCAGCTGCTCGGCTGCTCATCCCACTCCTGACACCACTGCAGTGATAAGAACATATACTACATATTGAATTCAGTCTAAAGGCTGAGAAACACTGACGTCATTGTAAGCGACCCATGTTGGCAGTGCTGCTGGCTGGGGGGCCTGGGTTATGGATGCTGCTGAGCACTCAAACCAGCAGCTGGGTCATTACCTGCCCTATCCTTCTCAGGACAGTTGGACAACTATTTATACATCCATGTACATAAAAGCATGATGGAAAAGCCTCAGTTCCTCCTGCAACAATAATTTGCATGTAGTCCGTCTACAATAAAGACGTTAAGGTTGGTGGTCGGAACTCGGAAAACTAACCTTGTTGTTGTGGGGACGATTTTTACGGGTGCACCTTTAAAATTCTAGAAACAGTTTTGTTTCTAGTTCAGGCTGGTTTTTAGTTTACTATTGTTGACGAAAGCCGCGGTATAAGACAGTTTTATTCATCCAACGACTAAATGGGGAGAAGCAGAAGTAGGTCACCGCCAAGACGAGGTATGTTTAACTAAAACGAGAATTAATTCGCTTGCTGGAAGCGTCAGTAACGCTGCCCATTGAGTAGTTAGCTAAAATCTCTGAACTCGACCCGCAGTGATGCTGTCTGGTTTATTGCCACAAAAAAAACACATTTTAATTGCGCACGAGAAGTAAATGTTCTGGTTAAACTACATGGTTGATCAGATAACTACATTAAGTCGCTGGTTCTGATAAAACTTACCCTAGTAAAATGTAATCGTTCCCTGTGTATGTACAATGGGACTGGGTACAAAGTATATGCAAAAGGAAAATAAACGGGATTTGAAATAGAAGTAAGGTTCACTGTAAAGTGAGAAGGAAATTCCTTGAGGGTAAAGGCCTCGAAGCGCTTATTTTATTCCCCTGAACCCCCAATGGAAACTCCATGCGTACGAGAGGTTCAGTTGACTTGGGGTGGGATGTCGTACGTGCTGAAACGCATTTTTGGGACACATTTGGGACACCTTGACTGTTGCTGTTGTTGTTACCTGTCCCTCCCAGAGAGACGTCGCTCCCGGTCGACCTCACGGGAGCGCGAACGGCGGCGCAGGGACAGGGAGCGCTCGAGGTCCCGCGACAGAGACCGGCGGAGGACGAGATCGCGATCGCCTCACAGGCGCCGATCCAGGTGAGAGGTCTGCGCTGCGGGTTTGGACCCGACAGCCAACTTGGTTTTGCTCGTGGCAACGACAAATGTAAATGAAGAAGGTCTTGGCCCCCCTAACGTGTTCAGTGATTCCAGACTTTTTTCTTTTGTTCATCACTTTGGTGTTAAACTTGAAAAGGCGGATTCGTTATATAACAGCAGGAGGAAAGCATCATATAAATAAAGATGCTTGTGGCAACATCCACAAACACATCAACTTAATATCCCAAATGTATATGTACACAGAGACTGTACAACTTGCAAAAGGTTTATGTGTATATTATTATTATTATTATTATTATTATTAATAATAATAATAACCTTGACACTTTTATCCATTGTCCACTTAAATTTACAGTGTATAAAGGAACAAATATGAGGAACAGAAACAGCATGTTGTGTTTTTAATTATGTATCTTTTAACTACGGCCGGTCCTGAGTTATGATGGTCCGACTTGTGATTTTTCAAATTTACAATAGTGAGCTAGGGATATGCATTCAGTAGAAGCCAAATTTAGAATTTTATTTTTTTACCGGTGAAGGGGTATGCAGTGCGATACAATCTCTCATGAGGCTGGGCAGCAATAGTGAACTGCATCTCCCAGGCTGCTACACAGTCGCTAGTATATACAGCCTACAGTGTTCTGTGTTGTCAGCATTGTTTTGGATATGTCCCCTCCTGCATTTTCAACTTACGATGGGTTTATTGGAACATACCCCCATTGTAAATTGGGGATTATTTGTATATGTAAATTTGAAATTATCCATGAGATTTTTATGTTGCCATCTTGTGTATAAGACCCACGTCAAAGTTGTGAAACATAGAGGGATGAGAGAAAGAGTACGTTTTTTTTCCTCGTTTTTTTTAACATGGTTAAATGACACCCAGTAACGGATTGGTCCATTTGCAGTATGATCCCTACAAGATCTTGTTTGTTGGTCAATCACTATTTCTCCAAGGTGCACTAGAAAATATATAACAATTTTCAACTTGGTTAATGTTCTGTGTCACAGATATACAGCTGCTTTACTCTGGTGATGACAGATGATACATGCTATAGCCTTGTGCCTTTCAGATGACTTGTGCATATCCACAAGCCAACTGTCTTGCTGCCATTTACTCTCTTGACAGGTCTCCACGCCGACATCGTTCCTCCTCACTGTCTCCTGTGCGCCAGAAAGACAGACGTGATGATGACAAAAAAGATATGAAAGAGAAAGTTGTCAAGGAACATCAGATCTCAGGTTATTGTTGTTCTTCTTCTTTCAGCTGCTCCCGTTAGGGGTCGCCACAGCGGATCAATTGTTTCCACTTCTTCCTGTCCTCTGCATCTTTCTCTGTCACACCCACCACCTGGATGTCCTCCTTCACCACATCCATAAATCTCCTCTTAGGTCTTCCTCTCTTTCTCTTGCCTGGCAGCTCCATCCCTAGCATCCTTCTCATGATATATCCAGAATCTCTCCTCTGCACATGTCCAAACCAACGCAATCTCGCCTCTCTGACTTTGTCTCCAAACCGTCTAACCTGGGCTGACCCTCTAATATACTCATTTCTAATCCTGTCCATCCTCGTCACACCCATTGCAAATCTTAACATCTTTAACTCTGCCACCTCTAGCTCTGCCTCCTGTCTTTTGGCTAGTGCCACCGTCTCCAACCCATAAAGCATAGCTGGTCTCACTACCATCTTGTAGACCTTCCCTTTCATTCTTGCTGGTACCCTTCTATCACAAATCACTCCTGACACTTTTCTCCACCCACTCCACCCTGCCTGCACTCTCTTCTTCACCTCTCTTTCACACTCCCCGTTACTCTGAACTGTTGATCCCAAGTATTTAAATTCATTCACCTTTGCCAACTCTATTCCCTGCATCCTCACCATTCCTCTGTCCTCCCTCTCATTTATGCACATGTATTCTGTCTTAGTCCTACTGACCTTCATTCCTCTTCTCTCTAGAGCATATCTCCATCTCTCCAGGGTCTCCTCAACCTACTCCCTACTCTCACTACAGATCACAATGTCATCTGCAAACATCATAGTCCACGGTGACTCCTGTCTGATCTCATCTGTCAACCTGTCCATTACCATTGCAAACAAGAAAGGACTCAAAGCTGATCCTTGATGTAATCCTACCCCCATCTTGAAAGCATCCGTCACTCCTACCGCAGACTTCACCACTGTCACACCGTCCTTGTACATAAACCTTCCTCCGATGCACCTATCCTTACTCCCCTCTTACATACTTCTCTGGCACACCCGACTTCCTCATACAATACCACAGCTCCTCTCTAGGTACCCTGTCATATACTTTCTCTAAGTTCACGAAGACACAGTGCAACTCCTTCTTACCTTCTCAGTACTTCTCCATCAACACCCTCAGAGCAAACATCGCATCTGTAGTACTCCTTCTCGGCATGAAGCCATACTGCTGCTCACTAATCGTCACCTCCCTTCTTAACCTAGCTTCCACTACTCTTTCCCATAACTTCATGCTATGGCTGATCAGTTTTATCCCTCTGTAGTTACTACAGCTCTGCACATCACCCTTATTCTTAAAAATTGGTACAAGTACACTTCTTCTCCACTCCTCAGGCATCGTCTCACTTTCCAAGATTACATTAAACAATCTGGTTAAAAACTCCACTGCCATCTCTCCTAAACACTTCCATGCTTCCACAGGTATGTCATCTGGGCCAACAGCCTTTCCATTCTTCATCCTCTTCATAGCTGTCCTAACTTCCTCCTTGCTAATCCATTGCACTCCCCTATTCATAATCCCTACATCATCCAACCTTCTCTTTCTCTCTCATTCTCTTCATTCATCAGCCCTTCAAAGTACTCTTTCCATCTGCTCAACACACTCTCCTCGCTTGTGAGTACGTTTCCATCGTTATCCTTTATCACCCTAACCTGCTGCACATCTTTCCCAGCTCGGTCCCTCTGCCTAGCCAATCGGTACAGGTCTTTTTCTCTCTTCTTAGTGTCCAAACTCTCATACAATTCACCATATGCCTTTTCTTTAGCCTTCGCCACCTCTCTCTTCGCCCTACGCCTCATCTCCTTGTACTCCTGTCTACATTCTTCATCTCTCTGTCTATCCCACTTCTTCTTCGCCAGCCTTTTCCTCTGTATACTCTCCTGTACGTCCTCATTCCACCACCAGGTTTCCTTGTCTTCCTTCCTCTGTCCAGATGTCACACCAAGCACCTTTCTAGCTGTCTCCCTTACCACTTCTGCTGTAGATGCCCAGCTCACTGGTAACTTTTCACTGCCACCCAATGCCTGTCTTAATTCCTCCCTGAACTCCACCTTATAGTTTTCCTTTTTCAACTTCCACCATTTGATCCTTGGTTCTGCCCTCACTCTCCTTCTCTTTTTGATCTCCAATGTCATCCTACAAACCACCATCCTATGCTGCCTAACTACGCTTTCCCCTGCCACCACTTTGCAGTCTACAATCTCCTTCAGTCTGGCCCTCCTGCATAAGATATAATCCACCTGTGTGCATCTTCCTCCACTCTTGTACATCACCCTGTGTTCCTCCTTCTTAAAATACGTGTTTACCACAGCCATGTCCATTCTTTTTGCAAAATCCACTATCATCTGACCTTCTGCGTTCCTTTCCTTGACACTATACCTACCCATCACCTCCTCATCTCCTCTGTTCCCTTCACCAACATGCCCATTGAAATCTGCTCCAATCACCACTCTATCTCCCTCGGGTACACGCTTCACCACTTCATCCATATCACTCCAGAATTCTTCTTTCTCATCCATCTCACACCCAACTTGCGGGGCATATGCACTAACAACATTCATCATCACACCATCAATTTCCAGTTTCATAACCATCACTCCTTGTCAGACACTCTTCACCTCCAAGACACTCTTGACATACTGTTCCTTCAGGATAACCCCTACCCCGTTTCTCCTCCCATCCACACCATGGTAAAACAGTTTAAACCCCCCTCCGATGCACCTAGCCTTACTCCCCTTCGGTCTCTTGCACACAATATATCAACCTTCCTTCTCTCCATCATATCAGCAAGCTCTCTCCCTTTACCAGTCATACTACCAACATTCAAAGTTCCTACCCTCACACCACTCTCTTAACCTTCCTCCTTCCTCCGGACATGCCTTCCTCCTCTTTTCCTTTGGCCTCTTCTCCTTCTTCGGCCAACAGTAGCCCAATTTCCACCAGCACCCCATCGGCTAGCAGTGCTGGTGGTGGTCGTTGTTAACCCGGGGCTCGACCGATCCGGTATGGAAATTTGTATTTTTGTCCGCATATTTGGTTTGGCAAATTTTTACGCTGGATGCCCTTCCTGACGCAACCCTATCTATTTATCCAGGCTTGGGACCGGCACAAAGAAATACACTAGTTTATTTAGTTTTTCCCCTATTCTATATTGGTTTCATTTTTTTTTTTTTTTTAATTATAAATTTGACAAAATGTTTGTTACGATCGCTACTTATGATGAGGAGTAGAATGTATGATGCTAAACTTAAAAGTAACCGCATAAACATAAATGCATATTAATTACATCTTTATGGTTTGGGTATTTAGGTAATTTCTGTTTAAGGCATTCTTTATCACGTCAAATAGTTATTTGAGTGTGATCGATATTTTAGGGAAATTAAATGGGTTTTTTGGATGAATCTGGAATGAATCCATTTTTGTTATAAGAAATAATGCAAATAGTTTCCTGATATCCGTGCTATTCAAGTGATTTCTAGAAACCACTTGCACTCGGATACAGGGGTGTGGGTGCAGGGTTAAATTTGCTGGTTCTGTTTTTCAGAGGAAGATTTGCAGGGCAAAACTGAAGAAGAGATTGAAATGATGAAGTTAATGGGCTTCGGTTCCTTCGATACCACAAAGGTAAATATAGCTGAATTTATAGCTTTATTTCTGTTCTCAAGTCTTGAATCTTAATATTGGAAAACTATCAGCTGCAATTTTGTTCCTTACCAGAAGATGGCAACAAGAACCATGTGTTACTAATGCTGCTCTGTTGTCATCATCCTCACTGTTTTCTTTTTTTTTTTTTTTTTTTTTTGCCATATAGGGGAAAAAATCAGAAGGCTCCTGCAATGCACACGCAGTCAACGTCTGTCAAAAAAGAAAATACAGGTTAGTTTTGTTGACTGAAGCTATTTATATATTAAATGTACAATGATGAATAAAATATTTAGTGTGTTTTTTTTTATTTTCCTGGAGAGCTTAAGTGAATAATTTAAATTCAAAATTGTTTCCTTTTCAACGAATCAGTGATCCTACTTGCCTGTCATACAGAACAGGGACCTGTGTGAATTATGCAGACCAAGTTGCAGGATTTCTTTTTGCAGTTTAACAGACTGCATGATACGCCAGAGTCTGTGTTTTGCAGCCAATCGCAATGCAACCATATCACTTCAGCAGGTGCTTTATTGCTGGCAGATCAGCATTCCCATTGGTAGATGATGATGTAATGTATTAGTGGTGGGATAGTAAAGGGAAAAATGATGTAATCATTCTCTCTTCTAGGCAGTACATGAACAGAAAAGGAGGATTTAACAGACCTCTGGATTTCATAGCATGAGATGCCCTTGTGAAGATTTTATCAAAGGATCCACAATTTATTCTATTGATTTTGGACTGTGACTCCCCTTTACATTTGTAGAAAAAGAGATGGTAACGTTTGCTTACTGCAGTGCCATTTTTGCTCTCCGGATGTCTTGATGCCTGTAACATTCTGAGATGTACATATTCGCTGTCAAAGTATATTTGTCAACCTAATTTGTCCATCATATAAATCCATTAATACTTTGACATTTTTAGTTATGTTTTTTTTTTCTTTCTAATGTGAAGATTTATTTTCATTTCAAGGACACAGACACAAGGACCTGTTGCTTAAAATAAAATGTATGCATTAGTGAAAAGCTACTTGGAATTTTTATTTGCTCTTTCAGGTGGAATGATGACTCCACATTGCTCTTAGTATGTATAGTTGTGTAATTGCACTCATCGTGTGAAGGATTGATACCCTGTCTAGTCTGTAGCCCTGCTCCTAATGTTTCTGCTCTGGAATACCATCACCCTGCAGAGGCCAAGTGGTCTCTGCAAATGGAAAACAAAATATTTGTATTGTACAGATTTTTGCCAGTCATAGGAGTTCAGAACAGCTAAATCAATACAGGCCATCTAGTCTCATCTGGGCTAAATTAGTTTTTGACTTAAATGAATTACTCATGTAAAATAACTTAAGTCTTCCAGAGAATAGAGGTCCTTCTCTTCAGATTTAATTTTGGGTGTTATAGTTTGTCTGTTTTCGATACTAATGCGAATTTTGCTAAACAGTTAGCTGTTTGCCCTGTGGAATACCAGACTGCTACTTGAACCGACAGTGCGTCGCTTTTCAAAGGTGGATTCCCTCTTTCTCAACTCTTCATTTAAGTTTGCAATTAGCAGTGTTTTAAATAAAATTTGATCATTTGCGATCCTTGTTTACTGTCAAATCTAATTGTATTAACTGAATATCAGTATTAATATGAATTTGTATCATTTATGCAATGAAAACAATACAAACAACTCGCAAAATCTTGTTCAGAACACGGCGTTTATTATTTAGTTTTAGTCTTGAACAATTTGTTCCTGACGCACATTATTATTACATACTGTACTAACTGTAACAACAATCATTTCAAACTTTGGTTCCTCGAATTAAAAACGAAGCTACGGTTACTCGTGTAAAAATACCAAAAATATTTTGGCCACACATTAATTAAAAAAACAATAGAGGAAACAAATTCACTGTTCAACACCAGAGTCAAACTTCCCGTATTCAAAACTTCTGTATAGACCCTACTGGTGGATTTGAACTTCTTGTAAAGGAAGGATTCCTCAGTTTTTCAGCTAGTTTCTTCACCGAGAATAAGAAACTGAAATTATCACGACATACTTTACCAGTGACGCTCATACAAGAATAAAAACATCGAAACAGCAACCCTTGCTACCTTGACGTACACAACAATAGCACCACGTGAATGGGCGTATGAGAATCAGTAGTGTTGCTACAGCAGCGCATGGGATGCAATAGCCAATCCGAAACGACGTCCTCACTACGTAATGACACACGACCAATAGCAACCCTCCAGCGCTCATGTCGATATCTGCAATCAGGAAATGAGCTCCATTTTGGCTCAATATCGGGCACATCGCTAAAGACTCAACAGTACCAAACATGTTTCAAAATGGTGGCCATAGGCTGTCAGTTGCACTTTAAGTCATTTTTTTGACAGCTTAACAACAGCGACTCTGATATATTTTGTTGTTGCCTATAAAAATGACAGCCACATCATCCAATGAGAGACCGACTCACTTTGTTTCGTTTCCAATCGCTGAGCAGTCCTGCCAACTCCACTGACAGGAGTACAGTAGGTAGTAATCGTTAGCAGAGCAGCTTAGGTCGACGTTAGTGGGTAGTAACGTTTTTGCCATTTTTAATAAAGCAGTCCGCTTACCTCGTCGCTTTCAGCCGCTGGTCAGTCAGCCCAGTTCGAGCCGAGCATTGAGTGTCGTTTATAAATTAAAGCTAGCAACCTTAATATCCTGGTATTGCTGAACGGGAGAAGGCCCCGCGTTTATGGTAGTTATTTATGAATGTTTTTACGTCGGCTCTTCGAGAATATTTCGAAAATATTTTTGTAAAAATCTGCCTAGCTAATCAGCTGGATTGAGCTTTCCTAAGCCTGAGGATTTTTTGACCATTTTTTTCCGTCAGCTTGACAGCCTTTCAGTTCAGCTGTAACTGTTTATGTACTAGGGGAAAAAATACATATATTTTTTGTGAAGATTTCTGCGAAAGAAAATATTTTATTTTCTTATATCTTCGCTTCTCGCGTGTTCCAGATAGCTATCCAGCTTACTAGCAGGGAGAGTGACAGGAACTCGAAAGGGAAAATAACTGACGGACAACCTTGAAGACTTATTTCCTTCAGTAGCAAGATAGCTGTTAATTTTTGTGACTGTAAAATAAGGAAAGGGCTGTCGAATATCAGCGGTTTAATTTTCAAAAACCACAAAAAGCTGCCTTCGACAGAAGGCACGAGAGAAGCGCGGTCAGACACTTCGCTGTGCACGAGCCTCTCTCTCTCGCTTCCTGTGTCTTTCTCCCCGCGTACCAAGCGCTAGACACGGCTGTGTTGGTACGCGCCGGTTATATCCCTTTAATAAGGCGCCTAAATACATAAAGTGTCCGTATCGCGGTGTTTGCGACCAGAGAGCCGTAGGAGTGCTGAGCCGTGGGCTGAGCTCGAAGACCATACCAGTGGGTGAGAAGCGATCGGACAGCCAAGCACCAGTCCCTTTGCCCGTGTCGGACCGCGGCTGTCGCGTTATCGTCTGTTTATCGGCGGTTATTGTGGAAAATGGCGGCGATCGGGATGGTGCAGATGTTGATTGAAGCAGCGGAGTACCTGGAGCGCAGAGAGAGAGGTGCGGTATCCCTCCGTCACCTGTTTGTTTGTTTGTTTCACTGTACTAGATGTGCGTGAGTGTCACCGTGCACATTGGCAGAGGGTCCAGTGTGTAAACAGCCCCTTGCAAAATGCATTAACTGAACCAGGCAACACTGAATTAATTTATAGTTATATTTTCGTTTTCTGGTGGTATGCTCTTGTGATGTAATCATGATTTTTGCACGTCTATTTTGTTTCTGTAGAAGGCCTGTGACGTACCTACAAGGCACTTATTAGCCAGTGACATTTTTTTCCGAGGTGGAACTCCTGTTTACATTTTTTTGGCCTTTAAAATGATTGTTTCTGTTTTAATGCTATGCACCAGTACACCCCCACAAGGAAGGCTTGCATATATCCAGATCATGACAGATGATGTATACATAAATATGCATATGCAAAGTAATATTAATACAGACATGCATATTTATGTATGAATCTGTATTTATATGAAGTGATGAAGTGTGTTGTGGTGCAACCCCCCTCCCTCCTCTCGGTTGTGGTTCAGCTGGGTATCGAGTTTACTCCAGTTCAGATGACATCATTGACTCTGAGTCTCACATGTATGTGGCGTATATTGATACATCGCACTATGACACTGTCATCATTACTTTTGATTGTAAAGAAAATGCTGTGCCCCTTCTCTTCTCACTGTCTACTGTCACACACCCAGCTACCTGTCCTGCTCACATGCTATTTGTGTTGTGCATCTGTAAACACCTCTGACTTGTTTACAGAAGCGGAACACGGGTATGCCTCCATGTTGCCCTACAACACCAGCAAAGAACGGGACAGCTTGAAACGAAAAAGTAAAAGCAAGAAAAATTCCAACAGCAGGTAATTTGCTCCAGTTATGCCCTATAGCATTTATTGTGTGCAACACACTGTTACATCTTCAGAGTGGCATTCATTTTGCATTTTGTGGTACTGAAATGGAGATGAATGATGTTTACGCTCTACTGAGTTTTTGATATTTGGTGTTATGCTTCATCCTTTATGTCCCTACTGCATTTGGGGCATAATTCCCAGATTCTGCCAGACAACCTTTGCCTGATTGGATATCCTGAGTTATTAATTATTCCCTACAATCTCAAAACCATTTCTGACAAAACCCACTTATCACAAACTGTCCTCTTCCATGTAATCAGTCTCGAATGCATCTGTCTGTCTTTTTAATGAATTTAGTTAGAAAACTTAAGATGTGGGTCATCCCCTGTAGCACAACCCTTTTCTCAGATTTGCACCCCTTTCAAAGTACTGGTAACAGATGAACAGGATATACTATCTGCTATAAGACACTTGTAGCATTTATGAGAAAATCTAGAATATCAGTCTAATGAAGTCAGATTTTAATAAAATAAGTTTCCAGATTTTAAAGGTTTCCTGTTACTTCAGGAAACAGTCATCTAGCTCATAAGCCAGCCAGCACACTGGGCCAGTATGCCCAGGAAATAAAACTGCTGCCAAAACTTGTTCTCCAGCATGCAGCTAAATTCTATTTCAGTCCAATTATACTTCAAAGTGGTTACAGAGTAACTGGCAGGCAAGATTTGTTTGTTCTGACAGCAATTAACGTGAATTCCTTTAAAATTTTTGCATTTTAAACAAGATTAATTTGGGGGTAGATTTTTGTTATGCCACATATGCCCTTACACAAAGCCACCTGCACACCATACAGCTGGAAATTTTTTCATGTTTTCTGCATCTTATTATAGGCTAAGATTAATTACAGTAAGCTTAATGGAAGCAGCTCACCTTCAAGAAAATGAACCAACAACCTTTTAGTCCCAGATACGGTTCTATGAGGTCCTTGTCCTTTTGCCTGAGAAAATGCACAACGGATACTTGGCAATTAAGTAAAACACAGCAAACATGGCAAATGTTAGGTTCTTATAGCATATAGGTACTGCCTTGTTACACACTGTCTGAGGTTGTGTAGAAGACCAAGGCAGATAATATGAACTTAGCAAACTGGCCAGGAGCAGAATCAAAGCAGATGGAGGTCAGTTGAAGGTGTCTGCAGTACACAACCACGCAGACTCTGTCAGTCTATATCTCATGTGCTGTGGTATCTGCTGTTATCCAGATTATGAAGATTCCTAACACTGGTTACAGACACATTGCTAATCTGTGTCAGGATGTCTGTGTGACCTGTAACTCTAGATAACTGGATATTAAAGCTGAACGGGGGCAAAGGAGGGGTTGTTTCTATTTATACCATAAGCTTTTCTGGTAACAAGAACCTTATGTTATTGAAATATTAGGTTTGGCCTCTTTGGTAACCCAGCATGGCCATATACAGATTGTGACAGGCTTGCACATCCACACAGAAATCTGATTCTTACAATGTCTTGACTGGGTGATCCCGCTAGTAATTTCAGTTTTTGTTTTTATCATACCGATGGTTTTTAATGGTTTCTCTTCCAACTCAAATCCTCATGTATACTTTTAGGGTCTGTTATTTTCATTATTATTATTATTATTATTATTATTATTATTATTATTAGGTCTGTTTACAACTAAAGAGCATTTTATGTAGTATTACCACAGCTGGATAGCCTCTGGTATTGAACTTTAATGTTACAGGTATCCTTGACAGTTATGCAGATTTGAAATTTTAAGTGCCATCAAACTATACAAATGTTTTATGTCATATTTGTTGTGTTCCTATAGCAAAAAAAGCTGTTTAATGTGGGTTTTGTGCACATAACCACAGAGTGTGGGTTGTGACACATGCACACATATGTGCTCTTTACTTGGAGTCTCGTTTTTTACATGTCTCTATTTTATAGCCTTTTCATACAGTGCTATTAACATATGAAACATATTAACATATGAACATATTTTTTAACTTTAAAGAAATCTTTAAAAAAGATTGATTATTAGCACTGCAATATTGTTCAACCAACGACTGATCAAAGATAAATATCAACGGTGAAAAAACTAATATGTAGGAATGGTATTACCAAAATATTCTTAACCCTGCAATCCTGGAGTTCCTGTTAAGGTCTCATTATTATTAGCGTGCATGTGTGGGAGCGTCACACTCTTTCAAAATGGCTGCCATTAATATTTAAGTACCAAGAGCACTGCCAAAGTTAAGAGGATGCTTTAAACAATAGTGTGAAATCTGTCCAGAAATTTTCTGAAACGTGATTGTTTTTTTAGTTCCCCTAAGAGTATCACTCACCAATAGTTGCCCAGTGTGTAAGTAAATGTTACAGCCCTCTTTCCTCTCTTTGTGTATTAGTGCGTGTGTGTGTATATATACACACACACACACACACACACACACACACACACACACACACACACCACCTACTATACACGCGATCGGCTGACATAGCCACGTAGTTGGCCTGAGTCATCAGGCCCTGGTGTTTATGAATGTGTTGTGCCTAACTCTCATATGATATATAGATGCCACAACAAAAACCATGTTCTTCAGTAACATTTTTATAAGTATTGGGAACTGATTACATTTTGAATTTGTTTTTGGTAAATTCAGTCAATATGATTTCATAATAAATGCAGTCCATCATTAATCAGTCATTAATGGTCCAAGGTAATCAAAACCATGTTTTGTTTGTGTTAATTTCAGAGATTATAGAAAAGATTTGAAAAACTTTAAAAAAAAAAAAAAAATAAAAATATATATATATATATATATATATATATATATATATAATTTCTTTCCTTTGGGATCTGGAAAGTACTCCCAGTATTCAATTGAGTAAATTGACTTTGTGTCTCTTTTGATTATACCTTTGAATTTACATTTGTTTGTTGATACACCTCCAAGTTAGTGGTTTGTCTGATTTGAAGGGAAAAGTTTACTTTTTTTCTGTTATAGGTAACCAGAAATTCTTACATAAATATCAATATACTGAAATTATTATTGGTAGTCATAGGTTGAGCTCCTGAACTCCTCATTCAATATCAGTGTCTCAGATTTTGTATATGTAATTATTCAATTTAGCATCCACTACTACTTCAGTGTAGTACATGGGAATGGGTGAATACAACCCTTTGCTGTTGGCCACCTCATCCCTGCTATCCTTGGGCTTTCCCTGGCATTTATCCTGCTGGTGTGTGGGGGAAGGGAGTGTGTTGCTGTTGTGTGCTAGCATGGCTGCTCACCCATCCCCCTTTGTTCTCACTCTTCTTCCTTGGTCATAGAAATGTAGAGCATTCACCTCTCCACCTTGTGAGCTTTTGGGGGCTACTGCATGATGTTTTATTATTTTGAAATCGTTTTGAGTGCCCTCCCTTTACCATAACCAAGTGAATCCTCTGTTCCAGAGTGGGAGAATGGCATGTGTTTTCACTGTAGATCTATGCGCAATATAACCTTTACAAAGTATGCTTGTACAATAAAATATCAAGCTCTTTAAAGAAGGCTAACAAATCACAGCAACAGTTAGCAATTTTATCACGTTCTATTTGATGGAATAACATGGCTGAATATGTGAAGTGGGAATAACAGCATGATATTATAATAATATATAATAGCCTCCTCTTTCATACAATTTGTTTAAATAGATGTATAAAAGCAATGCTAAAATTTCACCTGGAAGCCCACTTTTGTATGAGCCTTCATTAATAGTGGCTGAAAAACAAAGTGAAAGTGCTGCAGTTGGAAATGCTTAATGGCAGATACCAGATACCATGCAAAAACCAGTGTACTATCAGAAAACAATTATTGTTGCATTGTTGACAGCCATTGTTTTTTCATAGTACACATTGTGTTCACAATTGTTTCTTTTCTTTGAGGGAGTTTGGTGTTCTATGATTTTTTTTTTTAATGGCTACACATGTACACCAAAAAGATTTGGTACCCTGATAGGAACAAATTTTAAAAAGCTGTAAAAAAAAAAAAAAATAAGCAGTGTTGATAAATGGCAATTTTTAGTTTCAAAATAAATCAGGAAAACATTCAAATACTTTTTCTAAAATTTTCAAGGATCCCAATAGTTTTGGAAGCTACTCTGTGTGTGCGTGTGTGTGTGTGTGTGTGTGTGTGTGTGTGTGTGTGTGTGTGTGGATTTTACTTAAAATGTTCCACTTTAGTAATAAAGTAATCAGTTAATACAGTGTATATATGGAAAGGTGCACATCAAAATTTAAAAAAATCTGTTACATTTATTCAAGTTCATATTGAGTCTGTGTCAAGATTATAGTCTTGTATATAGTATTTTATTATTTTTACATAAGCGTTTTTTGAGTTTTAAAAGGCTGAGGGTGTCTGTCCAGCTCCTGAGTTCCTCGCCTTTCTCGTAGGTCTGCTGATCTTTCCTTTTTAGAGAATCCCTGTTCCGTCATGATCGTTGCATTGATAGTTTTGCGTGCCAACAGTGGAAACACTGCTGCATTCCCAGGGCTGTTGCATAACAGTGCTTCTCTAGGAGCGTAGGCAGGGGTCCTGCTTTCCCTCGCCCACGGTGAAACCTGTAATGCACGGGGGTCTGTGTGCGTGTGTGCGTACACATACACTTGCATGCTGGAGATGGTCACTTTATAGCTCAGTATCATGTGAATGACCCAGTAAAGTAGTGGCAATGTGCTGTATTACAAGCAGCTCTGTTTTTGCTGTGTTTACAGTTACTGTTGCTAAGTTTACCCCTCTTGGGCCTTTGGTCCTGAGGGGAGAGTGTATAGTTAAAATTTTGTTTCCAGTGTCCTTTCCTCTCCAGCAGCTACACAAGCATCAGCAGTACAAAAACGGGCCTCAGCTAATGTATTACATATTTAAATCTCTGCGTTAACCAAGAATGGAAGAAGCAAAGAAAGGGAAAAAGCTGAAGAAGGTGAATGTTTTAACTAATCCAAGTCCTGTCTGCGGTCTGTTTCCCACAGGTCTACACACAATGAAATGGAGAAGAACAGGTAGGCTCACAATTCAGCTTTATTGTCTATAAAAGTATGAGTGTTATATGGCCTGTATATTGTGGCAGAGCAGCGATAAAGGAGAGGACAGAAAGCTGAAATACTTCAGTATCCTACAGTTCCTGTGCATGTTTCTGTCTCTCTGTGTAAGTAGGTGTACATCTGTGTACCTTTGTGTGTGAATTGGCAGATCACTTGCATATTCTGCAAGAGACACATGGAGGGAAAATGGGCTGGGTATGCCGATGAATCGGCCTGTTCCTTGAGCCTCTGGCAGGCCAGAGTGGTGTTCCTACTCAGCCAGGACAGAGACCTCCGCTGCCAGGCAGACACTCTGAATAATGCATGGCACAGAGGCCGTGTACTCAGGATAAGGGTCTGTCTGGGCCGCACTGACTTCATTAGTGTTCACCGTGACAATGTGCGGGGCTCCTCTTCCACTCCTGCTTCCCTTATCCCTGACGCAGTGGCCTGCTTATTAAATGTGCTTGGTGCCACTGTTGTGTTGTAGCAGTGGACAGGCAATGGAACCCCATGGAACATAGTCCCTATGCCTCACATCATTGTGAGCTCAAAGAGAAGGTTCCCACTGTATGTTGTTGGAAACTGCCTTTGTGTGTATCTGTTTTTGTATGCTTCTCTATTTTTCTGTGTTTGTGTCTGTACAGTGGCTAAAGCAATGTACTGGAAGAACCAGTGTATATTTCAGGTTTTCATATTAAGGCTGAACCCAGATCTTGATCTCTGCACTGTACAGTTAGGGTCAGACAAGGCTGTAGGAGTGTATATCCAACAGGCATGGTGACTTCTAGTATACCATTAGGGCAGCAGGCACCTAGACAGAGAGGACAGCAGAGCTAAGACAGGACTAAGTTACCTGTCCCAGAAATAGCTAGTGTCCTCTGCCTGGACCAGGGTATAGTCTACTGTACATGTTTTCCCTGATAGTACAAATTCATTTATTTATAATAGTGCACAAGTACCAATTTAGTAGGTACTGTATTGCAATGACCGTATTGTGCCACGATTTGCAAAGTCTCATATCCACTGCTTTGCATGGAGCTAAATTAGGAGGAATATCCAGACTTAGGCAACCCTCCCTGAGACACTGCTGCATGCATGCGGGGCATGGCACATGAGGAAAGAAGAAGTCAGTGGACCAGATTTTTTTTTGTCACCACAGTCACGTTGCCCAGGGTAATATCACAGAGGATCACATGCTCAGGGTCACATGTCTTCCTCTTACCTGGAACCTGGATAACCATTATTGCATGGTCTGTGTGAAACCATGATGACCCAGGAATCCAACCAGCCATAGGATCTCAGCCTTGTAGTTGCACAGCATTATCCATTTCTTTATGCAACTCCTTCCAAGTCTTTCAAACTGGTTCAGAGGAAAGGAAAGGAGTGGTGCTGTAGAACAAAAGGTCTCCGTTTAATCATTTAAACTCACTCACCTAGCGAAGACTCGTACACCTTTCATTAGTTCAGTGTTCAAGAGAACTTATCTCCTGTTCATCTCCTGGTTATGTTGCTTTGCAATTCAAAGTCTGATCTCTGTGGCGTTAGTGTGCTGGTTCGTTGAAAGTATATACATTTGTTTAAATGAGTGTGAAATGTGACAAAGATTTTTGTAATGCAGTAATTGTTGATGCTAGTATACCTGGACCTTATTTTTCTTTGCTTCAATAATTTTAATGAAAAATGAAGACCTTTTAATTAGGCTGAGTTGTAAATAGCTGACTGGAGGGGAGAAGAGTTTTAAAAGCAAGGGCTCTGACTTGGTTTAGTCGACTGTACGATTCAAACTGACAATATATTCTTGTTACTCACGCATATGCTGTCAAAGAGAAGAGAAGGATTGACTGTGCAGAAGCACACAGGCAGTAAAATAGAAAGGTTATGACCCTTGCATGGAGGAAACGGCAGCCTGCATGGAGCGATGTTGTATAACATAGGTCATGTGGTCAGAGACACCCACCCCACTGGGACAGCTGTGAAAATGCCAGTTCAGACAGAGGAGGGACAGTGAGAAGTGGTGTGTGGCAGCTAGGAAGTGGGAGATAAAGGGGGTGTGGAAAGAAGCCAGAACAGAAAATTAATACCCTCTCAGACAATAGTTAAAATGTACAGTAAGCTCCTTTTGAATTCATATACTATTTCAGCATTTATTTGGCCTTATCAAAAGCTTACATTTGTGTTTGTGTTTCTTGTACTGTTTCTATCACGATGCAGCTGTCCCTCACAATTACAGGGTTAATTTGTAGAAATGAAGTCACTCCATTGAAAGAATTCCCATTGTGAAGGATGAAATTGCCTTTTTTGTAATGCAAAAAGGTCCTTAATTAAAAGAAATGTTTTTTTTTTTTCCATTTTATATTTGACCTTTTTAATATTTTTTTGGCTTTGCAGCCTTCTACAGTGCAGTTCTTTGACATTTTGATAGTTTGGCTTAGACATTTATCATAAAGAAATAAAGTTCACAAGGTCATGTCTTCTCTGCAAAAGACATAGATGCTAGCATTGCTAATGAATGTTTGACATGACCTTATTTGATTGCTAGACTAAGGCTTTACTTACAGTAGCAATAATTATTTCCAAGCTAATGTTATTTATTATATACTATATTTATCTATAAAATGAGGGGCAAGAACCCTTTAAGTTTGTGACTCATGTTGTTTTTGTCCCATAATATCTGATGCTAGCAGTGGAGACTGGAATACTGTGGAAGTTAAAATGACTGCACAATGGGGAAAAATACCTCTGTACCCAATAATAATTTAAAAAAAGATTGTATAAGTGTATATTGTCATAAGCCTTTGTAGCAGTTCTCACTTCCCAGAAGCCAGTTACACCAATATTTTCATGGAGAATTTTGAGATGTTTACTTTATTTTGAGAGACAATACTGAAATTACAAATGTGGGTTCTTAACCGATAAAGTACCTGCTGCCTTAATAAAAATAAAGGCCTCTTACAGTTGGTTCCATTGCATAGCTGATTAGTTTTTGGACAAAGCTGTTTGTATTTATCATGGTGTGTGTATGACAGGATGGATCTAGAGCATAAATGCAGCAGATGGAACCAGAAATGTTCCTTTCTGAATAGAGTATAGTCTCTCAATTTGTGTCAGTGTACCTGTTGCTATGTTTTGTACACAGAAATTGAATGTCTGCTTAGACTGGACTCTGGAGTAGAAGGAACGCAAAGATGTGACATGGATGTCCCTTCTTTTCTCAGACGTGCACACCTGCGGCTGTGTTTGGAACGCTTGAAGTCGCTTGTACCACTGGGACCAGACTCTAACAGGCACACAACCCTCAGCCTGCTGATGAAAGCCAAGGAACACATCAAGGTATTCCAGAGTGTCAGATCAGAGGTCTCTATGGTACTATTTCTTTTTTAAGAATGTCATGCAGGTAGTATGGTACATAACATATCAGCAAGAGGAGGGCAGTACATGCAGTGCCTCATGGTCTGTTTATTTGTAGCGGCTGGAGGAGAGCGAGCGACGGGCTCAGCACACCATTGACCATCTGCAGCGGGAGCAGAGGCACCTGCGGCGGCGTCTGGAGCAGCTGGGTGTTGAGCGTACACGCACAGACAGCACGGGATCTATCGTCTCCTCAGAGAAGTCCGATTCGGACCAAGGTTAGGCCCCACCAGCTGCCTACATGTTAATGCTGAATATGTAGTGTATGAATATGTACAGCCCGTTCTGTACACACACATATCTGATATTCACACCAACCAAGTTAAAATGTCTTTCTGTATTTTCCCAGTACCTGTTATATTGTGTGAAGGGTTTCATCCCCTGGGTAAGGATCATACTACCTTTGAATCTTTGCTGAGTAAACTTTACAGTGACCCGTACATGTATGTGTTACAGAGGAGCTTGATGTAGATGTGGAAGGCACAGACTACCTACTGGGGGACCTTGAGTGGAGCACCAGCAGTGTGAGTGACTCAGACGAGCGAGGCAGCTTGCGGAGCAGCTGCAGTGATGAGGGCTACTCCAGCGCCAGCCTGCACCGTCTCGCTGGCCCTCAGGAAAAAGTAACACCACTGGGCTGCAGCCTATAAGGGCACCTGCCCTGGCCACCTCCCGACCCTCCGCCTACAACCAGTCTCCGTCACTCAGACCTGACACCCAGCACGACTGGTTAGACCAAGCCTGAGCTCCTCAGCTGAGAGACTGATCCAACCCATCCTTAAGCCCAGTCCCCAAAAAGCCTGGCTGTTCCACACCCAGGCCTACACACCACTGAGACACAACCAGGAGCTCTTTTGGCCCTCTCGCTCCCCCTTGACTTCCGTGTGTCCAGTCAGATGGATGGATTCTTCACAGGCACTGCCCATCAATTCTTCTGGGCCAGTCAGATGGCTGGATCCATAAGGATCGCCTCCGCTAGTGCCAGTGACTACCACCCTGCTGTGTCCTATCCAGTTGGTGCTGTGATTCCTCTGGTGGGCCAGTAGCAAAGATCTATCCTTTTTAACTCTAAAGCCTGGCTCCATTCTCGTCCCCGAGAAGACGGTGGTACGGAGACGGTGCTCTGTCGCCTGGTTATCAGGTGGTGGTTTGAGCACTTTGCACTTGAAGGATAGGAAAAGATGTCCAGGGTGTGTAGTTTTTGTTGTTAAATGTCTCCTGAAGAGTTGCAGCTAATATGGTAATGTATTAGGAGTGGTCTGTATGGATTGGCACCCCCTTCCATACCACTGGTTTCCCCTTTTGGGAGATCAGGGCACAGCGCACTGGGGTGTGGGCCCCAAATTTTACTCAATGTTAATCTGGTGATGGCCCTCCAAAGCAATACCTCCATCTGTTCAGTGCGATGGTGAACTCCCACCTTTCGTCCATGATTCATTGGAGGGTTGTTCTTATCGCCAAATGAATGAATAGGTTGTATTTTTTGCTTAGTAAACAATGGTAGAGGCATGAGACTGATTCAGTGGGTGGGTCTGGAGGGGAGTTTGCGATAGTTTGGGTATATTGCTTCCTCTTTCTGAAGACAGCGGCTTCGCCCCCCCCTTCAATTTTTTTTGTTTGTTTTAACTGATGTTTGTTTTGCCATTTTTAGGTGATGTAACCTGGTCTTCTTGCATTAGTTATATGAGAGGGAAAAACTAACCAAATGAGCTGAAGAAAAAAGCACATTCCAAGTTGACGCGATGAGGGAGCACGTTGGCCAGGTTGGTCAGGGACTGTGAGTTACTGCCTGCTGATCTCTCCATCATAGTTCATGTGAGGGGTAGGCCTGCACAGTGTAACAGGAAGCTTCAGGTAAAACACAGCTGACAGGTGTTGTGTACTTGTCTCACTTTCTGAAAGAAAAAGAAATATGAAAAAAGTTTCCACCAGAGTGCCGCATTGCACAGACACACTCTGCCATCTTGCTAGTGTATTTGTTGTTTCAGCAAAATGTAGCTATTTTTATGTAAATAGTTTACAGAAAGGTATTTATATGTATATCTATAAAGTAATTTATATTTGATCTAAATATGCTAAAAGGTCTATATTTAAGTAGATAGTTATTGCTTTATTTGCTTTTTGTTCTTCCAGATGCAAAGTTTAAATGTGTAGTTTGTTGGCCATTGTGAATAGGTTTTAACGCTGTCTTTAGTACGTGGGCTTTTTGCGTACATACAGAAAGTGAGATTTTGCTCCAGGAATTAAATGTTTTCCTCATGATTCATTGTATGAGACATTTAGGTATTTGAAAAGCCATCTTTCCTGCATGCAAACTAAAAACATTAAAAGAAAAATAGAAATTGTTAAAAAGAAGACAGCAGTAGTGTAGATGGGCATGGAATGGAGGGAGCCAGGCAGGTTGTGGAGGCATTGCACTGTGCTCTCCTGTCTGTGGGCCTTACTGAGGCTGGCCCGTCCACCTCCTCCACATACACAGGCAATTGGAGAGGCGGAATCCCGCAGTGTTATGGTTGAATCCCAGCAACCAGCTCCAGACCTGTAAATCCTTATGGGCTAGAAAAACCACGACTCTTCGTGGACAGGAGGTGTGCTTTCACACTGCCGAGAATGTACTGTAAACTGTGATGAAGGCAGGTGCTGGGAGCAAGCGAGAAGAGCAGCAGGGTGTCTGAATGTAGTGATAGACGGAGCACCCCTTCCCTTCTTCCCTGCCTCAGCATGAGGGCAAACGGTGGCTCCAGCCTGCATGATGAGTGGCGTCTGTTAAAAACCTACAAAAGTTACCAAAAAAAAAAACTTAAGGAGAGAGAGTAGGGTGCTGAACTGAGTTTGTTTGTGCATTGCTGCTGCTACTGTTTCATGGTTTGAGATGCTAAGTGCAGAAGTTGGTTTGGAGACGAATTGTGTGTTGAGGTTCTGTTTTGTAGTTTGCACTGTAGCCCAGCACGATTGGGCTGGTTTGCTGGGCACTGGTATAGTGGTACTGTGAGTCATTATCAGTTTGTCTTGTCGCTGTCCTCAGAAAGAGAAGGGGGGTGGGCGGTGAAGTTAAACAGCCATTTATATAGATATGCTTTTTGTCTTGTTTTTCTTTGTCCTGGGGGAAAAAAGGTGCAAAAAAAAGTCCACTTTGTAAGACCTCATTTGCTAACCATTAATGGCTCATGTCAACTGTCCATTTTCCATTCTGTTTACCATGTTTGTGTCTTCCGCCCCAACCCCATCCGCCCCCATGGTGTGAACATGGCCGCCTCACCACTCGTGACATGGGGAGAGAGGGCCAGATGTGGTGCTGCTAGGGCCTCTCTCTTTCTGTCTTTCCCCTCATGTCCCTGTCGCCCTCCTCCATGGAACACTTTGTATCGACCTCGGTGCTTCAGCATCTGCCCCGGAAGCAGGTGTGGATTATTTAAGAACAAGACTGCGGTTTTAAAAACCAGAGCTGCACATTCTCTCTCCGCAGTCCATTTACATCAGGTGGACAGAACCTTGGATTTCGCTCTTTTGGTTTTTATATGTTTGGTTTATTTATGTATCTACAAAGTGGCTAAAGCCTTAAAACAGACAAATGTATGACAATTGTATAAGAAGCCGTGCAGTGGGTATGTATATACTGTGTGTGTGTAGTATATACCCACTGCATAATGTACACTGACACATATACACATACAAACACACACACATAAACACATATACACACACACAAATGCATTACAGTGCTCATTCCTTTTCTCATTGTGTCTCTGGGTGTGTACCCCTCCTGCGCGCGCACACACACACACACACGCGCACACACACGTCAGAACAGACTCTGTGCCTCTTACAGGCTTCACAAGGGTTTATGTCTGTTAAACAAGCAAACAAACCAACAAAACGGTGGACATTTTGTGCACTTATTTTTAGAATTGGGGAATTTGGACAATGTTGACTTTAAAAGAAATGTTAAAAATGAGAAAAAAAAAATCCTGTGAAAATGTGGAACAGTTTATTTATATTTGCCAGTAACATGAATAGAATAAAGAAATAAAAAGTTGTTTACCTACATGCTTCTTTGTCTGTATGACTTTGTTGTAGATTTGCATGAAGAATGTGGGTAAAATCCAGAAATAAAGCATGGCTATAAGTTTTCTCAAAGTCCACAGTGAGTAATGTGGTACAACAAATGTGCTAGAGGGTCACAGGCGTATGGGGGTGTGGTCAGATCCTCCAATCATTTAATGCAGAGCACAGGTCATCGGGTTGCTGGTGACACCAAGGCACAGGCATCCTGCCTACTGGTATAAATTTAAATGAAAAATAATGTGTGCACAACAAAGAAATACAAACAGCTTCACAGCTTGCGAGCATTGGCAACACAAGTGCGTTTTTGCAATAATCGTGACCCCTTCGCAAAAGATGGCCTTTCGGGGCACAATCTGCCACCAAAGTCTATGGCGGTTAGAATATAAACCAGATGAAAGGAATATGAGGGAGGAGGGGCAGAGATAGGCGGGGGGGTCATGGGGGAAGGTTAAATTTCTAAACACCGGTTAGTCCAGTTCGCGACCGCCTACATGCGGAGAGGATGGAAGAGAGTGGACGAATCTTGGTTTACACATTTGTCTAAAATTCAAGCGTTGGAATTTCCTTGCAGATCTGATCCTGACTTGAGCTGATAATGTAGGTTATTTAGGCTGCTGGTGGCAAAAGTGTGCATGAGATAACTGGGGTCAACGGACCAGATCTGTTGAGCAGCACCGTGTGTGGCTGTGTAAACACTTCTTTGTGTTTGGATTCTTAATGGAGTCCTCCTCATTTATGAAGGGCAGCTGTGTGTGGTTCAACCCATGCCATATTCTTCCTCCCCAGTTCAAACCTTGGAAGAAAGAGTTGCTGCTCACTCAGTAAAATTAATATGCCTTTAGTTATCACTTGTAATTTGGCAGCTTGGTCAAGTTGCAACCCGATGTTGTTTTCCAGCACAATTTTGGACCAATACAAGGTCATTTGTCTCAAGAGACACTAGTATATCCAGAGGTCCTTGTTTAAAAGTGATCCATCAAGGCTGACAGTTAAATACTGACAACATTTGCACTGTCCTGCAGCAGGTGCTACAAATTTAACTGTGTCCCAAGACTGGGTTTGATGTCCATACCCAGGGTCATGGTCCTGCTGACCTCTTTCTCCCCTTACTTGTCAGCTTAGCCCAATCCAGTGGCTTATCCCAGCTATGCACACCCAGCCAGCTGTGACCTTCGCCACAGACAACTGCTAGGACCCCATCCTCTGCTGCCCCACATCCACTGTAACATTTGCCCAGGTACTGTAGGCCTGTGCTGTAAATACACTTGAGCACGGAAAAACTAAACTCACTGTTAGCAAATGAGTTTTTAAGTAAAACATCAACTTACGATAGAACTTTATTGGTCCTCACAGGGAGCAATGGATGGATACATATATACAGTAACCAGTAATACATCCACTGTAACTGCTAACAGATCCTAGTGTATTATGGAGGTGGGCAGCTGTTGGTTAGAAGGACCTTCAGAAGTGCTTCTTAATGCACCTAAGTTGAATTAACCTGGTGGCTAAAAGAACTCACAGTGATCAGTTCGTTTAGGAGATGTGAGCCAATGTTCATACCGGTCTGAAACTTCCTCCTCATCCTGGCATCCCGGGCTCTGTGTTGTACCCTTTCCTGTTGTGGTCTGTATTCAAATTCACTATCCTATACTGTTGTTCAAGTGATGAATTATCTTCTGCCAGGGAAAGTTAACATTTGTTTGGTATAACCGCTCAGAGAAAATGCACAATTTTTTGGACGACAGACTTGATCAGTGGAACGTCATCACGTTTGGGAAGCACTGTAACTGCTGCTTTCTTCTACGCTGCTGTGACCCACCGTTTATTCCAGCTGCCGCTGCAATAAAAAAAAATCAAATCTGCTGATGGGCAAGAAGTTGTATTTCACGGCTTGTAGAAAAGGAGCAGATGAGTTTTGTCATGTGCAAGCTAAGAAAGACCAGGCTCGTGTCTTGTATTAACACTAGAAGTTCATTGCTATTGCAAGGTCTTACATGTTGTAAGTTAGAAGGTATTTTTAAGGGAGGCGTGATGAGAAGTCTCCATACCTACACCTATGCCGCAGAACAGCAGAGCTGAGGAGAAACGATAATAAAGGGCACGATTCAAGATTAATGATAGCTGAAATGGATATTGGCTATAACCAGGGAGATCACTTAAGAATGAATTACAGGGAGCAGGGGAAGACCTCTGAAGAAGATGTCTGCAGGCTATTAGACACAGACAAGGTTACTCAAGAAAATCAGCATCAGCCAGAAAGATCATAATGGCTGCACAATTCCATCATTTTTAATGATACGATTATTCATCTTGATGAGAATGTATGTGCTTATTAGCATCCCTGCTTACCAAGCACCTGCACCCTGGGTACATTTGAGCAAGGCTGTCTGCAAAAGAAATAAATTTACATGTGTTGTTTCTGTATTTGCACCAGAGCACAATGAGGTTAAAGTCCCACCTCTACATTATGCAGAGTTTTTATTTGTTTCAGCTGCTCTTGGAAGTGAAACAGAAAGCTCAGATACATTATTGTCTTAAAGGTATGTGCCTCCCCCATCCCTGCTTTGAATGAAAGCAAGAGGTGATTTCCAGAGCACTTAACTTCTTCATTCTATTCCCAAAGCAGTGAGGAAGTCTGGATGTGTGCATTTGTTCTAATCTTTGGGTGCGCCAGGTTACGCACGTTGCTATTTTGAGACAAGTTTCTGCTTCGTGCTTTTGTTTCGAAGAACCAGAACATTTCTGTGCCTTCACGTGTGCCTGATTTCCAGTAGAAGGAAACTGAAAGTGGAGAGCAGATCAGGCGCAGAAAACTCAGTGCACATAAAAACAGGTCCACATGTAGACAAATAATGTTTCTGATAGAAAAAAGTCCGTAATAATATTGAACCGTGCAAAGAACACGGGGATCTCATCAAACATTCACATTACAAATTTTCAAAAATAAAGACAATTTCTGGTTCATTTATTATTGTATTTTTTCCCCACTCCGTTTCATAAGGTTTGTTTGCCCCATTAGCCAACACCAAATTTTATTCCAAATTAAAGCACTGCTGTGCTGTTTTTGATTTTAAGATATGAGCAATTATTTTTTATGGGCTGTGACTTCACTCAACCCCCAGCATTGTGAATATTTAAGGTTAAAAAGTTCATACGTTGATATCCAAGCGTATGATAAGAACTCACACTATATTACAAGCAATGCTGACATAAAACCAATTTCTTTCCATGTCTACATATGCAGTGTTTAATATTCATTTCAAGATTACATGGAAAATCAAAAGTAAGCTTGGTAAAATAATTCAGAAGAGGCTCAGGCCTGAATTATTTTAATGTTAACTTGTATCGTTGTGGCATATCTGATGGATGGATGGAATAAAGAAAGAAAAAAGAAAGAAAGAAAATGATCTTGCTAACTTTGTGTGGATCTGAACGATGGAAAAAGTGAACCAAAACTGCAGGCTTTGTCTCCCTCCTATGGACGACTGATGCTCCTACGTTCAACCTGACGGACAAAACGATCAGATCCTCGACTCAGGTCTTCAAAACTTCCATCTTGAGCCCTGCACACTTTGGAAAGGTGATGCTCGTTGTTTTCCACAAAAAACGTCTCTAGTTTATTGCCATAATACGTGCTGCATTTTAAGGTAAATAATATAATTACATTTCTTGGATATAGACTTCATGAAAGGTTATCTCACACTCAAAACAAATATTTAGTGAGTTGTTCCTGGTATTTCTGAGTGGGAAAATATTTCCCCAACATTACTCGAATCGCTGCACCTGTAGAAATGTATATATTTCAATTTGTTACCGATTATTCTTCAGTGTGGATAAATCGCAGCTTTGGAAATGAAACGTCCCTAAATGTAAACGTTTTACCTAAAAGGTGCCATGCGATTTATGAGTCAGTTTTTTGCCCACTAAAGATCTCAGAAGTGACAGAGATTCTGCACCTGTCTGGGATATTTTTGACAGCCGCTGTGCGCTATTTTCTTAAATCATAAAGTACTTTTTGAGTCAGACAGCTGCTGCAGGGCAGTCGAAAGCCCAGTGGGGGAGATGCACGGCCTGCAGCCTGCAAGGCCCTGACGCTGTACCCTTCACCTGGATCATCGTGCTGGCTGGAGCCCAAAAGGCGGGGCCACCACAGCTTCCAGCTCTTTGAAGCAGATCTTCATCTCCTTTTCATTTGCCTCAAGCACCACCGTGATGCTGAATCGCTGTCTCGCTGATGCTCCTCCGGCTTTAAGACGTTCGCTGGGTCACCTTTCCTGCCCACTTACGCGCATTTCAGTGAGGGGTCGCCCCCCCCCCATTCAGAATACAGTGCGTACCCCCACCCACCAATAAAAATGAAAAACTTGAGTAGCAACGTGACTGAAAAGTATGCAAAAGTTCATGTTTTCAGGATCTTTAAAGATGCCTTAGATGCATGTATTTTTTTCTGAATACTTAAGAAGAAATCTGAAATTGAAGGAAGGCGTGCGAAGAAGGGGCTGCAAAACGCGCGGCGGGACATCCAATGCGGACGCCATCCGTGCGCCACGTTCAAAATCCCTTAAAACAGTAAAATCGGGCGTATTGCCTACGTCGGCAGCCCCGAATGGACCTCGGTGCTCATTCTGTATTCCGACATTGCGGAGTCTGGGCGTGAAAGAGACTCCGCATTACAGCAGAGAACCGCATTGAACCGCACTGACCCGCACGCTCGCTCACTCGCCGCCGCAGCGAGGCAGCACGACTGCTGCTGCTTCAGCTGCGTTTATTGATATTCTGAATGTGAGTGCTAAGCAGGGGGAATCCATCGGCGGTGACAAATTCCCCATGAATACAAATGCAAGTGCGAACGGCAGAATGACAATAAATCTTATTTCCTGACGAGTATTTCGGGTTCATGCATGAGTAATCGCTGCAGGGTGTTCGGGGAGACGCAGGACACCCCAGCCTTTTTTTTATTATTTAAAAAAAAAAAAAAAAACTTTTGCTCATGTTTCTTGCTCGTCAAATATGTGTATATATAAATTTCTTATATATCTTATTTAAGCTAGCAACGTCACCGGGCGACAAGGGACAGAACCGCCCATCGCCGCAAGTGTCGCAGCCCCTAACGGCGGTCCTCACGTTCCGTTGTCTAAATCTTCACGTGTAAAACTTGTCAAGTTCCGACAAGGAGGATAAATCTCTCCTTTCCACAACTACTAAGTTGTTCGTGCCAAGACTTTGCACTCGAGCGAAGGGGAGGGCGGCGGCTTCACGAAGCCGGGTTCCCAGGAGAGCCCGCTTGCAGGTTTCCCCGTCGCTGCCGCTGTCACTGCGTCAGATGACGGCGCGGCTCGCAGGCTTTATAAGCGGCGCTCGATCCCGCACCGCACTTGCATCCCTCCGTCTGCGTGTCCGCCCGTTTCTTTGCCGCACGCCCTCGCTGCACACCCGCTCTCGCTCCCACTCCCACGTCGAGGACCGAGCGCTCCGCGCCGACTGAAGTCCGCTTCGACATGAGTTACTCCAGCGACGTGTACTCGAGCAGCTCCTACCGGAGGCTGTTCGGCGAGTCGCCGCGGATGTCGGGACGCGCGTCCGTGGGCGGCAGCCCGTCCCGCCTGTCGACCGCGTACCGCACGAGCGCGAGCGCGCCGCACCGCACCTTCGGACCCGCGCCCCCGCTGCTCTCCTCCGCAGGGTACCGCAGCAAAGTGGGCGCCGCGCGCGGCGCCTTCTCCGCGCTGTCGGACCCCATCGACCTGTCGCAGTCCACGGCTATCACGAACGAGCTCAAGATCATCCGCACCAACGAGAAGGAGCAGCTGCAGGGCCTCAACGACCGCTTCGTCACCTTCATCGAGAAGGTGCACCAGCTGGAGCAGCAGAACAAGGTGCTGGAGGCGGAGGTGACGCTGCTGCGGCAGCGCAACGCGGAGCCGTCGCGCCTCCACGACCTGTACGAGCAGGAGATCCGCGAGCTGCGCGCGCGCGTCGAGGAGCTCACCCACGAGAAGAGCCAGATGCACCTCGACTGCGTGCAGATGAACGAGGCGCTGGGCCGCGTCAAGGAGAAGCTGGAGGAGGAGACGAAGCTGCGGGAGGAGGCGGAGGGCACCCTCAGGGGGTACCGCAAGGACGTGGACGACGCCACCCTCTCCCGCCTGGAGCTCGAGAAGAAAGTCGAGTCCCTGCTGGACGAGATCGCCTTCCTCAGGAAAGTTCACGAGGAGGAGCTGCAGGAGTTGCAGGCGTCCTTGCAAGCCTCGCAGGTGCGGCGGCTTCGCCTTCGCCTTCCCGCAAGCACCCTAACGGTCGCGCTTGTACACTTAACACGCGTGCACACATGGGGACGGGTTCCTGCGTTGTCATGACAGCCCGGTCACGCGTGACCTCCAGACTAGGGAAAGGTGACCGCGATCCGTGAGGCCACGCCATGCGGGGGTGGCGGGGTAAGGAATATCAGCAGTAAGAATCGGGGGAGTTATGCGCAAAAATTAAGGGCACAGTTATTACTTAAACACTGGGGGACAAGTTCCCCAATGTCACACTGTCACCCCTCCCCTCCCCCCCGTGATGGAGGCGACATTGAAAAGACAGAAGAAAGGGTTCAAACAGGGGGCTGGCGTTTTAGAGGGCGGGGTGCAGGGAGGGGGTCCTCAGCACGACCCGTCATTATTGTTAAACAAAAATGCCAATAATGACGTTTATATCTCCTGGAAGTTTCCTTTTCACGTGACGAAGAAGATGTCAAAAGACGTCTTTATTATCCTAAAATATGCAAGATCTTGACAAATATGAGCTCTGCTGTAGTTGAGGCCATTGCGGTAAAAGGAGCGCGCGGTCAGTGACCCCCCCACCCCGGGAGGGGGAAGGGGGGGTACGCGGTAACTTTCCGCAGTCCGGACCCCCCCCCCCCCCATCACTCACGACGTGGGAGCGGAGCGGATTTTCTCCCTAAAAATGAACCGCGTGCATGTGAGGGTGGCAGCAGGTGGGGTAATAAAACCGGGGGGTGGTAAAGTCTCAGTGGCGCCGCAGACGGATTGTAGCGCAGTTTTCTAGGTGTGGCTCGGTGGCGTGCGGGGGGTGCGGGGCAAGACGCCCGCCCTGCCCTCCAACCCTCGGCATCTGTCCCTCGGCGTTTTCACGGATGAACTGCTGTGTCCATTCGTTATCACACGTTTCTTTATCTACACCAATTACTATGTTTTAATGGCTTTAACCGACATAAGAAGTTCGCCTTAAATTCTATCAGAATCAGACGTAAATTGTAATGAAAACCCAGATTCACCCCAAATTTTTATGAACATAACTGATCCCTGCTGATAGCTTAGAACAATATGACGAAAAGGCAGCGAAATTCAGACTATTTCATGCTGGCACCTTGCACAACATGGCAGTGATATCATTTACTGAACAGAAAAGGCATTTTGTTTCATTTAAAAGGTCTCGAAATGCCTTTAACGCGGATGACTGCAAGTGTCAGCATTAAGAAAAATGTTGCCCATCTTAAAAGGTCTGTTCATTATTTTGTGCTCATGTGAAACAGAAAAAGAAATCTGGACCATTAACATTTTGCAGGGCTCAAGTGAATTTAGATACATGGAGCAATAAAACAAAAAACTTACCATATGAAAGCCTTGAGTGTATTCAAAGTGTATCTGGTGTTGAACACAAATGCATCCGCAAAGTAATCTGCGAACGCAAGGAAATATATTTTATTCTCTGCGGTCGATTATAAATTTGAAACTGCGATATCAGAACAAATCGACACAGAATTGTGTGTGATCGGTGGAGGAATCTGTGCAATGGGACTGATAACCGCTGCGATCTGTCTTCTGGGGCAGGATGCTGACTCAGTGGTCTCTTTATTGCCCCAGAAAACCTTTATAGATTCCCTCCGATACAGCTGGACACATAGACACATCTATCTTCCTTCCAACTGAGCAATAAATACATCTGCAATGTGAAAAATATTATCTTATCAGCTCATTAGAAATTATTTATGTTCGTATAATTCTACTTGCTATTTAAAATGAATTTATTACCATTTGGCAAGTTAAAAGGAAACACTGCACATAAGTTTGTACTGCTTTGGTTTAAGCAGTTCTCCCAGGGCATGCACTGGGCTTCATACTTTCAAATGAAAGACCTTCTGACCTTAAAACCTCACCCCCCTGTGCTCTGCAGGTGTCTGTGGAGATGGATGTGAGCAAACCCGACCTGGCGGTGGCGCTGAAGGACATCCGGGCTCAGTATGAGATGCTGTCTGCCCGGAACCAGCAGCAGGCAGAGGAGTGGTATCGCTCCAAGTTTGCCAGCGTGACCGAGGCTGCGGCGCGCAATTCGGACGCCGTCAAACAGACCAAGGAGGAGCTGAGCGAGTACCGGAGGCAGGTGCAGGCCCGCACGCTTGAAGTTGAGTCCCTTCGGGGTCACAACGAGGCCCTGGAGAGGCAGTTGGCTGACATGGAAGATCGCCACAGCAGAGAGATCGGAGAGCTGCAGGTGTGTACCCTGGGGGGCAATGGCAGGGGCGTAAGCGGTCAAGAGGTGTTGCTATGCGTGTTGCCGTTACACTGCACGCTGTACTTTTAAGAAGACGGGAGCTTATTGCGATGTCGTTCCTGCGTTGAGAAGTTTTGTCTGGCGCTGCGTGCGATCCGTGCTGATTCTTTGGTCCAACAGGATACCATCCAGCAGCTGGAGTCTGCTCTGCGCAGCACAAAGGGGGAGATGTCCCGCCACCTGCGTGAGTACCAGGACCTCCTCAATGTCAAGATGGCCCTGGACATCGAGATTGCCGCTTACAGGTTTGTGACACAGGTGGCATCAGCAGATGGTGAGAGAGCAGGACAGGGTCAATAAAATGCTGGAAGCCCCATGAATTAGGGATTCGGTATGTTTACTTCTGCTCTGTATTGTGGGTGATGCTGACCTGGTTCCTTTGCAAACAAGGCAAGAAATATATGTTTATGTACATCTGTATTGCTTACTCCCTCCGTCTCTATCTTCGCACTTTGCCTTTTTGCAGGAAGTTGCTGGAGGGTGAGGAATGCCGCCTGAGTGCGGTAGGCGGAGCCATGATCCAGTCAGGCTATCCCGGGTTCTCCTACTCCACTACCCGCTCCTACACCCTGAGCAGCACTGCTGCCTACAGGAAGGCCAGTGCGAAGCCAGAGGAGGCTGAGGAGGAGGAGGAGGAGGAAGCAGAGGAGGAAGAGGAAAAGGAAGAAGAGGCCGAGGGAGAGGAGGAGGAAGGTGCGGACGAGGAAGAGGAGGGAGAAGAAGGTGAGGAGCAAGAGGAAGGGGATGAGGAAGAAGAGCAGGAGGAAGAGAAAGAGGAAGAGAAAGACAAGAAGGATGCTGCCGCCACCAAGGGCAGCAAGAGCTAAACTGCTAAAAAGCTAAACAGTTAGTCAAAGAGCCTGCATTGTTTGTTCCCCAACACAGTCTCTCATTCACATTCCATATCTCCTTTCTCTCCTTTCCATCCCTCTTTCCATTCCTGTTTCACACACACAGGCACGCATACACAACACGCAAACGCACATGGTCAAAGAAGCACGTTCCGGAAGTCCTACTGCCTTTGCGCTTCTGGACACAGTGGGTAGCAAGTAGCTCACACAAGGCCATAAGGAATGTACTGCATAAACCTCACAAAAACAGATCAGCAGCAAATAATCAGACCAAACACAGTAATAAGGTCACATATGTTCTGCGGGATTATGAGATGTTTTGTGAACATACGCTATTGAAGTTGTCTGCAGAATTCAGGAAGGGGTATAATACTGCTATAATAATAGTGCTGCACATTACAGAGCACAGAGCTGAGCCATAGAATTCTGTCAGAGGAAAAAGAAAAGATGACAGAAGAGTTTTCCTTCTTATCCCAAAATGTCCTGTCTTCTGCGGAGTTTTTGCTTTCAGTGATGTCTGAATAATGTGAAGAAGTCCTTGTTGACAGCACCCAGTTACAGTTTAAGAAATTATATGGTGCACAACAGAGTTGCTCTACCAGTTCCGCTTCTAAGGTGCTAAGAAAAAGACTGTAAAGTAAATAAAACATTGGGAGGAAAGAATTTGGTCTGTGTGGAAAATCCTTGTCCTGAAGGTCAGTTACTATTATACACGTGAACACTAAGTGGAAGATGACAAGGTGGCTAACAGTGTCTGCAAATACATGCACTTCCCTTTCACCGTTTCACAGGATAAAGATCCAGCACATTCCACCCATGTCTTTGTCCACCCAGCCATCTCTCTACATTCACATGACGAATGGCAACATTTATAAAAAATGCATAACGTTCCATCCATCTTTCATTCGCTCACTGCCTTGGTCACAGCAGCACGGCGAAAAAGGCGCAGCTGAAATAAATTGTTTCGTCGAGAACTAAAGAATTTCTTTTTGGGAGCAAAGGCAGGAGATAAAGCAGTACCTCCTTGGAAGAAAAAAATGTCCAGGAATAAGAATATAGAGATTAGAGTAAAATTACTGCTGTTTATTGTATTGCACCTTTTCTGTTTAAAAAACGCTCCTTCTTGATTGATTCACTTATCGCCGATATTATCTCATCGTACCGTCCTGTGGCTGCTGACACAGTTTTGCTAGCTTTAGCTTTCTGTACCTGAGAAAACGGACGCTACAATGAGCTATTACAAGAACAATTGGAGAGCTGAATTCCATGTACTACAATTCTGCACCTGACGCTGGTCCCGCCAGTCACTGGACCCATGGGCATTCCTTCCCCTGAGCGATGTTTACTGATGCAGCGCTCATGATGGCTCAGGTGTGTTGGACAGGGCCACTTATACCCTCCCTCCAGGCTGCCACACCAGCCAAACTGCTAAGAAGCACCTAGGCCTTATAAACAAATGGTACACTGTACTGCAGCTGAGGATGAGAAAAGAGAAAATGGAGTAGACTGTGCTTTGAAGGGATAACTGGGTGCAGAAGAGTTTTCTGGAACCACGAACTGACGTAATACAGCAAAGCACACGTCACAATAGCTGTATGTCTAAAAAGATTTGGCCAGTTTACCAGCTTTAAGCTTTATAGCACTGGATTTGGATGTAGAGGTGGGTGAGAAGCAGGGTTGGCCTCCACTATGTGCTCTCTGTAGGCATACAAACAGAATTTCAGTGCAGCTCTTTGATGGGTGAATCAATTGACAAGCAGTTTATGCATGGCCTGATTCTTGGAGCTTGAGAGCTTGAAGGAATGGGATGGAACTGCTGGTTGAGCAAAATAATGTGATAGCCTTCACCATGAAGCGAAATGATAAAATGGTTTCCACATACACTGACACGAAAGTGGTCTAGGATGGCCGGCACTTTACTAGCCGTAAACGGTCAACTACTGTGACAATGTGTGCTGCAACTCATGCAGTGGTACTCCTCCCAGAACCAAATAAAGCCATCTGTTAACCAAACTCCTGCTTCATTCCCAGTGTTTGTTCGTTGTTTTATTTTGAATGGTGCTTACATTTTCCCGTGTGGCACCTCGGTACCAAATACTGAAGAAAAAAAACATCACCGCCATAAGGAGTCAATCGGTCACTTGGTCAGTAAACCAGCGCACCTGACAAGGATTCTCTAAAAATGACATCCGTTTACACGCACAGACATAGATCACACTTTTCTTCCGCAATTACTAAAGTTCTTTTCTATTGACCTATACAAAAATGAGATTTTGATAAATATGAGATATATACACATGATATATACCTATACGAGCATTTCAGATTTTACCTGCAGTAGTGACTGCTTGATTGCTGACAGTATTGCTCTGCTCATTGGAAATACAACATCTGTTTGTCATAAATCAATAACACCACAGTGACTAACACTAGCGAAAATAGTTCCACTTACTGGAATATCTAGAGGATATCTAGAGATCGCATGGCTTGATGATACTTGGCATAGCCTAGCCAAGCATGAAAGACTAATGTCTTATACCTTCAGACACAATACCTGCATGGTGTTAATAATTCTGAAAAATTATACACTTCCAAAGTAAAGTGATTTGTTTCAGTTGAACAATGGGTCTTTCCACCTTTCATCTTGTGTTTTTGCTTGCTTTTCTGAGGGCTGCTGTGGGCCCGAGGATTTGGATCACGAGGGTAAGGAAATTGAACAGCATGCTATCACAGAGCTCTGCTCCTGCCCTACATCCTGACTCATTCATTCGGAGTTCATTCAAAAGCTGAAAAACTGTGTATGTGAGGAAAATTTTCAATTCCATCCGGGGAAATATAATCAAAAGCACCGGATAATGATTGGATCCCTCATATCAGATTCGCAGCTCAGCAAGCAGAAGAGAACAGGTGCTGCATGTTTTGTTGCACTTTCTTTTGTTGTGCCTGCATGCAACAGAAGGGCCTAGGAAACTTGTAGATATTTCTGCAAAATGCAGGCATTTTCTCTACGTATGATAGTTTGTAGTAAAAAACAAAGGAAAGCTAAGGAATAATATTCAGTAGGAAAATATATGCACAACCAACCAGTATGTGGAAACCATCAGCTCACTGACCTCAGCATCGAGCAGCAGCAACGCAAAGGATTTCATCTCCATTGCTGCTTAAGTGCTTATAGTTCTGGATGGGACTTGAATGAAAAGGACCGTGTAGAAAAAACTAGAGTGTTTCCAGCTTGTATGACCGTCCCTGTTTTCATTTCTTGATGCTCCCACTGTGGTGGACAAGTTCAGGGCAGACGAGGGATGTTCTCTGCTTCCTTGAGTGCCATTATTAATTCACCCTTTAAGAATCGATGTAATTACTGTCTGCAGAGTGGCCGTCGGCATGAGAAGCAGGAGAGTTTGACTTCTGTGGCCAGCCATAGATTTATGGCTTTATTATTGTGGGCCGTTGTGTATCTGGGGGGCTGCAGGAGAGCTCTATTCAATTATGCATGCCTTTCTAGAACAGCGAATTTGCTGACTAAGGATCACCCCATCTGGCCAGGCGAATGGAGACCTGCTTCTACAGATGAAAACACCCTTGCTGCACCAACTGCACTCCTGGACCTTCAGTGAATGAGAAGTTTTCTTCTTATTATTCTGCTCACAGCTGCAAAACTGCACAGACATTTCATACACCCTGTCATACACCTCCTGATATTCCCGACATTTCCAGCCCTTCCAGAAGTTTCTGTGTTTATGTGTTTGAAGTGCACCAGCCCTGTAGACGATCGGTATTTCGGAACACAAAAGCATAGTACAATCTACTGTACAG
The DNA here is from genome assembly GCA_018136845.1 of Heterotis niloticus. Lineage (NCBI taxonomy): Eukaryota > Metazoa > Chordata > Actinopteri > Osteoglossiformes > Osteoglossidae > Heterotis > Heterotis niloticus. The sequence goes on from CM030897.1 coordinate 20,736,819, forward strand.
CATGTTACTTGGTGAACAATGGCGACCTCTCACAGACCCTCAATATAATTAATAGCAAACAACTAAAAAGTTTTGTGACCGTGATTCACATCCATGTCTTTCTTCTTACATATATAAGTACCTATATGGTGACATTAAATTATTCATCCCTGAAAAGCACAAGGACAAGCACATAACAGCAGCACCAAATGGGGCAGCTCCTTTCCTGCTCCAGCATGACTGTCAACCAAGACTGCATGCAACGTGACATGACAGCTAAACAGAGGCTAAAGTTTGTAATATCTCATACTCCTTTGTTTCCCAATCCACAGTATTCCTCTCTGGCTTCTCTGCACATCTCGGTCCCCTCCCCATATCCTCTAGAATTCAGCCATGTTTATTTCCTTCTGCCTCAGTAAATCTTTCTTTCACTACCATAACCCCCTAATGATCTGACATCCAAATCCTTTCCAGCTTTGCTCAGTCCCTTCATCAGATGCTCATCTTCTCCCTCTGCACGGCACCACTCACCTACTGCTATATATAGACTTCTGCATTGCAGATGTCTCACAGCTCACAGCCCTGCAGCCGCACAAAAATGGCTCTATCCAACACCTAGTGCTGTTTCAGGAAACGGCCGTAGCTGCTGTCACACAGGAGAGCTGTGGTTATAGGTATAACAGTTCTTTCAGACGGACAGAGGCGAGAGTGAGTTAGCCTGATCGTGACAGGCATGGGGGTGGGAGTAGCTGTGCCAGTTTACATTTGTGACATAGTATCTGCTACTATTTATCTGCTTTAAAAAAAATGATATACATCAGTTAGCCCCAACATTAAAACTACTGACAGGTGAATTGAATAACATTGATTATTTCATTAAAATGGCACCTGTCAAGGGGTGAGGAAATATACAACCCCAAATCAGAAAAAGAGGATCACACAGGGCACTGCCCATTTTTCCTGCTTATATATCAAGTTCAAGAACTGACTGTTCACTTGCTGCCTAATAGAACCCCAAATCAGAAAAAGTTGAGACAGTATGGAAAACGCAAAAAAAAAAAAACCGCAGTGATTCTTACATTTACTTTGACTTTTATTTCATTGCAGACAGTATGAAGCCAAGATATTTCATGTTTTGTCTGGTCAACTAACATTTTATTTGTTAATATACATCCATTCCTGCATTTCAGGCTTGCAACACATTTAAAAAAAAGTTGGGACGGTAAAGCATTTACCACTTTGTGATGTTGCCATTGCTTCTCACAACACTTAAAAGATGGTTTGGCACTGAGGACACCAAGCGATGAAACGTTTCAGGTGTTATTTTGTCCCATTCTTCCTGCAAACACGTCTTAAGGTGTGCACCAATACAAGGTTGTCGTTGTCACAGTTTTCATTTCAAAAATCTCCACACATTCTCTATTGTGGACAGGTCAGGACTGCAGGCATTATAAACTGATGTATAAGTTTAATTTAAAAACACAGTCCAGGTTGTGTTGGATGAATATTTGTTTATTGAATACGGGTTAAATGAACAAATATATAACAAATCTAATAGGCTCATAAGCCAAAAGTTAATGTGAGAAATGTCACAGAGTAATGCTCTTGAAGAGCAGTTAGTATTCTTGGGTAAATTAATAGTGTAAATTTAAACTTTAAATCACATCACATTTTAACCAGATTACGAGGACTTCATTTTTTCATTTAAGGAATATAGCAAAAGTTAGACCCCTTATAACTTTTCAAGATGCTGAAAAATTAGTTCACGCCTTTGTTTTTAGTTGTCTAGTTTACGGTAATGCACTCCTAACCGGAATACCTAAAAAAAAGACATAAATCAACTGCAATTTGTGCAGAATGCAGCAGCTAGGATTTTAACCAGGAAAAGAAAATCTGAACACATCTCACCAGCATCGTTGCATTGGCTGCCTGTTCCATTCAGAATTGACTATAAAATACTTCTAATGGTTTATAAGGCCTTAAATAATTTCATTCCGTCATATATAGTGGAATGCCTATCCCCCTACAATCCGAGTCGTAACCTTAGATCTTCTAATGGAAGTCTGCTTAAAATTCCAAGAGCCAAGCTTAAAAGAAGTGGGGAGGTGGCTTTTTGCTGTTATGCACCTAAAATCTGACAGAAATCTGTCAGGCTAGTTCTGTGGTACACTTTAAAAAATTGCTAAAAACCCATTATTTTAACATGGCTTTCTCGTAGCTACATTTAAGTTACTTTCCTAATAGATCGTATGGTATAGATTTTGTCATATTTGTCAGGGATCCACGCCTGTTCTAATCTTCAATATTGTATGCTATCTTTTCCAGTTCTTCTGTGGTGGTGATCTGTGCCACCATCGCCCAATCAAAGCACCAAGAAGTCCCTTGTATCAATGGTATGAACCCAGATGTCCCGGCTGTCCACAAGACCGACTTCATCTTGTGCAGCAAAATAACAAAGAGGACTGACTTGGAAACTCTCTTATAGATAGAATGCCCAGTGGGGGCTAGGTGGTCTTTTGGCCCTGGAACCCCTGCAGATTTTGTTTTTTTTTCCTCCAGTTGAACTGGAGTTTTTTTTTTGGTTTTTTCTGTCTTCCTGGCCATCTGACCTTACTGTTTTGCTGTAAACTTACTCCTTCATATGATCGGCTACCCTTAACTGTTTTCTTCTCTCTGTCACCCTGTAAAGCACTTTGAGCTACAGTGCTGTATGAAAATGTGCTATACAAATAAATGTTGTTGTTAAAGACACAACTTGAAGTAATTTTAAGCAGCTGTCTTTGACAATACATGAGTGTATGAAATGATAAATAAACAGTGATGGATATGCTATGGGCCTTATGCTTCTTTATAGCTTTATCCACAACAGAAAGAGGAACATCAAGGTTTCTAAAATGTACTTGTAGTCTGGAGACTGAGGTTGTTCAACCTTGACTGCAGTCTTGTGTCTGACCTCCTCAGATAATTCTTTGGTTTTCTTTCTTTTCTCCATATTTACTGAAGTGCACAGAACGACACAAAATAGGAGAATGGCACCTTTCATCTTCACACAGCTTGAATGGGGGATTTTTATACTGCAAGCACTTGCAACTCACTGCATCATTTCATTTTCAAAGTAAAGGAGCGTGACCTTCTGGAAACTGGATTATTTCTAACACCTTTATGGAAGGTGCAATCCTATTGTGCGAGCCATTTTACGTTTTCCCATAAAATTAGCAAAGATTTTGCTAAATTGTTTAGCTTTTTTCTTTTGAAATACAGATGTGGATAATTTAACTTTCTAAAATAAATATTACGTCATTTGAAAACTGTGCCTGCCCTTGTGAGAAAGGAGTATACGTAGTATACTGGTAGTATACTAGTAGTATAGTTAAATACACTGCCCAGCCTAAAAAAGTGACACACTCTAATATTTAGCTAGACCGCTTTTAGCTTCAATTACGGCATGCATTCGCCATGGCATCGTTTCGATAAGCTTATGCAATGTCACAACATTTATTTCCGTCCAGAGTTGCATTAATTTTTTTGCCAAGATCTTGTATTGATGACGGGAGAGTCGGACTGCTGCGTAAAGTCTTCTCTGGCACATCCCAAAGATTCTCAATGGGGTTAAGGTCTGGACTCTGCAGTGGCCAATCCATGTGTGAAAATGATGTCTCTCTCATGCTCCCTGAAGCACTCTTTCACAGTTTGAGCCCCATGAACCCTGGCATTGTCATCTTGGAAGAGAAAATCCATTTATGGAAAAACCCGGTCATTCAGTATATTCAGGTATTCAACTGAGCTCATTTTTTGGGCACATAATATTTCTGAACCTAGACCTGACCAACTGAAGCAACCCCAGATCGCAACACTAAGTTAAATTCAGGTGGTGAGTTTTTTTTTGGCCGGGCACTGTATACTACCCATTTGTTATTTTGACCACCCATATACTACTTTTTCACACATGTGGGTGCTAATAATTTTGGCCACAACTATAAATAATAGCAAAATTTAGATTATTATTCAGTCAATGTTTTTTAACTTGTAAAAAAAAATCAATTGTAGTAGAAAAAAATTGATTGTTAGTGCTTAAGTGCTTAATCCTGAGTGAATGTATAGTTGCTGTCAACACCCAAGAAAATGCATGGGCCGTTAGGCCAGTGCCTCTGACAGGAACCCCGACGGATGACGTAGCACTCGAACTCCGCTTGAACCGCCAGATGGCGACATTGTGGTGCGAGGGCCTCGGGGACTCGGAGCACCAATTCGAACATTCTCGCGAGACCTTCACTGAACTTTAAATGTGTGGGTCTCGTGAGATCTGCTGCGTTGTCGCAGCGCATTCCTATTCGCTGAAGCGCAAGCTCTCGCGAGAGGTGCGTGCCGTCACCAGAAAATTCCATTTTCGAAAACTAGCTAGATGTCGCCCGAGTAAACAGCAGAGCTGGCGGGTGGCATTTCGGTGTTTTGGGCGACGTGAAGTGCGGCGGAGGACGTGCTCTCCGGGACTGAACGCCAGCGTGAGACCCACGAAACACGCTGTTATCTGGTAGTTAGCTTTACGGAAACGCAGGAGCGCAGCTTTGGCGGCTGCGATGACAGAACTGCGGCACCGCGGGCCAACTGATGGCGATTTTCATTCCGAGGACAAGGTGGGCCCGCCTCCGCACGCATTTCCACTGGTTTCCGCGCTGGTTCTCCCTGTTTTTTTTTTTAAACTCACTGTTCCCCATCGGCTGTGTGAGCTTTGTTATAAGTAACCAGTTGGTTATTTTTTCACTTTTCTGACATGGAGCTGGCTGCTGATCTTGGTTTGTCGCGAATGACAGGGGCAGATGACAGGAGATGTGCTGACCTGCTTCACTCCTCTTCAGCCTTCTGGTCATTTATTGACACGCTGCTACTGCACATTAACCTCATGCAACACGACGTTTCCTCGCTTTATTTCACAATATTTCCCAAAGGTTTCCAAAGCTCCTTCCCGCCTCTTTTATGCATCCTAAATTGGTACAAAGTTTTGCTCCTTTAATGCTGCAAAACAGCCAGGTGTTGATTTATGGAGGCTGTCACACTGATTTATAAAGCTGTTTTGGGTATAATCGGTTTTCTAGAAAAACCAAGTCTGTACTAATAGCAAAAACTGCTATTGCTACTGGTAATACTAATAATTGCAGTAATGTGCACAAAGCAAGTGCTGCTGCTTGTGTCTGCACTGAATCCTGCGAGCTCAGGTTGGCAGGGTTGGAAAGATGGACAAACCCAGTCTTTCCTTTGTCAGGCCATCTCTCACCCAGGAGTCCACTGTCACTCTGAAAAAAACATCAACGTGTGCGTTCTTGTGAAAGTGCAGTTCAGAACGTCCGGTTGGCCTGAACTCTCAGAATCAAACTCAAAGACAATAATATTGATTCGGGAAGATATGCAGCCTGAAAACAAGATGCTTGTCATTTGCTGACATTCATAGTGATGTTCAACTGTTTCCTAAAACTTTAATCATGAAGTGGTAAAAGTAAGTATAATCTATTACGGTTTACAAAAGGAGGTTTGATTATTTTACCGTTTATTTACCTGCAATTCTCTGTTAGGAATTGTAATTTGTAGTTGTTAACACAGTAATTCCTGTTTCCCAACAGTTCAGTGAAATCAGAATAATTCAAAAATGTAGTATTTTATTCATTTTCCTGATATCCTCTGCTCAGTAAGGGGAGGAGACTGATGGGAATAATGACATCATCATTCAGTTAAAATGCTCCCCCACTTACAGATTCCACAAGGCCTCTGGAGGACCCTGTAGTCCTGTGTGGTGTACTTATTATTCCAGTGCTCTTGCTGGATTGAGGAAAATGCGTAATTGGTAATGTTCCTTCATCAGTTTTATCCAGAAGGAAGCAGCAGCGAAATCATGATTTGCTGGTTGCCTTATTATCCCTCTTAGTAATGTTATTTTTGCTATAGTAAAGCCATAAAATTAGTTGAGAGAGGTGGCTGGAAATGTTAAAGGCACAGCGGTTACATTTACATAATTCACGTTCTTATATCGAAGCATAAATATTAACATATTTTAATGCATTCAACATATTGACAAAAGGTAGCAGGCCTGCATGGATAGATACTCCCCTGGGTTCATTACTTCTATTACTCTGCTGTATTCTACCCAGTCTTCCTGGCAGTGGGAAGTACAGGTTGTCCACCTGATGCACAAAAAACACAATCTAGCATCACAGCTGTGATGCACTGCAGTAGTGAAATTATAGGTCTGAAAAGGTACAGTCTTCTGTGTGAGTGCTCACCATAGACAAGTGCATGGGGGCAGTGCATTATACATAAGCTGATGTGCAGACAGGTGTGATGGAAATAAAGGAAACATCAAATGCCATTAGACATTCAAAGTGGAAAAACCAGTTGGAGGCAAAGCGTGCAAGGAGAGATGGGGATTTCAGCCTCAAATTTGTGTACAGCATGGTATTTGTTTTGGATATCAAATCGAGCAGTTTCTCTTTTCAAAGCAATCTTGCTTCGCATGGCTGAGAGTTTTCCTCTGCTTTCTCACAGCTCTTCACTTCCCTAAATTGCTCTCTGTATGATGAGGGGGTCACTTTACATGTCTTGCTGAATTGAGGATAATGCCATTGAAAGGCTGATAGTTAGTGGCTATTTTGAGAGTTGGGCTGTGGATGCCTAATTGAAGAGTTTGTTTCTAATGTTGTTCTTAGAATAGCCCGACACGTGCATTGAAGCAGCTCTGAGATGGATGTGTAATAATGATGGAAACTGCTCAACAACATAGCAAACTCTTAGATTTTGAGGTGTTATTTAGAGTGTTATGCTGTTGAAAATGCTTTGTATTTTTCCTGTCCTTGTTGCAGGAAGTACACTTCCTCTCAGTTCCAAAATAGTCTTGGCTTTTTTTTAAGGTTTGTTTTTAATCCAGACATCCTGACTGACAGGATGTGGTATCCATGGCAACCCTGGAGCCTGGATATGGTCTTACTCAGTTTCTGTTTGTGTGTTCATTCACAGACAGGGAATTAACAGGCTGTGTCTGTTCATTTTATAATTCTACCTGTGACTATTTTATCACCACACCATATTCTGATTCATTTGGGTGGGAGAGATTGAAATGAAGGCTGGGATGATGGCTCTTTAATGGAACAATTCCACAGAGACCATGTAATTGCTGTCATTGCAGGAGGACATGTTGTAAGTGAGAATGAGGGTTATCAGGGCGTTTTTGTAATTTTTATCATTAAACAGCTCAGCTTGTATGTAAGACAGACAGTGGTGCATACATATAAACCGTTAATAATGCTGCTGTAATTTAGTATAGCAGTTTGAATTCAGATGGCAAGTTTCATTACATTTAAATAGGTAAGGGACTGTTTATACTGACAGCTTAATGTTTTTAGGATTCTCAGTGAATGGAAACATATATATTTAAGATTAAAATAAAAATGTTTTATTTTTTTCCGCAGTTCTCCCTTTGTTTGTACACCTTATGGATAATTGAACTTTATTCTTCCTTTCTTTTTTTCGATGCCAGGGTTCAGACCGAAAGAGTAGGACTGATGGAGAAGTTCCCTCTGACAGTGAGTCCAAAATGGATTCAGGGCTCCCAGATGTTCCTGTCCCAGCAGATGATACCCCTGAGGTCCTCAATAAAGCCCTGTCTGGACTATCATCACGGTAACACAAAACAAATGAAAAAAAATGGCTCATATTTATTTTTTTTCTAGTTACATTACTATTTAATTTTGTTTCCAGATATTATTTATATTTGTTCCATTTTTTTGTGTGTATAAACTAGATTCAGTGGTACCCTAACTGGATAAATTTAATTTTATATGGCTTGAAGACATCCAGTTGTCACTCTGTGTTTGCATCTATTTTAATATCTGTGTAAGCTCTCCATCTTTATTTGCCTGTTTTGATATTTCAATCTGTCAGTCAGCTAGTCATGAGAGTGACAGGCAAAATGCACGTTCCACTTAAGGTCATATTTAGCAAATCATGTTAAAATGCTCTATGGACCTCCAAGTACTTTATAAACTATACAGTACCGTAAGCCTGTGTTTATACTGTGATTTTTTTTTTTTTTTTTTTTTTTTTTTTAACTTCCCCTCAGCTGGAGGAACTGGTGGGTCCGGGGAATCCTCACTCTTGCCATGATCTTTTTTTTCTTCATAATTATTTACCTGGGTCCCATGGTGCTCATGATGATTGTAAGTTTCTTCTTTCTGCCAATGTGAAAACCTTGTATAGATGGCTTATTATGTAACATAATGTTGAAACAGTCTCATGACAGCATTAATACAGTGTTTTCCCTATAAAAATTACCACCTTCTCAGGTGCTATGTGTACAGATCAAATGCTTCCATGAAATCATCACCATTGGCTACAGTGTCTACCACTCCTACCACCTGCCCTGGTTTAGAACGTTAAGCTGGTGAGTGTCTCTTGCTGTCAGACTGTGTGACTCAGTATCTTACTGTCTTCTTTCGTACACCTCATTTTTGCCTTTTCCATTTTAACCTTTTGCGTATCAGAAAGAGTTTGTTTACTTGTTCTTATTGCTTCTTGTCTGTAAAGATGAAATTGACCAGTATTTTTAGGTTCTCATTAACACTTATTATACTGTATTCCATTGCAGACTTTCAGAGTGCAGTGCTATACAGTAGTAGTTTTGTCATCACGTGAGTGAGCAAAACATGATGAGCTGTGCCTTCTTCATATAGTTGTACAGTTAAGTAGTTGCACAAGTAGGTAGATCAAGAACTTGTAGATATCCTGCTGCTATGTTTGAATTATTGCAATGTGCATAGTTGGCCAAACTTGTAACTGGAAAAATACTGTGCAAACAGCAAAGCAAAATAAAAGTGTAGTGCCTTAATATGTTAGGTGGAGTTTCTTTTTACTTGTTATGGTAGCTGATATGTTATTTGTTTTCCTCTCTCTTTTTTAGGTACTTCCTGCTTTGTGTCAACTACTTTTTCTATGGAGAGACAGTGACTGATTACTTTTTCACTCTGGTTCAGAGCGAGGAACCATTGCGTATCCTCAGCAAGTACCATCGCTTCATATCCTTTGCTCTTTACCTTACAGGTGAGAGGCTGCTGTTTCCCATCTTCTAAGTTTGTCTCAAAATTACACATGCATCCCAGTTTACCTCTTTTATTAAAAGATCAGTGCACTCATTTTTTTACAGCAAGAAATCTCTCCTAAAACTATATTTCTTACCAGACTTGGGCGTGTTAAATCTACACACTTTATTTCCAACCGCTTGGCCCCTTGAAGTTCTATTCTGCGGTTAGTCAGGTAGTGTCAGAACGTGTTAACACCATGAAACAGAGTTCCTGTTTGAACCCTTAAACAGGAAATGATAAAACTGACTTTCTGTTCAACCAGTACCTCTTTCAGTCTGTTTTTTAGGCATTTTATTTTTGTGCTTCATTCTCTGAATATAGCTTGGTTGTTGTTTCAGACAGTTCTTTTTCCAACTATTTTCCCACACATGCAGAATTCTGTAACCCAGGAAAGAGAGACAAATTATCTGCTATTGCATAATTGCCAAAACCATGTGTCAGCCCTTATTCTCATCATTACTATGATCTGGCATTGATGCTTTTCCTGAAAGTGATACATTTGTACTGAGGCCATATCTTGCAGCTTCTATCTGTTTTCTGCCAAGAAAGGCTATTTTCTCTCAAAGTATTTCTTCCGTGTGTTCTTCATTTAAATCTCTTTATAATTTACTGTAGTCTTGTTCACCAGTTTTTCCATTTTCCGTGCTGGAAAAAGCAGTGAGAGGATTAAATGTTTTTAGTAAATTACTGAAATGATAAATTGAATTGGTGTACACATTAATGAGATGCAAGAAAATGTTGAGTGCCGTGCCTGTCAGCAGTGCTTTTGACCCTGTGGATTTTTCCATTTGTGTACCGTGCAGGGTTCTGCATGTTTGTACTGAGCCTGGTGAAGAAGCACTACCGGCTGCAGTTCTACATGGTGAGTATGGGTTTTGCTGTTCTAATTCTTTTGTATTTGGACTATAAAGAACTGTAGCTGTGCCTGGTTTGGTCTAGGGCTTGATCAGGCAATAAATACCCTGTTTTTCTGAGTGAATGACCATGAATAATAGAAAAGGGCTGATGAATAGTATTGATGGATTAGGTTACCCTGGGTAAAAAATATAACAAAATATATCTCCTTGACTTTTTACCATGTTTGTGTTCTTAGTTTGGCTGGACCCATGTGACACTGCTGATCATTGTGACACAGTCTCACCTCATCATTCACAATCTCTTTGAGGGAATGATTTGGTAAGAAATGTTATGCATATCATGTCCTGAACAAATGATCAGACCAAATGTCATATTTCACCTTCCTGGCAACTAAATTCCCACTGTAGTTTTTCTGTGGAATATGAAGGTAATGCATATGTTGATCAGATCTACATCAAGGCTTTGAAACACTGTATCGTGCAAATAACAGTTATATAGAGATGGCCCCTGAGTTACAATGGTCCAATTTACAATTTTTAAATTTTATGATGGTGCAATAGTGATACTCATTCAATAGAAACCGCACTTTGAATTTTGATAGTGATCCACATCTCCCTGTCTGCCACGCAGTCACTAGTGTATACAAGCAATACTGTACAGTTCTATGTTGCCAGGGTTTTTTTTTTTTTTTTTTGGGATACCCTCCCATATCTACTGGTGAGAAGAAGAAGAAGGCAATTACGCTTGAGGGGAAACTGAAGATAATTGCTCAGCATGAAGGTGGCAAGCCCGTAATGGCTGTAATGACTTTTAAAGCAGGCTAGACTATGATGTTCGGTAGGTGTTATGGCATAAGTTGGTGGAAGTAATCGCGAGACACCACGATAATAAGTATAAGTTCCATTAAACTCTTTAACTGGATATTATTTCCAACAAAGTGTTGCCATTAGCTGGGAGCTAACATGAAATATTAGCAATTGGTAGTACAGTTAACAATAAGGGAAGATGCCACAATTCAAAATAAACAAAATACAAGGTCTTAGTAAGACAGTGGTTGCAGGAGAGTTCACAGGGGGCAGCAGAAACTGAGCACTGACAGAAAGTCCAGGTAGGAACTAAATACTGTCCACAATTGATTCCTGTGACAATCAATGCTCAGTCTTAAGACGGGGACGGTGAAACCGCCTAAGTTTTGTTGCTGAAGCGGCCACAGGCATGACAACAGGTTAGGTGTTTTTTTTGACTTGCAATGGGTTTATCAGAACTTAACCTCATTGCAAGTCGGGGACCATCTGTAAAAAAAAAAAAAAAAAAAATTAATGTGTTAATGTACTGTTCAGTCTAGAATTTTCTTTTGGTGAGATACTTGGACTACTGTGGCCTTCCCTAAGGACAAGTGGTTATTACAGTGTGAGTGAGTAAATATGTTCTCTTTAGGTTCATTGTCCCAATCTCCTGTGTCATCTGCAATGACATAATGGCCTACATGTTTGGCTTCTTCTTTGGTCGCACCCCTCTTATTAAGGTACTCTCTTTAGTTTGATTGATGCCGACAAATGAAAAATATGTAAAATGTCAAAAAATTCTGTTTGCTAATACATGGCTAATATATTGCAGCATACCCTCAGTCTATATGAACCGACGGTATTGACTTTAACATCATATTAATAGGTTTTAACTGTTGCAGTGAATATACATAACTTTTATAATATAGCTTAAACATTGAAATTTTAATTTATAAATAATAAATACATTGGTGCAGAACACACCATTGTGGTGAACTGTAGTGTATTTGTGCTGATGGTTTTTGCTGTGCTCTGCATTGACAGCTCTCTCCAAAGAAGACCTGGGAAGGGTTTATAGGAGGATTCTTTTCAACGGTAGTCTTTGGAATACTGGTAAATGCAATGGGACAAATAACATACACATTTACTGGAACTGAAACATAGATTTTGATGGAAAAAAACAATTAGAAAATATTGCCGTTCTGTTTGAGTGCATAGCTCTGTTGCCTCACTGTTTTGCTGGTCTTCCCTTAGCTGTCCTATGTGATGTCGGGGTACCGGTTCTTTGTTTGTCCGGTGGAGTACAACAGTGACTCGAACAGCTTCACCGTGGACTGCGAGCCATCTGAGCTCTTCCAGTTACAGGACTATAGCCTACCAGCAGCCCTCGAGTCCCTCACTGGCTGGGTATGGACTATTTGTGTGTTTGCTGTATAGTGGCTCTCATTAGATTTTCATATGTGCAAAGTATATGTGAAATTGTGTGCACATATTTTTGTCAGCAATGAAATCAGATGTAGGTATTATTCCTGTGTGCTTCTTAAAACCCCTTCTCATTTATTTTTTCCTCCCTACAGACCACAGTTCGTATGTACCCCTTCCAAATTCACAGCATTGCCCTTTCTGCCTTTGCCTCCATTATGGGTCCTTTTGGTGGATTCTTTGCCAGTGGCTTCAAAAGGGCTTTTAAGATCAAGGTGGGTGCAGCTTCTTGGGGCAGTTCACCACCCTTTAGAAAAGACCCAGTTTGAAAATCCCTATTACATTTTCATAGTTTAATCATGACAGCAAGAACATACAAAGTCATAGCAGTAAAACAACTGGACTTCTTAGAAAATCAGCATTTTCCATTTATGTTTTGTTGTCAACAGCTCCCAAATTTATCTCTGGAGCATCTGTTTTTAAAAAAAAAAAAAAAAAAAAGGAAAAACTGTAAAATGTATAAATGAGTGATAGTTTGTGGAGTCAAATGTCAGATTGTATTGGTCTAATTGGAGTCCTGCTGCAGTTTGCTCACTGATGTGTTAGTTGCTGCTGCTTTCCTGAGAGTTGATCTGTGTTCCAGGACTTTGCCAACACAATTCCAGGGCACGGTGGTATCATGGATCGCTTTGACTGCCAGTATCTCATGGCCACATTTGTCAATGTCTACATTGCCAGCTTCATCAGGTACATGGCTCTGTGCTGCACTGCTATATTTTGCTGCCAGAAAAAAACTTAAATGATTAATTTGCACAGTTAATCAGATTGTTTTCTGGAAAAAATATCTAAGATAAGCAAATCTGTGTTTACCAGATTAAGTCTTTTTTTTTTTTTTTAATTTTCATTATAAAAGTGAGAAAGTGAGCTGTACGCACTTTGTCAGTTCTGCTGAAATGAACTCACAGTTGTATGCTGGTTTGTATATATGATAATCTATCTTCTTTTTCCTTTCTTTTTGTCCTCACATCTTCAATTCCTTTTCTTCCTACTCCCTCCCTTTCTTTCTGCCTTTTCCCTGTCCAGGGGTCCAAATCCCACCAAAGTGATCCAACAACTCCTGGCTCTGAGACTGGATCAGCAGCTCCATATTTTCAACTCACTGAAGGCACACCTAACTGAAAAGGGGCTGCTGCCAGCCAATGAGGAGGTAGCATAGGTTTCTCCACCAAGTGGGTGCAGAATGGAAGCCAACAAGCAGTGTTTTTGAACGGGGTTTTGACAGGTGCTTATCTGAGCAGGAACCACAGAACAAATTCAACTGTAGCCTTGGCTCATTCCATTTTATGTGTGCTACACACACACACACACGTGTTGTCTAACTGCATTTCTGAGTTACTCATCCTCCTCCTCACATCAGCCATAATGTTTACAGACACAATGATAACACTTAACAATTCCAGTTATTGTGCTGTCAGCTATATAGTACCAAGAATAGTCAACAGTATGTGTGAATGTTTTATGGTACTTTTCCATTTCAGTGCACTGTATAACACATTTACACTGTAGCTTCACCCAAGTGTGGCTTCTGTTTAATTGTTACATTATATATTTATATATTAGTGATGGAGTTTCTTTTAGTTCCTTTAGTATTTAGTATTCAAGTGGAGTATTAGCTGAAACCTTATTTGAAACATAAAGCTTTGTATTTATATTATGTTATACATATGTTTTTCAGATATGTGTTTTGTTTCCCATGTAGAACAGCTAAATCCAGCTCCTATACTATAGTATATGTTTATTTTAAACTCTTGTGTGAAACACACATATATATTACTGTATTGGATGTAATGGTTTAACATGGCTTCATTAATTTTAGTCACAACTGGCTGTCTTTCAAAGGTGAGGATTTATGACTACAGAAATTAGAATAAAGTGTTGTAACTGGCAGTTGTGTTAATATGTATGACATTGTGGATTACAGACATAGAACTGAGCTGGGGTTTGTATCCTCCATCTGGAATTGGAGATCAGGTACAATTGGAGGAAATCCTGTAAATTTGTTTGCCTATCCAACTGAAACCTTTTTTCAGATTAAATGAACAATGCGTGCCTGGACTGAAGTCTTTAGAGGTCAATGTTATATGAAGAATGGATCCAGACACTGAAACAGATTCACTCAGTGACTCAATACATTGTGTCTTTATATCTGGATGTGTTTATGCTTTTTTTTTTTTTTTTTTACAGTTATTTGGCCCCATGTAAAACTACCTTTGAAATCGATGTTTTGTTGCTTTTATTAGTGCAATATGTCACCTCAGATGGGATCTACAGGTCTGATTGATACCTACAATAGCAAATACTGTTTTAACACCAGTTTTAATATTTTTCTCTTTGCTGGTAGATCTCTTGTTCAGCTCTGATTAGTTTGGCTTAAAATAATAACTCTTCCTGTCACATTTTGCCTGGATGGTGTGTAAAAACTTTGTACAGTTCTGTTTGTATTTTGTTCCCATTTCAGTTCACATCTGCATATGCTGACTTTTCTATCATGGATGGTTGATGAAAAGATCCATTATGCTTTGTGTCCAGAAGGGGTTATGAGCCATGGCTTCATCCTGCTGAAACCAGATGGACATAGGCAGGTCAAGAACCCCTAGACAGTCACTTTATCTGTCCAGATAATTTTGGTCAGACAGGTTAAACATGTTAATAAACACAAAGAGAAAACAGTAGATCAATTGGAATTTGTTTATCTTAGGTTTTTTTGGTTTTCCATTTCAAGTTCAGTTTTTTCATGCAAAATTATTTTACACAAAAAAATTAGTATTTGCTACAAAGTTTTATTTCATTGAATTAAGTGCTGAGCTGTTTTGCTGTAAATCATACATACATTTCAGCTTCATCATATAATGCGTGCTTAAATACCAGTTTTGGTTTATGGTGTTGTTGTTGTTGTTTTTTTTTTAAAAATTTGAAGGTTTTATTTGTGTTTGTCTCTCACAAGTATTGAATCGTGCCCTCTTTTAACCCAGAGATGCGGTGCCATTGTAAATTACCACTGGAGTTTGGCTGAAAATGGTCCGTTATAAATGTTTCTTTTAAATCAGATTCCGCAATAAGATGGGTAAGTGAGTGGTTTATGTAGTGGAGCTGGATTGCTGGCTGCTGGTTAATTTCATTCCAGTTGTTTTAGCCAAGTTAGTGTAGCTGTTACAATTTAGTGGTGCAAATAATATTCCTCTGCTGGTTGGTGTGTCCTCCAGGTCTGCTTTCTACTGGTCGGAATGATAAAAGCAAACCAGAATTCAACTGAAAATTTTATTTTGGTATCCAATTAACATCAGGTTCTTGTTTATAAGGATTTCACGCTTTACATGTTTATTACCTTATTTGCATGGAACCCAATGCCATAAACAACAAAACAGTGTGTAGAAAGGTGCCATTTAGAATCCAAAAAGGTTATTAGCACTGATCTGATCAAAGCCCCCATTAAAGCCTTGTCAATTGATATATAAAAAGAGAATTAGTATTCAGGACAGTGAGAGAAACAAATGCTGATTAAGTGCAACATACTGCAGTCTGTCTGCTGTAGGAGGAACGCTTGGAAACCAGCAGTGTGTTCTGTCCTGTTCTTTGTGCATGTATGCACTGTTGTGTTCAGAAGCGTCCACTGAGCACACCGTTCTGCTCTCGTTTTATTGTCTGACCATTTGAGATGTGGTTCTGTTTTGCACTGACCTCTATACAAAATTGTCACAAATATCTTGTTATATATAACGCAGCAGCCGGTCCCTGAAACCTCCACAGTCCCTTCGATGGTCAGACTCCTTACCGACACGGAATTGCTTACGTGGAATTGCAAGAGAAACTTCCATAATGCCTCTGCATTGTCAGGTTAGCTTGTGAATGTCTGTTTCTCATATTTCTCCTGCTTGTCTCACTTTTGTTTCGAGCCTCAGACAATCAGTGCAAAGCAGGCTGCAGACCCATCCATGCTGTGTGTGTGTCATTTCTGCTCAGCGTGTCTTACCGTAACAGAGGACATGAATATACGTACATGATGGTTTGTGTAATAAACCTGCATCTGTTTGTCTTTTTTTTTTTTTTTAAATTAATTTATTTTTTTTATTTTAAACTTTTACTATGTAAGTGTATTTGTAGGGCATCTACTACATGTTTTTGTTTTTTAGTATAATGGCTTGCAGTTATTAAAATCCTGCTATTAGAATTGTATCTATTCTGTTTTAATTGTTACAGAATTCCTTGAGGATTTATGTACTTATTTTGTATTAGAGCTGTCGAGGTCAGGTTATTTAAAGGTTATCAATATGAATAGATTAATTATAAGATTGCTATTTTAAAATATTGATGTGGTAGTCTGGTACATTAATTCAAGCCATAGTTTGTTTTGCTGTTCTCATTCAGTGAAAATTTGTCTGCAGTTGTTTTGTTTTTATTTTTATTTTATTTTAATTTTTTGGGGGGGAGATGCATATAAGCCAAAGGGATACAGAACCAGTTTTGTGAAACTGTACGAATTATATTGCTATAAATCTTGTGCAGAGACATTGTCACAAGTAAAGAAGAGGGACAGTTTGTCAGCTGTACTAAACAGTAGTGAAGTCAGCAGCGCATCTGCCTGACAATCTGCAAGCTTTCTGATGTGGGTCACGGGTATTCGGCTTTTCTAGCTGAGCACTAGATGCCGCCCACTCCCCTTTTATACAATTTAGCGCCCTGATAGTGGTTGCTGGGTGTATTCGCTGTCCAAAAGTACTTTTAAGTCATTACCATAGTGACAGTGGGAGCGGGAATGCTTGCTTGGGCTTTGTCTGTCTGCGTTTACAGCCAGTGGACGTACTTGATATCAAGCTCCATTGTATTCAAGCACCATTTCCTCAGACATCGCAGACGTACTTTTTGGTTGTATTTTAACACTGAATGAGTAAAGTCAATCAGATCATTTGGGAAAACTGATGCATTTCAAAAACATAATGTGCAACAAGTGTGAAGAGGTGATTTGATACCTTCCTAACCACTACAGCTGCTGTTTAACCAGATAACCAATAAGTTACCTCTCTGAATACAAAAGTCAATGTCTCTGCTTATAAGTCATATATAAAAGTCCTATAAAATTATTTATTATATATTGTTCTACATGAAAATGTGTGCATTTTTTGTATTGCCTTCCTGAAAGTTTTGATTTTCAAACAGTGCTCTCCCCTTCAGTAAGTGCTGTGTTGAGTTGTTAATGGTTAATTAAAAAGTAAAAAAAGAAGCTTTTTTTAAGCTAATTGTTCCTTTTCTATGACACACCTGACTTCTCTCTTGGGGAACCTGAAGTGAAAAGTGAAGGTGTGTTGCAGCTGCATACCTGACCTTTAAAGAACAACTCGATGTGCGTGCAAAATGACAGTGTGGACTTAAATGTTACAGCCAGCTGTCAAACTTTTCAAAATACTGAGGTCTTCAGTTTTTTTAAACAAAGTCAACATTGAGGAGTAACTGGGAACTAATGAATTTGCTGAACAGGGCAACATCAAGATTCTGCTGTTAGGCAGGGTAAATGCAGAAATCCCATGATTCATCTTATCTTTGTTATATTTGAATAAACCCACATATGACAATGCTGGGATTCATTGGGCTCAAATTGTGAAAGAGTGCTTCAGGAAGCACAAGACATCATTTTCACACATGGATTGGCCACCACAGAGTCCAGACCTTAACCCCATTGAGAATTTTTGGGATGTGCTGGAGAAGACTTTATGCAGCGGTCCAACTGTCCCATCATCAATACAAGATCTTGGCAAAAATTAATGCACCTCCGGATGGAAATAAATGTTGTGACATTGCATAAGCTTATCGAAATGATGCCACGGTGATTGTGTGCCATAATCAAAGCTAAAGGCGCTCCAATGAAATATTGGAGTGTGACTTTTTTTTGGCGTGTGTGTGTGTGTCTATATATATATCATGTATATGTTCGTGTGTAATGTGACACAATCACAGGCTGAACATCACAATAGAGAAGTTGGGGTCTGCAGATAATAAAACAGGAAGTGTTGACTGCTGCTACAAGGCAGCACCTCATTTTAATACTAAAGGAAACTGATAAATAACAAATGTACAGCCAGTAAGAGTAAAGTGCACTTGTTGCACGGTGTGTCCTGGGCTGCAGCTCTCATGGCAGCAGCTGCCAACTGAGGGACCAGCAGATGTGATAGTGTCGCAGGTTTGGTTTGGTGGCTGCGTTGCAGGCTGTAGTCCTGAAATGTGGAAAAAGTGAAAGATCCTAACCGCTTGGACAGCACGTACATATAAGTTCAGCAATAATCTGAATATGCAGAGTCAAAATATAGTGGCCTTAGGCAAAGGGAGTAGGCAAGATTGAACATGCTCAGAAATGTGAAAAAAGAAGGTGAACAGGAAGAAGGAAGTGGAGTGGAGAGAGGGAGATGGTGTGGTGTACGCCTGACAGCGAGAGAGCAAGAGACAGCGGCAGAATGTACCGTTAGCGTGTGTGTTTGTGCATGAATGTGTGTGTATGTGTGTGTGAGTGAGTGTATGGGGACCAGCCTTGACACATGACAAGAATGTCTCTGAAGCTGCCTCGGACCTGGGATTTTGGTGGCCTCAGGGCTGAGACTGCAAAAATAGGTAAGAGGATGGTGGTGGTAGCCACACCGATTTCAGAAGTCATTTGCAGCTTAGGCCAGTCAGAGGGAGTGTGTTTGCATCTCACGTGAATTCATCCTTGCATCTTGGTGTCCATTAATCATAGAGTAGAACAAAAACCTCATCCACCAGTGTGGTTTCCGACCATTTCTCCTAGTGACATTTATATAAAACGGAAACACTGGCTTCTTCTGTTGGCTATGAATAATTGTGTGAAAATGGACTTTTTCACTGAGCACCTGGAATCACAGAGCATTGATTGTGCATCGTAAAGTCCTGAGGACATCCATTTATACCAAACGTTGGAGTCTTAGAGTAACCATACCTGTGCTGAGATTTTGTTCTCCGTCACAAGTACATTGAGATGCTAGGGGTGGGAAGTGTTTAGTTGTTGGTATAGGATTTCCTGGCATAAACATGTGGCGTTGAACGCAGTTTGTCGGTAAAACAGGAATCGTTCTGCCCAGGCTTCCCACCCTGTGAAAATGTGTCTGCTCTCGTATGCCTTCAGTTCCTGTACAGCAGAACTGGCTCATCCGTGGTTCTTCATAAGAAATCTAACTTTACTGCCAAACGCTGCCTCTTACAAAAGTGAACCGTTTCGCGACATTTATTTTTACCACACCTGCAGGCGTACTTGCACCACGCGCCCTGATCTTAGCCCTACTTTACCTTTTCTTTGTTTCAGTTGTCCCACTGAGCAAACAGCGCTGCACTAAAACCAGTGGTTTGCAACATCTTGGATGATGAAACATGTTTTTATTATGTTTTTATTCATCCTTGCATCTTGGTGTCCATTAATCATAGAGTAGAACAAAAACCTCATCCACCAGTGTGGTTTCCGACCTCATAATTTATTGCCTTGTATTTTGGTAGCCTTGCATAAAGTATTTAGAAGGAACATTACTGTATTTTCCTGCTTATTTAAATATTTGTGGCAGCCCCACTGTCACTTCTGATTTACAAAAAAGTTGTCCACACGAATGTACTGGTCTCTGGCAGATGGCTTTTGTTCCCTCCCAGGAGACTGTAGCTTTCTCGTTCTTCAAAATGAGCCCAAATGCCAAATCCATATTTAACTGAGGCAAGGCCCGAAACCCTTGCCTTTCTGCTTCTGACTTGAAGCTGCGCTGTTTTTAGGCCAGCTCTGCCGGAAGCTGTTGGAAATTGCCATAAGAGGCAAGAGAATAGTTCCGTTCTGCTGCCGCAGAGACTCTGTGTGGGTCTAGACGGGAAAAGCGTGGTCTTGTAACCTGCAATCTCAGAGTAAGGTACTGAGGGCTGCTGACTGACGGCCGTAGCACAGACCTTGGGCTCCTCGGTCTCGGGCCATGCAGGTGCAGAGTGTCCTCAAAGCAGCCCGTTCTTCTGACATCTGCTGCTCTTCCTGGAAATGCACAAACCGCAAAATAGGTGTGTCTGGCCTACCCATGATCCTCTAACCCCTTAGGCAATCCCCACCATGAGCTATCCTCCAGGCACCTGTGTGGTAATGATACGCACCATTGCCACTTCTCAAGCACAGAAGCAGCATATTTGTGGTTTAGCAATGTAAAATCACCACATATTAATTGTACAAACAGGAAATAAAGATGTTGTCACGGGTTAAACTGGTCATGTTTAACCCGCATGCTCCAGGCCATGCATTTCAGAGGCAAAGCTGTAGTGCAGACCAAGTTCTGCAAAGGACTGATGCTGTTCGATACTCCATGAGGTCCAGCGAGCAGTTCGTACCCCTGGCATGAGCTCAGCCCATCATTCAGGCCAGTTCACACATGCCAGCTTTTCCAGACCCCTCAGAAAATGGCTAAACAGTTCTGCTCAAAGACTGACTGAACAGTTTTGTCCTATTATCCACCTTTAAGTTCCCTCCATGGCTCTTTTTGTCTAAGCTCATCTTCTGTAAAGAAGCTGAAGCTTTGAAACACTATTTTTGGATCTTTCCAAATATCCAAAAAAAAATGAAACTCAGAGGGCAAAAGATTTTCTAATGAAGCTCCTTGTTTTGTTTTTTAAGGTGGATAGATGGCTACAGCATTATTTGAAGTTTTTTTGGGGCATTATTGTGGGTCTTAGGTCAGCTGATGCCCGCTTGCTGTAGAGAAACTTTCTGTTGCTAAAAGAAGAGAACAAGAACAAAAGAAATGGACTTTGTCTTTCCAGTTCCCACTGTGACTGACTTACCGTCTGTTCCAAGCTATTTTTATTTTCATCACCAACAAGCTGCTCGATAAGGAGAATATGAATTTACTGTTTATTATTCAGTTTAACACATAAATGCTGTACTTACGACCACAATTTCCTGCTGAACAGTGTAACTAAAACGGTCACATTCCAGTTTACAAATAAGCTTCCTCATTCATATAAACTGTTTGTCAGTGTTGGGCATCGCAGTTGTCCGGATCCTATCCTGGCTAAGAGGGGCACACCCTAGGCTGGATTCCAGTCGGTCACAAAGTCGTCCCACACACAAAATTTGCAATTTACAGTCTTGTATTCATATTCCTGGTTGTGTAGGTGTGACTGCATTTTTCACCCTGTGCATGATGTAAATGCAAGGTTTAACTTAAATAATGCACATGAAAGTGTTCTGAAAGGAATACCTAGAATTTCAACTTACAAGTGAACCCAGGAGAGCAAATTTAAAGAAAAGAAACACTCATTTGTAAGGTATGCATACTGTCACCAAATTTTTGACTCCACTATGAACAGATGAATGAGTTATTTGCATGCAGCATCACCTTCCCTTGTGTTACGTGGGTCAGCAGGAGCCCTCCCACCTCCGTTGACGTCCTGCGTTTGAAGATGAACGGCGAAATGCATGCGTAATTGTTTTGCTTGATGAGTAAAAATGAAGGCATCTCAAAATCCCCATGGGAGATTCTGGGCTTGGTTGTTTAGCTTTCTTCCAGCTGTGGGAGCTCATTTGAAATGAGACATCGCAGTTCTACGTGCCCTTCTGCGGAACCTACCCTGATAACGGGTCCTCCTCAACATTACCATGTGAGCGCAGTGTGTGGGCCCATGGGTCAAACCAAAGGAAAAGGCCCTGAATGCTGAAGGGGTTGAAGCTAGGTGGAAAGCCTCAGAAGCCTCTCCCCATTGGGAAGGATGGAGCTTCTTCCTGTTTACTCCACAGGGGAGATCGTTGTCTGTTCTTTTCTTTCATCTTCAGGCCTAAGCTAATGCAAATACCCTCCACCGCATTAGTCCCATCTCCCCACAACTATCCTGCTTTCTCCTTTGTTTGACTCTTTGCGTTCCCTGCTGGTCCCCATCCTTCTTTTTCCCCATCATCACCTAACCCTACTTCCTTCCTTTTTGAACAGGAAAGACATTTAAATTGACCTCTCTGATGCAAGTAGATTAGGTTGAGAAGTTAGCACACTGCTAGTTTTGCTGAGGATTAACCTTACCCTTAACCCTAAGCCTAACCCGTTCAGCAATAGGCGGGTAGCCTTTATAGATACACCTGGTGGTGAGAGACTGGATCTCTCCTGGTGTTCCACCCATAAAAGTCAATTCAGTGAAAATTTAATGCCTGTCAGTAAGTGTTCTGCATCACCATGTTCTTGCCTCGCATGATGTTCTGCTTGCTAATGTTCTTTGCTCTCTTTGTGTGATGCTCTCAGCATCCAAAGCAACCGTACACCAGTTTTCCTACCATAGTGCAACTACGACTGATCTAAACCGATTGTGGTAGACAGGAAGCTTGTGAGGTCAAGCTGCATTTGGCTACTTCCGTTCCTGCTGCCTCTGCTTAGCGTTCGCACACAGCTTCAGTTCACTGCCAACGACTGTGTTTATTTACAAACGTGCACTGCTGGAGTCAAAGTTATTCTGAGAGTTCTTGTGATTTATTGGTGTTTAGCCTGCAGACGTCCATTTCCTGGTTTGTATGTTCTTGCTGACTTCTGCGTCTGGGTTTTGTCCTGGCTTTTCCTGCTCTGCACCCTTGGCCACTGGGATCTTGGGTGTATTCTGGGACAGCGCGATCCAAGAGCGTGATGCCAGGGGAGGGAAGCCCGGGCTCCTGCCGGCCTGGCTCACCGAGGGGCTTGGATCGACCCCTGAAGACCGGATGGCTGAAGAAGCAGAGGTCCATCGTGAAGAACTGGCAGATGCGCTATTTTGTGCTGAGAGGAAACAAGTTATACTACCATAAGGATGACAAGGAGGCTGCCTATCAGGTGAGGGGGTGGTGGAGAAGCGTGGGCTTTTTTGGGGGAAACAGTAAGCTGACGACTCAAAATGTGACTCACCATTTCCGTCTGTCAGTCCATCACTAGCTTGTCCTGGGGTTCAAGTCAGATAATATTGAGTTTTTGTTGCTGTCTTTAACCTGTAACTGAAATTTTAAATGTTAATTTCCTACATGCCTAAGCCGAAGCCTTTTCTCTAGTGCAGTATATAAAGATATAAAGATAAAGATATCCGCCCTAAATAAAAGCACAGTGCAGATACTGTATGCTGAGCACACAGAAAGACACTGCAAAACAAGGGGCTCTGCGGGTTATTAAATGTTATTTTTAAAACAACACGGAAGCTTGCTCAATTCTTTGTGACAAAGATTATTTCACTGACTAAGCTGGTTTTAAATCAACGCGAGGATGGATGGAGGATTTCTGTTTGCATGGAATTCAGCCAAAGTCCCATCAGGAAAGTAACTGTTTAAACTGCCTCGCAAACTGCACACAACTTCAGATTTCTCGCTAATGACAGTTTTGGCTTTGAGCTGCAGTTTTGCCAGACTGCTTCTGAATTTGTTGCTCCAAGATGAGTTATTTCTCAACACTGTTTTGCAGGGCTTCATTCCTCTGAAGTCGAGTCAGGTGAACGAGCTGCCGTCAAACCCGGACGAACCTGGGAAATTCCTTTTCGAAATCATTCCAGGTGAGCTGAAAACTTCTCTTTTCGTTGTCTAACCTCTCTTTTCCTGAAATTCCACACTGTGGAAATCCAAGCCTAGCCTGAAATAAGGGGTGCGGGTGCACAGGAAGCTATGGGCGCTTGACTGACAGTAGAAAGTCCTTGTTTTGCAGGGGGCAATGGGGACCGTGAGCGTGACTCTTGTGTGTTAATGGCAAACTCTCAGAATGAGATGGAGGAGTGGGTTCGTTCCATTCGCCGGATCATCGGGCTGCCCTCTGGAGGAGGCACGTATCTGAGGGCCACCATGTGGTGCAATGATTAGAGCATTAATATTAATAATAATAATAATAATAATAATAATAATAATAATAATAATAATAATGAATGTGATAGGTCTGTGGGACCTGTGTGTATCTTCAGAAGTTTCACCCCAACAGGACTTTCAAGTCCCGCACACATCTTTGTCTTCTTCCCTCCCTCCCCAGCGGTGTTTGGCAGGAGCCTGGCAGACATCATCATGTATGAGCAGCGGCTCGGCCCCCAGCAGGTGCCCATCCTGGTGCTGAAGTGCGCAGAGTTCATCCGCGAGCACGGCCTCACCGAGGAGGGCATTTTCCGCCTGCCGGGCCAGGACAACCAGGTGAAGCACTTCAGAGACGCCTTTGATGCAGGGGAGCGGCCATCCTTCCCCAGGTGAATCACTTCTCCACCTTTCCATGACGCCGCATGATCCGCTCTCTTATCTTCCTTCTTTGCAGCATCATGTGCGAATTCTTTCATCACAGATATATGAGTGCTAATATCGCAGTACAGCCTTTCCCCACCTTATGGTTCCTGAAAAACCATTTTAAGCTGAATTCTCATAAATCAAAGCAATAATTACCGTTAAGTCTCAGTGTTAGCATTTTTTTTGCCATTTCAAGGACTGGAAATTTATGCTGGAATATCAGTAAATCCGGTTAAAATGGACACAAATACTTCCCCTCAGTTAATTTACTCTATAATACAGAATGGCTCTCTAACCCTACTTGTTCTGCTCTTTAGTAGCTATTATTATTACCATATGTTTTTTTATCATCATCATCATCATATTATTATTATTATTATTATTATTATTATTATTATTATTATTATTACTGTGCACTTAAATGCTTACAAACCAAGCATACATATATAATGCTCAGTGTTTATGTATTAATTAAGCTTTTAATGCAAAATAAAAAAACAGTAATGACAAAAGAAATAAAAGAAGACAAGGGAAGAGTGACATTGTGTGCATAGTCCAAATGGTGTCATGATTATAGACATTACAACAAGTGAAACTAGCATATGAGAGCTAACAGGCATTGAATTTACACAGCATGACCCAAATTGTAACTGTGTGATACACGGCTTAGCTTTTCGAAGGTATGCAAGGTCCAAATTTCAGCCTGATAAATGAGACAATGAAATCCTGAAACCAGGGCATCAGTTGCCCCCATAATCCTCGCAAAGTTGAATTCTCGTGTCGCACGTGAGCGTATCTCTGTGTTGCAGGAGGCTGCTCAGGAAAATTGTGGCTCTGCACATGTCTGCATGGACCAAACCAGACAGACTGATTCCTTTTGCAGAAATACTATCTTCTTCTAGTGACCGAACAGTATTACATTTTTGTGTGCCAGCACATATAAGTATTATTTCAAATGTGCTTTTAAAATGAGCCACCTCTCTTCCCGCTAGTAGGAAATTCATTTCTAGGTATGGACGACCTATTCTGTGTACTGGTGATCACAGTTTGTGTTCCAGTTTAACTGGCAGAGGCCTGCAGACGCACAGATACACAGATGTGCGGCTAGGGTGGAGCTGAGAGGAACTGCTTTCTCTCTGTTCCGTTGCCTTGCACTGCTGCTTAAACCACATCCCGTCTCATTTCAGAGATGAGGCTTTCAGCCATCACAGCGCAGGCAATGAGCAAAAGGAGTGAAAATGCTAACTTGTAGGCCTGCACATTCAGTTCATTTCCATTCCACTTCCAAGTTGACTGGTGCTCAGTAGAGAAAATGCATCAGGCATCATCATGAGCCTTTAAAAAAAAACAATGGCGTGAAAACAGAAGCACTGTTTGCTTAAGTAAAGTAAAAAGAAGCTTCTTTGGGTTGGACTGCGTAACCTTCTTGGTGTCTCCTCTTCCTGTCCTGCAGTGACACAGATGTCCATACGGTGGCGTCATTGTTCAAGCTGTACCTGCGGGAGCTGCCTGAACCAGTGGTGCCCTGGGTGCAGTACCAGGATTTCCTGGAGTGCAGCAATTATCTTGACCCCAACAGTTTGGCGGTAGGAGCCGTTCATGCTCTTCCAGCAGGCCCGCATTTCTAAATTATTCAACTCTCTGCCTCTCTAGTGTTTAAATTATTATTGAAATATGAGTCCCAAACTCAACCCAAGCAGCTAAAGCACCAAAAAATATACAGATCTACAGTATCAAGAATTGAACAGACTGCATTCAAGCCCAAAAATATAAGAACGGCAGCCATATTTTTTAACACATAGTTGCATTTCAGGAGGTAGCAGAAACAGCTTTGTAAAATTTGCAGGGCAGATACTAATTCTGATTAATATTGGATTAAATACATTAATGCTAATTCAAAGTCATAATAATTCATCTAAGGTATTAAAATCCAAGCACGTTTTCAATGAACAAGTTTTTCTGCATAAATTAATATGCTATATTTTAATATTGAAATTAGTCTATGTAATGAAAAGAGTATACTTTTACATGGAATGTGAGCAGCCTGTCATGCAACACATTAATATGTTTCATTCACGCTGGCTGTCCTGTCAAACGACACTCGATTTTTGGTGTTACAGCAATATTTTAAATGTAGTATTAAAAAGTAAAGCAGTGACTCGTGGAAAAAGTGCTGCACTCTCATGGTGGAACCGCGAGTTAATTCCTTTATTTGAACAAAGTTACTGGAATTGAACCGTGTAGCTGTGTGTGCTGCCTTAATCTTGAATGCTGCCAAAACATCAAAACACAAAGGTAGCTCACAGGACCTCTGGTAAGAACGGGGTCCTGTAAACCACGTGGTTGTGGTCCTGTGCTCTCCCTTTGGACACAACCAGGGCAGTGACTACAGGAGGCTTACAAATAAACCGTCTTCTTTTTTATGGTACAAAATATGCTTCTGAGATGGCGTACGTTTTTTCCTTTTTACTGAAAATTGAGGGTTGTGACTATAATATACAACGTATATTCAAACAGTTTTTGACTTTTGTGTGCAGTTGTATTAATGCATTACTGACAGCTACACGCCTCTGTGAACAAATCTAATCTCAGGGCCAAGACAAATTGGAGATGCAGATATCTCGCCTCCCGAGAGCCAACTACAACCTGCTCAGCTATATTTGCAGGTAATCATTTTTAAACCCTAACTGGTAGCTGCTTGTTGAAACATTGCGTCCTTACCAGCGTTCAGTACATTTGTTATAATGAATAAGAGTAAAATGCAGAGTTTCCAAAAGTAAAACCGTTCTGTCAGTGGCTGATCTTGCTGACAGTTAATCTGCACGTTTTGTTCGGGGAAAGGTTCCTGTATGAGGTGCAGCAGAACTCCAAAGTGAACAAAATGAATGTGGAGAACCTGGCCACCGTCATTGGGGTCAATCTGTTCAAGCCCCAGATTGAGGACCCTATCACCATGATGAAAGGTAAGGTGTGACCTTCAACTTTCACATCTTTCTGGCCTCAGTAGCCAAGGGGCTTTGTTAACACAACAAAAACTAATAGTTAGATCAGCTGAAAAGGTCATTATTTAGAAATTATTTTCTGTATCAGTTTTTCTTTTGGCTTCACTTTATAATCAAGTGCTAGTTATATAGAACAATATGTGATATAGAATAATATACTTTCCATAGGTGCTTTGTTTGGTAAAGCTCACCTGCATCTATTTTGATATCGAGTGCTTCCTAAAGGCTGTCTCAGAATAAATAAATAAATAATAGCATCCTTGTCAACTGTTTGTTACGCGGATAAAGTTTTTTTACAAGTGTGTGCGCTTGCTTCATGTCACCTTTACCCCCTCTATGCGTCTTGCAGGGACACCTCAGGTTCAGAAGCTCATGACATTCATGATCCGGCAACATGAGCATCTCTTCCCACCCTCTAAGGATGAGGCCACCTCTCCGCCCTGCAAAAAGAATGACAACAAGTCCAGTGCACCCCGCAGCTTTGTAGGATGGGATGTGGCTGAGGGGCCGGAGGACCTCAGCACTACCTCTGTAAGTACATGCATGAGCTCATACAGCTGTCTATTTATGCGCACCTATAGCTGGGTAATTTTTATTTGAATAACTTAGGGGAAATACTTTGATCAGGGGTCCTGAAACAACGAGATGGGATTTTGAACAAAATGCACAAAAAAGACCTTTTGTAGCATAAATGTGAATGGGCCCCCCACATCACCTATGTGTGGCAGCAGGTAGTGTTGCAGTTACGGATGTAGTTGTTATGCATTAGCTGCCAGTTCAAACCCCCCACACCCCACGGCTACAGCACCCTTAAACGTGCTTATAATGGAACTGCCCCACAAAAAAATAGATCCAGTACAGTCAGTTGCACAGTGCAGTACAGTACAGTGTGGAAGAGCTGCTGTTTTCTGCTTTCCTTCTGCACTGAAATGTCGTCTCTGTCTGATGTTGAGGAGGAAGATGACACTGGAGCACTGAAGAGTGAGAGAGAGGCAGCAGAGGGCTCAGCAGCCATGGCCAACACATTGCCTTCCTGCCCATCTGCCTCCTCTTCCTCAGCTGTGGACCCATGGACAGGGAGTCCAAGGAAACGCACTCAGACACTGCCTGCTCTAAACTGCCCCCACCCAGGCCGAGGGGGGCGTGAGGTGGATGTGACAAGGAAGATACCGAGAGGACCATCGGATGCGTCCCCCCCAAGCCCACCGCTCACGCTGGGTATTGATGACCACAAGGGAACTTTCTCTGAGGATATCTTCAAAATTCTGGACCTGCAGAAGGTTTCACTGTTCACTGGGACAAGGAAGGCAGACTTGGAGGCCGAGGGGGAACTCCGGGGTCCAGACAGGAAAGGCAGCAACCATGTAGCCAGTCAGAACGACCCAGCTAAACCCAGGTGCGGGAGCAGCAGCAGTAGCAGTAGTGGCAACACTGGCAGCCCTATGTTTCGTTCTCCATCATCCCAGGAGGAGATTACGGATGTGGGAACAGTGCAGAAGAAGAATGCTGCATCTACAGCTGTCTTGATCCATAGCCTAAGGGACCCCAGCAGGAAACCAAGCAACGATTGGGGATCTTCTGAAGAATGCATTCAGAGGTTTGTATGAGTTCTAGCCACCATACTGGCTCGTCTATTGGCAGAGTAACTGTAGGTGAAGCTCTAGTGCCGGCAAAGTCAGTGAGGACTTTGCTGAGTTGCAGAGTAAATCAAACATTCGGCAATATTCATGGCAGAATTGCTGTAACACTGGTTTTGTTTCTTGCAAAAGAGGTTGTCTGAAGACAAATTGATAGAAGTGAGAATGCTTACCTGCTCATGTGTACTGTATACACCTCTCCTACCCAACACAGCCTGCACCAGAAGAACAGCGAGCTCACAGCCACGGTGGCCGAGCTGCAGTCAGCTTTGGAAGCGGAGAAGCGGCGGGTGTCAGCATTGGAGATTCGGTTACGCAATGTTGAGAGCAGCAGGGATGAGGCCCTGAAACGCAACCGCCAGCTGGACCAAGAGATCCAGCAGTTTCTCTCCAGGTCCTAATATAGACCTCTGTAGGAGTCACCCCTGCTTTGGGGTGTCCTGACCCGAGAGGTCTGAAATTTCACTTGGATCCCTGAAACTCTTTTCTCACGAGTCTTGGAGAACCTTGTCTACATTTGTTCGTTCTGTGTGCAGCATCATGGAGTCCATATGTCGTCTGAGCATTTATTGCACCTTTAATGTGCCCTGTGAGGAGCAGGACTCAGCACAAGGCAGGGAACTAATAAACACAGGTGCAATGCATTCACAGGGTTTACGACCATGCTGCTAAATGTATTTCCTTCACGCTTGAAAGTACCTTCTGCATGCCGTTCTCCATGTGAATATTAAGGTCTCCTCTTGTTGTACAAATTATATTTGATAGGTCAATTGTATATTTATGTGTAACGATTGCTTTTGTATGGCATGTGTTTTGCTCAGCCTTGCTTTGCTTATGTCTTGAGAACTTACCTCAAAACCAGTGCTGATCACACAGTCTGGTTATGAAATTGTGACATCTATAAGCTTAATTCTCAGTAATTACTGTATTTATGGTTGCCTATTTGCTTTCCTTGGGCTCCATCATATCTTTTCAGTTTTTGCAATGTCAACTGTGAGACCTTTCCTGTAAACCAGAGAAATTTGCAAGCAGGGAAAAAAAAAAACAACTGTGACCTTCTCAGCCAATATTCTGAATAAAATGCAAGTTTCCCAGTCTTCTGGCTTGAACTGTATTTGTTTTCCAAATTTGCACAAACTGGTATGCAACATTTCCGAGCCTTGTCAGAAACCAAATTTTAAGTTTTCAAAATAGCAATTAGCCTTTTTTGAACTTTATGAACTTGGTTCTGGAATGGGATGGCCATGTGTCCACATACTTTTGGCCAGTGTTTCTTAAACTTTGGAACGTGTTTGCGATGGGTAAACGTAAAAAGCGACATAGCGCCCTCTGTCGGGATCTATTTAAAACCGCACGCCGCCGCCTAATGATGATCTGAGGCGGTTGCGGGAGCTACGTAATCAATATTCCCGCCCACAACACCACCGCCCCTTCTCACAACCTATGAAACAATCAAACACATTTGATTGACAGCGCAGGCACATATGGGGGACGAGCACGTGCGAGGCTGGAGGCGGAGACAGTTATTCGCGCCGGGCTGTGAGGTGAAGGAGTGCAGCGCTGGTTTGAAATCGAAATGTTCAAAAACAAACAAATAATGACGAATTTATTTCTCTCAGCTTTAGTAAACCGTGCAGAAATGGCGAAGAGAGCCCGCAAATGTGTTCTGTGTGGGGAAGTTCTCGGTAACGAAAGCCTTAAATTTAGCAAAACACCTACAGGACGAAAACAAACTCAGGGAACAGTTCGAGTGCAAGGCAGAAAGGTTGAGAAGCAGCGTTTGGACAGTGGACGAGCGAGTTACCTGAGGCAGGTAATCCGTTTGGAAGACATTTACAGTAGCAGCTGAGCCCAGGTAGGCAGCCAGCATCCCACCACTTTATAGGCACCGTGGCTCTGTGAAGCAGCGGCTCTCGGGTTCTCAGATTCAGGCCCGCAGCTTTCAAAGTCAACGTCACTTTTACGTTCACTTCATCCCATTGTTCAGTGAGCGCAGCGTTTTTCCATCCCTCACTTCGCATGTAGAAAAGTGCCCCGCAGTTATAGGAAAGTCACAAATATTTGCATTTTTTGCCCCTTCTTTAAATGCGTAATTCTCTTTTGTAGTTTTTTTAATTCACTTTTTTCCTGGGGAGTTGCTTGTCTTTTATTAATTGTGTTCGAACGCTGACATTTATCGATCATTGAAACGAACACCAGGGCGAACAACACGGAATGCTCAAGGGCAGCAGCTACTTGGATTTATTAGTAAATTATGGCTGAAATAACCAGGCTGCTAAGAAGACTAAAAAATTAAAAAGTAAAAAGAATGAATTCTTACCCCTCTAACACATGTCAATTCTTGCTTCATTAAGTTGCTTCTCAAATATGCACCATTCACATTTTAAACAGCCTTTGTATTGGAGCATTCACACTGGCAATGATGCTGAGGAATCTGCTCACTGTTTTGAATTATAATTGTTGTTTTATTAGCAATATGTTTGCTTTTCTCATCTATTTTACTAATGTTCGTTTGAGAACTGTGCTTGAATGGAAAGAAAAACATAAGCTTTTTTAAATTTTACAGCCATTGTTATGTCAATGTGTGGCTTTGCTGACATTGTGGTCATAATTCTCTATCTGGGTCCCAGTACGGTACAATTTCATTTCCTTGTAATGAAAAAGTTGAAGAACCCCTGCTTGTGGCCATACGGTGTGTGTGTGTGTGTGTGTGTGTAGATATATAAAATGAAAAATGGACAGTACTGATAATGAATAAATTTACAGATGTATAACCTCCAGCATACTGAACCCTCATGCTGTAACTGTCTTCCACATTCAATGCCAAATGGTACTTGCTGACACAGTCAGTGTGACTGCACCTTTTTAGAAAATCCACTCTGTGACACAGGATGGTGATGGTAGGTGCACTGGAGTGATGAAGAGACATCGCTGCAAGCGGGGGGGAGGGTGGTGTTAAAGTGTCAGGGCAGATAAAGCATCGGTAAAGCCAAGAAAGCAATGGCAGGAATGCCATTAGATGTGTGGCTGCAGAACTCATTTGGAGACTCGTTTGTGTATTTATGTGTGTGTATGGACGGAACTGTTATCGTTCAGTCCCAAACAAGCAGAGGAGAATCAGCTCATTAGACACCAGCATTATATAAGACGCTCCAGGAAAGATAGTAGCATGTCTGTCAAGTGTCAAAATAACTGGTGACTGGCAGGAAAAGGGAGTATTTTATTCTTTCCCACATATTCCCAAAGGTCAGCATTGGCATGGACGCTATGCATTCATAATCCCTGTAAAGGATTCTTTATGACAACCTTGTGAACTTCACATATTCTTTCTTTTATATCTCTAACAAGGCAAGAGGCACATGACTGCTGGTCAGTAGGACAGCGTTATCCACTTGTGTCTGTGCCCTTGGCTGCCAGAATTATCATGCTCACACTCTCCACACCCGCTAGAGGGTCATGGTCTCTCGTTGTCCCTCTGGCCGCTATTTTGGAGGTTGCCTACTGGGCATTCGAGACCATATTGGGCTGGCCATCAAGAAGAACATCCGGAGAAATGTAATTGGGTGTGATCCAGTTCTTCAGTACCATTGTAGTGGCTGGATCACTCTTACATAGTCAAGTGTAAACCTGGAAACTGTGTGCAGAACCTCATGCAGGCATGTTTCCATCATCCACCGTTTGCTACCATTGCTTTAATCTTGAGTAAAGAACTGTAGTCTATGGGTAGCATAAAATTTATTACAGTTGTTGAGAGTGACAGAGATTTTATAGTCCTTTTGATCACAGTGACCAAGTTCATGAATTGAAAACTGGATGACCTGTAGATGTTTACAGTTTTTTTTTCAAATCTATTTGGTATTAACCAGTGATGGTTTTTCCTTGTGCTCTGGATGAGTGCTTACATTCCAAGCACAAAGCACGATCTTAAAGCCTCATACATGCTTTTGATTTCATTTTTTGAAGTCTGCATCCACACAACCCACTTGCTGTTCACATCATGGTATCTGGACCTCATTTACAAGAACGTCAAGAAACACGTCAATGAAGCAAGAAGCCACTCTTCCAAATAGCTCTATTGCAAAATAAATAAACATGCAAACAAGAGCCCTGCATCTCCCACCCTGGCTAGGAAGCTAGTACTGCTTGAATCCAGCCCATGTTTACAAAATCCTCATTAAGGGAAAAGGCTGATAACACACAGAAAAAAAATGCAGCGCTTCCCATTTTAGAGATAACAGAGAATGAAAGGGGGAGAGAGACAGACAAGGAAGAAAAAAGTCAAGAAGAGAGATGCCACAGTGGGTCGAAGCTGGCCACCCTCCTGCCGGAACTCCAAGTTTTTAGAAGAATACTTCAAGGGGCACGCATGGGCCATTAAGGACAGATAAAAGTTTTTCAGATGAGTCTGCAGTAGTCATACAACAGACAGAGAGAGAGAATAGGAAGGGTGCAGAGGAGCAAACTTTACCGACTTATCAGCAGAGGGGTCACCACCCGTTGGAGTGGATCACAGAGCCAGCAGAGACAAACCTGTTCTTCACGCTTGGGAACGTTACAGGGAAGAGTATCCTGGGAAGAGCGTGCAACGGTCACAGTTGCTAAGGTTCTGCTACAGTTGTGCCTTAGCGCTTCATTGAGCTTCACCTGAACCCCATACGGAGAACAGTGTTCCCCCTCCAGCCATGGCTTCTGCTGGGGTCTCCAGACTGGGGGGAGTGTACATCATGATTATTCTTCCTCTGGTCTCCCTGGTTGTTCTGCAGCCCTACACATGCCACTGTGGCCCCATCAGTGCACCAGAGGAGCCAGATGGCAGAGGGAACTTTGCAGACCCCTCGCTGCTGAACCAGGACACCAACTTGGACATGCAGGGCCTTCTAGAAACTCTGCGTGGGCAACTCCTACATACCTTCAACCTGTCAGGCCTGGGCCCAGCAATGCAGCCCGGGGCACCGCGTGTTGAGCCACCTGAGTATATGATGGAGTTGTACAACCGCTTTGCCAATGACCACACTGCCATGCCCTCCTCCAACATTGTCCGCAGCTTCAAGAACGAAGGTACCCACTGCCTTGTCACTGCGCTGCTGCACTGCACTCTACTAGGAAGTTTCTGCATGTTGTTGGACAGCACTCGGTGTTTGCAGTTATTCTTCATCATATATCTTTGTCCATTTTAATCGACATTGCAATATAGGCGCAGCAGGTAGTGGCTACAGCTTGTTACCTGCTGTGTGCCCACATGAAAATCTCACCTAATGTTATTAATTACAGTTAATTCAGATGCTAGATCATCCAAGTAAGAAAATCCCCAGTTGTTTAAATGGGTAAAACATTTTCAGCTTGATGAATAAATGTAATGTAAATGTTATAGAGAACTTACACATAGATTTCATTTATCAGATTTCTTTGTGTTTGATTTAACATTTTAAGTGTATTAATGCGCAGAAATAGATTGACTATCAGAATCAATATTAATTTATTAGCTCATAGTCTTCAAAAGAGCAACTGCAAAATGAATAAATGTAATTAATAAACAGGCAAACAAAAGCAAAATCTCAAGGCAGACAGATAAAAACACTGAAGGTCAGATGTAGATTTCTGTGTGCACTTCAAATATTACATTTTAAGTGTCTTTAAAAGCACGAGTTTGACTAATGTTACACATTCTGATCAAATTAATTCTGATCATGTCTTCAAAATTTCTGCATATAAAATCTGAATGATTACAGTGGATTTAATGACATGTAACAGTTTTAAAGGTGACAATGACTATCAAGAATGGTTGCTTTATACCATATTCAGCCTATTTTAGAAGTCTAAAGTATGTTTCAATGATGATAAACATAAAATTGTAATATCTAGATTTTTCTCTGCCTGTGGCTGTAATATTACTGCTTTTTCTTGTAATATTTTAGAAGACCGAGAGACAATATGTTTTGAACGTTTAGGTTTTACACCATGTTTCAAAATTTAAAATAATCTTTAAAAAAGTACAAATTTAAAATGTTGGACTGAAATTGTCTATTTTACGTACATATTATATATAACTAGTTGGTTAGCAAGGTTACTGACTGCCATGACCTGGCTCAGGATTAAGTGATTACAGTAAAGGATGGACGGATGCACAGTTGGTTAACAACCTTGGTGAATATTCAGGTGATCATAAAATTTTGTGGAAAAAAATTCCAACAAAAAGACCAACAATCTATATATATATACTATATATATATATATAAAGAAACTTTGTTAAACTTTTACAATTTAAACACAATTTAAACACAATTTTAGGTAAATATTTAAGGAATTTAATTAACATTGTTAATGTAACAGAATTTATCAGTGGGAGGTAGCATTGAATTGAATAAGTTTAAAAACACATATCGATGGAGAAATAAACTAATGATATTGGCTATCTTTGTTTGCTTTTCTTCCTTCAGACTCTTCTCCTCACAGTGTAGGTGTTGGGGGAGTGAGGAAACACCCACTACTTTTTAATGTGTCCATCCCTCACCATGAGCGCATTACTACAGCTGAACTGCGCCTCTACACGCTGGTTCAGAAGGACCGGCACCTCTACGATGGGGTTGACCGCAAGGTGACCATTTTTGAGATGCGGGAACGGCAGAATGAACCACCCAGTGGCCGCATGAAGAGGGAAATGGAAGGAACTGAAGAAAAGGAGGAAGAGGACCACCTGGAGCGGGTGGAGCTGGCATCAAGACAGGTTTATGGCACAGACAGTGGCTGGGAGTCTTTTGATCTAACTGCCGCTGTCCATCAGTGGCACAAAACGGACTACAGCACCACACACAGACTGGAGGTACACATTGCAAGCCTCAACGGTGAGAATGAAGCAAAGCAGACTGAGACGAGAGATGACGCAAACATGGCGACAACAACAGGAGACATTGACATTGACATGAGCTCAGAAGCCAGACACAAACCCTTGCTAATTGTGTTCTCAGATGATCGGACTGGAGATCGCCGTGCAGACAAAAGGGAGTTAAATGAAATGATTGATCATGAAAACCAAGGGGCAGAAGTTCAAAACAACATTGGGTTCAATAGCTTGTGGGAAGAAGGGGATGATGGATTTGAAGAGGACCAAGATGAAGAGGCCCTGATCCAAATGCGGTCAAACCTCATTTATGATACGGTATCTAGGATCCGCCGAAATGCCAAGGGCAACCAATGCAAGAAGACTTCCCTCTATGTAGAGTTCAAGGACATTGGGTGGGACAGCTGGATCCTGGCTCCCTCTGGGTATGAGGCCTACGAGTGCAGCGGGGTGTGTTCCTATCCACTAACCAAGCATGTCACACCCACCAAGCATGCCATTGTACAGACACTTGTCAACATGAAGAGTCCCCAGAAGGTGGCTGGTGCTTGCTGTGTGCCCACCAAGCTGGATCCCATCTCTCTGCTGTACCTTGATGACACGGGTGTGGTCACATACAAGTACAAGTATGAGGGCATGGTGGTAGCGGAGTGTGGCTGCAGATAGTTCTGCTGCCCTTGCAGGCCAGAGAGGAAAAACTCTGCTAAGACAGACGGGGATGAGGTTAAAGACCTCGGCAACAAACTCATAGACACCGAAGCAAAATCCTGAGTCAAAGCTGCCCATCTCAACACATTAAAAACACAGAAGCCATGAAAAGTTTTCATTTGACAAAGAGTCAAAAATCTTATTAAAGCTTTTGTTTAACTCGGTTCAGCTTAACTGAAAGTGCTGTCAGTGATTCATGGATATGTCAGGATCCGGGAAATTTTTGCATCATGAGTAAACAGAGAGATAAAGTTGGGGTCTGCTTTACATGGACATGACTGATGAGGAGTTTTAATGTTTATTTATGTAAAGATGGTGTGTGTGTTTACTGTTTGTAAATGTGTATATTTTGTATTTCAGGAAAGAGGATATTTAATTATGATGTACAGTACATTGTTGTCAATATCATTTAACTGCTGACAGAAAACCAAAACTAAGAGCAGTGCCACAGTGGATAGCACATAAATAAGCATAAGTAGGGATCACATGTACATAAATAGAAAAATATATTCATTACAATAATTATTCTCATTGCTCAGCCAATGTGCAAAATTAAAGAACAAAATTGGTATATAACTGTTACAGTGGATTTCATATCAGTGATACTCAAATGGCAGAGGTTTCAAATGCCAAGCTATCCAACCTTTCCTGACTCATTTCTTTTAAGAAAATAGTTAGTTCTCGATTGTTAGTCATGCGGTCACTGCCATACTTGCTGATTCTGGTCACCTCTGTGGCACATCAGTGCTGGAGGGAACTTTTTCAGATAAAGGACAAGGAGGTTGCCGGATGGATGAAGGAAAAAGGTCCTCTGATATAACATAAATCAATGGGATTGTCGCACGGACGGCAAAAGCTACTGTTACAAACAAGCTGGCAGCAGAAGACTTCACTGTATTTTCAGAATCCACAGATTTTTTTCTTTTCAAAAAGTAGAATTGTTTTCCCTTTTTCCTTCTGGAAGAAAAAACAGCTGTTACTGGGAATGGTAACTGGAATTATTCACTCCAGTCCTATTGGGTTATTTAACATTTTAATACAAGTCTGATCTTGTTCAGCAACAACCTGTGCAAATGTGCAAGGAACACAAGCATGAAAGCAAGCTTTTTTAGGGACTGAATAACTTAGACAAGGTTTCCCATTCTAGCTTTCTTCCATGATAAGCTGAAATGGCTAATTGGACAGAAGACAACTGAATGCACCCACCAGTCATCTTGAGTCGTTCAAAGGTACAAGGGTCTCACCAGGAGAGTGGCTTTGCTCTACCAACACAGATGGCTTCATTCATTTCTCCCTCAGGAATTATCATTAACCCTGCAGCAGAACACAAATCAACATATTGTGATGTTGATTGCAGTCACCCAGCAGTACCAGTACAAGAAAAGCCACCTGAATCAAACTAGACTTCTTCGACTTTTGTTTTTCTGAGTTATCTTCCTTGGCCCCTGGGCCCCCGACCCTTGGTTTGTTACATGCCAAGCGAGCCAGTCCGTGGTGCTGTGATAAGGAGGTGTCGGCGCTGAGAAACATGTACAGAGTTGCCTGAGACCTGATGCCATTCTGAGGTGGGGGGTCAGCAGGGTGGGAGAGAAGACTGTCAAGATTCCTGGACCCATGGACCCTGCTAGCTAAACACGCTGATCCCACCCAATGTGCTCTGTGGAGACCTCTGTGCACCGAACTCTCAAAGCCGTGCTGGCCTTTTGCCTCCCCCATTTGTCCTTCTCTCCTCTGCCCTCAGCTTTTATGGTAAAGATCCCCCATAGCTCTGTCCATCCATTCTGCCACCACGAGTCTTGAGCAGGAGGTTCTATCAAAGCCACCACCACAGCAAGCACTGTGGCTTTTCATGTTTTATTAGGACTCAGAGAAAGGTCTTTGGACCTCCTGTAGTGTTTCTTTCACACGCACTCTTGGTTTTTTATGTTCCTGAAATACAAATTCTGAGTTGCCAGTCTTGCTGTTTCTGTGCTGCTTCAGTGGATAAGGATCCTATTTATTGATTAATTTATTGATTAATTGTGACAAATAGCTGCATATGTAAAGCATCATATGTAGAAAATACCTAGCATAGCGCTATAAATAAACACATAAAAGATGTCTTTCTATTTATGACAGTTGATGTATTTTTGTCCTTTGTAATAAAAGATACAAGCCAAACTGAGTGTCGCTGTGTTAACCTGAGGAGTCCTTACCTTTGTCGTCTTGAACGATTTTGCATTTAACCAAAACATTAGAAATAAAAAAACTGTACAGCCACTGCTCTCTGCTGTTTTACTGCAGTGCGAGTTCCCGGGGATTCTGCATTTCTGACAAAAAAGGGATGGCTTGTACATCTGTTCATCACTGAGGGTGCTTCTGCAAGCACAAGGAGACTTCCACTATTTCCTTTCAAAATCTCTCGGAACAGCCTCCAGTAAACTGTTCGTTCACCAGTGCATATGAACTGGAAATATCTAATCGGACAGGACACTTGACAAATGTTTTGCGTATCTCTGTACAGCTTGTGGCTCTTGTGCAGTATAACACTTTTCATCGTCACTATGTGCTACTGAACTGGTGCCAGTGTGATGCTGAATCAATGCCAGTGCTTATGTTGCAACCTGCAATGACAAATGTCAGTGTCAGGCTTGTCAGTGTCACATTATAGCACACGCATTTTCTGTTTTGATGTGTATAGCCATTATTATGGGAAAATTGTTATTTTTCCATCTGGGTTATCTGCACCCAGAAGCTGTGAAAGATAACAGGCCATATTATAGCATGAGGAATCAGTTGTAGTGACTGATACACAATGCTGCTGACTGATATGATGGAGAGCAGGTAGTGAACCTCAAACGTTCCAGTGAAAACACAGCTATAAGCTTTGTAAATTGCTCATAATTAAGGCAGTTGGCTTAAACTTTGACTTCCAACTGTTTAGCAGACCTTCTGACTCTTAACTCGTGACATGAGGCATGGACTGGTCTTGTCCAGCTGTTGCCATGGACACCAGAAGCAACATAACAGTGAGGGTACACACGTTTGCCTCGTCTCCCCTGTCAGCACTCCAAAGTAGGAACACGGAGAAGGGATCTGCTGTTTTGCCTAGCTCTCGTCCAAGCTGTTGGTAGTTCACAATTACGGCTTGGTCTCACCTTCAGAGATCAACATACCAGACACTAAAACCTCAGTTGCACCCTAATGTGCTGACAGGGTTATGAGTGATGAGGGAATTGGGAATTTCCTGCCATTGATTAAAATGTGGAGAAGTTTATGTGGAAATCGGTGTGCAGCCAAACAGACAAGTTTGTCAGTACACTGAATTACGTTCTTCTATGGACTTCTCCACCGATTAAATCTGTACCAATTTGACCAGTTAATATGCAAGCAACCACAATTCATAGTGCCTTTTAAAAGTATTAAATTACCTGCAAAGAAAAAACCACTAAAATCACAGACTCTACAGACTCTAAGGACAGTGAACAGAAATGTGGACTTGGTCAGAAATACAGCTGTCTTTCAAACATCTATATGCAAATATGTAAATCTTTGTTTTATGTTTTCACTGGCTGATCCAAGAGATACACTGGCATATATAAGCCACCAAGAATGCTTAAAACCCAGTGTTTAGTAAAATTATCATGACATTGACTTCCTCTTGGGTTTTTCTTTTTTTGAAATTCTTTGTATATCTAATGAGATGGAAAGTGGTTACTGCTGCTAAATGTAGCAACAGAAGAGAGGGTAAGGACCCTGACCTCTCTCTGGAGGTCTGAGGG
Organism: Heterotis niloticus; assembly: GCA_018136845.1. Classification (NCBI taxonomy): domain Eukaryota; kingdom Metazoa; phylum Chordata; class Actinopteri; order Osteoglossiformes; family Osteoglossidae; genus Heterotis; species Heterotis niloticus. Next base: position 20,777,205 of record CM030897.1, read on the forward strand.
TTGCCACACAAGACTCAGAACAGAAGCTTGCTAATTGGATATTTATACAGCTGTCATGTCTGGCCATCGTCATTGTAAAGAAACACCAAGAAGCAATGCCGAAAGGAGCTGTGATTGTTTTGTAAAATGTATCATAAAGCTTTCCAAACTTTGAGCTTTTTTATTTCATATTTCCAATAATTTAAAAGTGAGCCTGAGAAAAGGACACCAATCTACTTTTTTAATGTGATTTCCTTCATTTGCAGTAGAATAAAATATGCAACTGGTTGTGCCACCTGTAGCTGCAATGACTGCAACTATAAACTTTGACCTGGAGAGGTTCTGGCCATTTTTTCATGCAGAACTGCTTTAGATCAGCAACATCCACAGGTTTCAAGCTTCAACAGCTCTTTTTTAGGTCCTGTCACAGCATCTCAACTGGATCCAGGCCCAGATCATTTTTCCATTCAGACAAGGCCATTTCATAATTTGGATTTCATTTTTTTCAGCAATCCTGGTATTGACCTTTCTTGTATATTTGAGATATCTGTGTCTTGCTGTGCGACTCAGCTGCCTGTTTCATTGTTGTGACCTGAATCACAAAGACACATTCAGTTCCCTATATGTTCTTCTGGAGTTTGAGCTCTGGGCTTCTGCCTGGCTTGGGGGGAGGCCGCTGATCAAACTATCTCCACTTCATGAATACCAGGGTTCAGCTGAGGTTCAGCGCCTTAGGAAGGCTGTGTAACCCTGTCCAGGCTGAAAAGATTCAACATCAGACATTTTCAAACATTTCCTTTGGCACTGGCATAATGCACCTCTCTGTGGGTTTATGTGTTTGTGAGTGGCTGCCAGACAGTGCTGGCTGTTTGCCTTGCGAGTTTGTGTGTGTGCTCTTCGGAATGCATGCTGTCCTGCCCTCCCACAGAGCCCAACCCCGGTTTTGACGTAGGTCCCTAATGAAGTTGATTGTCTTAACCTCTTCCCAACAACACCTCCACCCAGCCACAGGCACTTAGGAGTTTTTGCTGGCACTCGGGCCGCGTGCCTCTCCCCACCTCTCCCTGCCCAGCGCTGCTCGTGGAAAGAGCACAGAGGCCAGTTGGTCCGATGGGCTGGAGCTGCAGTCATGCTTCCTTGGGCCAAAATCCTGTTGAATAAACACCAGGACTGCACTCAGATCAGGCAGGAAAACTACTTTAAAGAGACACACATACCCATAACGCATGCAAAAGGACAAATGCAAACTTTTATGCATCTGCACCCAGCGTGAGCCTTGAATGTCTTCTTTTGCTTCATCACCGTTCCATCATCTTCATACAAACATCTCAGTCTCCATGGGTTACTTACAGAATTCACTAGAAATATAAGTAAACGTCAGATGTGGGTTTTTACAGTAGAGGAAATGATCTAATGGCCTTTATTGGGGAGAGCAGAGCTGTTGCTCTGGGCCGAGCCAGATGTCCCCCACTTTGCCCACTGACAGAGCACATAGCCTGCGATCTTGCAGGTGTCAACATCAGGTTGGCTGTTGTCCCAGGGTTTGCCTGTTTTATATGCAGCTCTCCCAGTTCCTAAAGGGATGTCCCATCTCCGTTGTCCTTCCTTATGAGTACTGTGACGTTTCTCCAGCGGTGAAAAACTTTCCTAAGGAGAAATCCAAGATGATAAAACAAAAGCACAAGAAGCTAAATTGTAAATGTAGGCCGTGGGAAAACTGGAAAATTTTCCATGTAGAAACTTGGCATGAGTGATTCAGTCTTCTTCGTTACAGGAAAGCAGGAAGATGCAAACAAACACCAGATGACTAAAAGACTTGAAAAAGTCACTTCTTACTTCTAGAATGTTTCTTCAGCTGGCATTGAGCAGGGATTTGCTTAATAGTATGATTTACCAGAATGAATTAACCCTGATATTTGAGGTGTGGGTTTATATACATTTCTGTATCATTATTCTATGCTTTTGCAATGAATTAATGCCATTACATTGATTAATTCTTTATTTAAAAGGGATGACAAAGATTTTTTTCTCTTTTATTTATTTGCTTATTTCAAAGATTTAGAAGAAGAGAAAACAATAGAAAAAACTAGGCCGCAGCAACACAGAGATGTAAACTGGATGCTAGAAAAATGCTTACGCATACAGATATGTAGCACAATTTCTGAAATCCTCACAGACCTGGGATAAGAGCAACAGGAGACCCTAATGGTAGTCTGACTGTGATCCCTAGGCACCTCCTGACATCTCTCCAGGTTAAAAATGTTTAACAGCACATTTTCAAGCAAACTGGAAACAATATGAAGATTCAGAATGACTTTTAAAGATGTTAACTATTTTGGCTTACATGAAAATAACTCCTTGATAATTCACCCAAGTGTTTATGTAGGGCTACACCGATCAGGCGCAAGATTAAAATTACCTGCCTAATATTGTGTTGGTCCCCCTCGTGCCGCCAAAACAGCTCTGACCTGTTAAGGCAAGGACTCCAGAAGACCTCTGAAGGTCTCCTGTGGTATGTGGCACCAAGACATTAGCAGCAGATCCTTTAAGTCCTGTAAGTTGCAAGGTTTGGCCTCCATGGATCGGACTTGTTCGGCGCCCTGTTCACCAGTTGTCCTTCCTTGGACCACTTTTGGTGGGTACTGTACTAACCACTGTATACCAGTAACACCCCACATTCAATTCAATTTTATTTTTATATAGCGCTCTTCTCACTGCAGTGACACAGTGCGCTGTACATACATGACAGGGATAATATACGTGTACAGCTTGCATCTGGCCACACAGGAGAGGACCCCACATGACCTGCCGTTTTGGAGATGCTCTGACCAGTCGTCTAGCCATCACAACTTGGCCCTTGTGAAAGTCGCAGATCCTTACTCTTACCCGTTTTTCCTGCTTCCAACACATCAACTTCAAGAACTGACTGTTCACTTGCTGCCTAATATATTCAACCCCCATGATAGGTGCCATTGAAACTAGTCACTTCTAGTCACTTCACAATGCTAGTCACTTCACTTGTCAGCGGTTTTAATGTTGTGGTTGATTTGTGTATGTTCTAAACCGAGGTAAACATTTTTTCCTCAAGGAAAGACATTTACATCCTTTCTGTAAAAAATCTAAATTATAAAGTATGTGCTATTATATGTTCCTTGAAGGGGTACTACATTAGCTGTAGCCAGTCCTGGTCCAATGAGGCCACCCTGTGGATAATTTAAAACATTACTTTACTGTAATGTCATTAACGGTTTGGAAATAACTGTATAATTAGAACATATAATGACAAGGTCACTGTATCATGTAGCAATCGCGGTTACTGCTGCTAAGGTATTGACAGCTACAGTAAATGTTTAATAAGAGAGTAAAATTGTTTGCTAGAGCACAAGGCTAAGCAGGACACTCCTTAGCTGAGGTTATTCCACACTTATTCAATCCCAGCCCCACACTAAAGGCAATTTAGAGTCAATGGTTAACCTGAAACACACGAGTATGGGAGGAAACCAGAGCACCTGAAACTTGTATTAGTACAGGGGAGAAACACACACAGATGAGTCTGTACAGGGTGGTGGTTATGTCATCCAGGCCTGGTCCATCACTAATACGCTATTGTCATGTAAACAGAGAAAACTGTGTACATTTTACTGAACCTGTCCCATTTTATAAGTTTCATAAGATAATTCACATGGATTGGGGCAACATCTGTTTCAGATGCATGTTTGGAATATTTCACTGCAGATGTAAGAGAAACAGAACTTTGCATGTGACCATAAAACAGAACTCATTACCACGAGCGAATTGGAAAAAATACCTTTTCCAGCGAATAGCATCAGAAACCTTTAGCTCTAACTTACTGGTATTCTGAAGCCACTGAAATACTAATTTTCGAAGATAAAAGTTCATAGCACACAATATATTTCTCTGGTAGTAAACTGGAATAATAAAAGTGTCTTAAAGACTTTTTTCCATTTGAAGTTCTCTCCACAATTACAAACTCGCTGGTTCTTGACTTATCTAGTGGAGCAAAAAGAGTATATTTCCCATTTTCTGGTGCAGTAGCTGCTTTGAGATGCATTCCTCGTTTTCCATTACATTTAATTTCACTTTTTCTATTGTGATCTCTTTTTTGTGACCTTTCATTCCATTCTTTGTATTATGTAAGTATTCTTTGTCATTTTTAACAGATAGCAGCTGTCTGTTGCTTCAGTTACTTCTATTTTACTTGATATTTTACTTGATGCTGCTGAATCAGGAGAAACATACAAGTTTGTTTGTTGTCTACATGTCAAACAGCAGGGAAAACAGATCTAGCACTTGGGGCCAAACTAGGGATCTGTCAGGCTAATGCATCTTCTGTGCTAGTGAGTGGTAGTGAAGAGAATGGACTCTGGTGGTGGACAAGGTTACCGGTTCAGGAATGCATAAAATCACCTTTTTTAATTCCTTTTTTTCATCAAACATAGAACAAAAGTCTTCAGCCAAGCTTCAGTCAGAAAAGTAAACCACAAGTAAATCATCAACACATGAAACAACATTTCTGGGGCTGACAGGGATCGGGCTGGAGCAGGACCAACTCCTTTGGTAAGAACCCTAGCATAAACCTTTTTTCTATACAGGAAACAAAGAGGACTTGCATAACTTCTTTCAGGGAGAATGGGTCACCCTTCTGCAGGGAATAATGTGACCAAAAAAAACCTAGAGGGGAGGGAGATGTGGGGTCTCTTGTAATTACAAAGAAGTTTATTATCCAGTTCGTCAGACTTACATAATATATAAATTGTTTATCACAGAGCCAGATATTTTCAGCAAAGCATGTCAGACCGAATATATTGTTCACTGACACAAAAACCACTAATTTTGGCCTTTGCAAAGTACCACCCTTTGTAATAAAATTGATATTTCCTGCTGTGCACCAGGGGCAACTTTACCTCCCTTTTAAGCTCCACATTTAATGATCTGACATACACTACTGGTCAAAAGTTTTAGAACACATAATTTTTTTCAGTTTTTATGGAAATGCATGCAGTTTAATGTTTAATTTTAATGTTTCGTGAAATCAAGGCATAGAACAAAAAAACAATGGAAAATTAGAAAAAAAAGTCAAGGAATGGTAGTGTACCTCTTTCCCCAGTATCATGCCTTTTTCCTATTCTCCACTTTTTCACTTCTAACACGCACAGTGTATCAAGACACATCATCGATGTTCACTACTGGTCAAAAGTTTTAGAACACTTCAGTTTTTTTTTTCCAGTTCTTATGAAACTGCACGCCGTTTAATGTCTTAATGTTTCATGAAATCAAGGCATAGAACAAATAAACTTCTGCAACAGTCTTGGGAAGATCTTTCTGACCAATATTTGATTTCCCTTATAGAAAGAATGCCGTGTGTTTGGCTATTAAATCAGCAAAAGGTGGCTACTTTAATGAATCAAAAATTTGAATAAACTTTTGTACACCTAATGATTCCTTGACTTTTTAAAAAAAATTTTCCATAGTTTTTTTGTTCTATGCCTTGATTTCACGAAACATTAAGATGTTAAACTGCATGCATTTCCATAAAAACTGAAAAAAATTAGGTGTTCTAAAACTTTTGACTGGTAGTGTATATGTAATTATTCTCTGGGGGGGGTCCTTTATTTTCATCAATAGGAGATGTCTGTTTTTCATATTCAATGCATTGAACTGAATGCCGTATCCAACAAGTCAATATAAGTGTCTCACGTAAAGAAGACATCACATCTAAAGAAAATTTTTCAAGAGACCGAGAAAGTGTTAAAAAGTAAAAGGCGGAGACCTAAATCATAGGACACTACATATTAACTTAACTTTACATCAGACCCAATCTCAGCTCACTGGATTTATCAGTTATGTATAATTTCAACATCTAAGGATGTGATTTCAACACTAAAGTTACAAAATTTCGTATGAATTTTTCCAAATTACTGACTAAGTTGTGTGGTTTGTTTTGTCAAACATTACAAATAGATGAGTAAGGCGTTGTATCCAGCATCAGCATTTAGGAGAAGACTGTGTTGAATTTTGGCCTCAACAATATGTGTACTACAGACGGACCTAAAAGATGGCTGAAAGAGTTCACACAGCCAGCTAATACTCCAATTACTGCGGTACGACAAGTCTGTACTTTATGGAGTAAGGAGACTGAAATAAGAGTATAAATATCAGTCAAAAAAAATGTGAGGTCAAAGAGGGAATAGTGGGATCAATTTACATCATTTCTTGCTTTAGCAAAAACCTTTACTTAGTGAGCAACTGTCATTCAATAGTCAAACAAAAAAAAGTTGGTATTAGTACATCCTGAACCCTGGTGCAAAGTTTAATATGATTAATGGAGACTGAAAAAAATACACATTACACAGCACAGATACAGAAATATTTGAAAACAGTTATATCAGACATTTGTCCATTCATGTTTTATTGTTATGCTGCACTTAATACTGGAAACATACTATGTGCGTTCACAAGGTTTATACTTAGAGAGCACAACAAACAACTACAGAGAACACACATTTGCAAAACAATACTTTTTCTAAATGTATCTTTCAGGTCACTAGAATTAGAAAAAAGCAGTGTAAATTCTCTTTTAATGGACAGCAGACAAACAAATTGGCAAACAAACTGACAAAGCTTTTTACCGTCTACAGTCAGTCCCTTTTACACTACTATAAATACCTTGTAAAATGACATCGGTGCTAATGGTAACTGCAGATGTCTGTGAAAAGAGTGCTCTCTCTCTCTCTCTCTCTCTCATTCATAACCTGCTTTTCATTTTTGTCAAAGTTAGTATGGCCATTTAAGGAAAATACTATACAGATTCCCCCACATCAGAAACCTTGGGGAAATCCATTATTTCTAGGCAGCATCAATTATAAAAACTGTATCTCAGCAACTTAAGATGAAGTAAAGAAGAAATTAAAGCAATCTGTCTTTTACACATTTTTAAGTTAAGCTCATAGTAATCAGTAGTGCTTCGTTACAGTCTGCCGACTGTAAGACTTCTTTTAATCCCCTAAAAATAGATAAAAGTAGTGAATAAAAATCTCAGCATGGTGCTTTAAAGATAGAGGAAAGGCTGGCGGGAGGAGATGTACAGGTGTGCTTGGTATAAAGGTGGCTTTCAGGCATGATGCCACATAGACCCATAGACACCTTTAAGCACCAGGTTGGTCCCCAGGTTCCTCCGTTAGGCAGGTTTCAAAAAACCAGTCCCAATGACGGAAGTAGGGAGCGTAGTTTCCCCTGTACCTCTGGTGGTGCGCCAGGTGGTAGGGGGCCCCCCCAAAACAGGGAAAGATATGGTGCAGGGCCCAGGGCAGGTTGTAGCCGCTGTGGTCCTCCACAGCCAGCCAGATGTTGAGCAGATGGAAGATCATCTCGCTCATTGGGTGGCAGCCCACAAGGTAGGCGCTAAACATGGCAAGCAGCTGCAGAGACAGCAACTCGACGGTGCTGGCATCCTGGGCTGCAAGCGCAAACGTCTCTCTGTTCTTGTGATGATCGCGGTGCACCCACACAAACAGCCAGGAAACTCTGACAGCAGGAAAGAACACAGCAGCATCATTCTCAGAGGTCCGTCGGGGCAGCCACGCGGGTGGGAAGCTCACCGTACAGCCGCACTGTACAAACCCTGGTTTTTTTCTAATGGTATTTCTTTAATTATTGCTATTTAAAATGTGCTGCCCAGGTGCCAACGGTGAGAACGCACACAGTTTAATCGAAAAATTTCAAGACTGGTGGCCAAGCGCAAATGGTTTGCTTGGCAATGGCACGACAGAGCAGCACAAATTGCAGACTGGACACTTGTCGAGAAAAAGTTCAAATGAAGAGCACATGTAAGCAATGTTTTATAATAATAATAATAATAATAATAATAATAATAATAACGTAAGGGCGCTCACACGCTACTTTAAAGAGTGCCACTGTATGTACTGTGGTTCGGTCACCCTTACAGTGTGCGTGACGTGACCGGCTGTGCCACCGATTTGAGCGGCCCAGTTGGGGTGCCCACGCTGCCCTTAGCGACCGACGAGGCACCGGCCGGGCGAACAGCAGGTCCCAGGGTCCCCACAGCCGATGACAAAACAAGACCCACGGGCGCCTTACCGGTGCAGCAGCACGTGCCAGGCGAAGAAGAGCGTGTCGAACACGAGCACGCACGCGAGCACCTCGAGGAGAGCGCGCGCGCAGGACGGCGCCACGGCGGGCAGCGCGGCGCTGCGCAGCCACTGCACGAGCGCCGTGGCCGGGAGCACCGCCGTCAGGTACTTGAGCAGAATCCGGCCGAGACATCGGAACCAGCGCCGCAGGCACTCGACCACCGGGCCTGCCTTGGAGATCCGGTAGCGGCGCACGGCGGCCCAGCGGCCGCCCAGCACGTCGAGCGCCAGGAAGGGGGCGCTGAGCGCCAGGTGGGCGGCGAGCGCGAACGCCGCGGGCAGGTGAGGCGAGGACAGCGCGTGGCGCTGGCGCAGCGCTAGCCGCCACGCGGGCTGCAGCAGGGACTCCGCGGGCGCGTGACGGAGCTCGCACGTCGCATTCATCCAGGCGGACGCGGGGGTTCACCGACGACTTCTGGAAGAAAAGCCGCATCGGCGCCCATCACATCGCCTCAGCGCCGGTCGAAACTCTGCGGAGCAACTTGTGACAAGTCGTGGGCAAGCTGTTTCTTCTGCAGCTGCCGTTCACGCCTCCTTTTTGGTTTCTTTCGGGGAACTCTCGAGTCTTCCTGGTCACTTCTGGGGGCGGTGTCTCTGCTTCGTTCCTCGCACTCCCGTCCCCCCGCAATGGCAATGGCACGACAGTCTTCTGTTGTCTTCTGCGCTGACACATTGACGCCTCAGCAAGGCTGGCCGTGTGCTTCAGCAAACGTGGAGCGGGGCACCCTTTATCGGGCGCGTACCTGTCCTTTCTCGGTGACGTCGACAAACGTTCCGTCTCCCGGGACGACAGAAGATAGCATCAGTGTCAAGACACCTGTGTCAAACATCTGAACACGCTCATCCATGTTGTAGTAATGTGGAGGAAATCGGAGGAGGAGGAGAGGAAAATGATGACGATGCTGAAGGACAAGGAGAAGATGCTGGTGCTGGGAGGCCTGGACTCTTGCATGCCAAGCGCAGGTGAGTCCTGTATTTATTTTTAATAGTTTCATCCACAGCTCAAATGAACTCTGTTGAACTATGCATGAAATAAGTCCGTGTACATGTTGAGATTTCACCCATTAATTTGCATGCCTTTTTAAACTTCTTATTATCACAAATGTCACACCATACCCGCCTCACTATTTAGGCTTCTTTCGTGGTAGTAGTGTCCAGTCCCAGTTTTATTTATAACTGCACTCATATTCAGTTCTTCGTTGTTCCGACGAACAATAATGGATAAGATTTATTAGGTGCTATACTGCAAATGAAGATGTTAAACGCTCAAGTCTGCAGGTTCTAGAGCCTCCTAATGCTGAACATATTAAAAGTTTTCACTTATAAGTTGAGTTTGGGGAAACACCTTTTTTCCCCAGGAAAACTACATTTCCTTAATGTTTGTCTGAAGCTTCTTGGTGGACAGTGTGCAGTAGTTGAATGCATGAGCTCGCAGTGTTACTGTGCAGTCAAGCCACTCGGGGTTTTTTAGGATTACGCACTCTCAGACTAAAGATAAAACTCACTTTTCAGATATATAATAAAATGCCACAGTAAGCAGTTATATGCAAAATGTCCTGAACTGTGCCTACTGTACCTTGCATGCAAATGAATGAAAAATGGTATGCATGGTTTTATCAGGCTGAAATAATGGGTTGATGGATAAATGTATATAGGTGTTTTCTCGAATGGGTTGGAACCACATTATTCATTTTTCCCATACAAAATAATGGGGAAACAGGCATCCAGAATTTGAAATATTTAGTATCCAATTCGTTTTCAGGGATGATTTAGATTCAGATGCCGTTGGATTACTGTATATTGCAGCTGTTAACCGGACTTGATGTTGATAAAAAAAAAGTTAACCTAATTCTACTGAAGTGAATTGTTGAAGGAATGCTGTGACAACTGTGTTTGCCTGTTCTACTCACCTTTGTTTATCGTCTTCATGACAAATGATGTGTGGCTTAGGAATGCATTTTTTCATGTTAAAAATAATGGTGATAAACTACAATGGACTGACATCCCATCCAGGGTGTAGTATCCCAGCCTTGCGCTCAGTGATTCTGGCATAGTCCAGAATGCTTGGTTAAGAATGAATGGATGGATGGAGTTCCTTTACAAATAAAATTGGTTAAACTAGGAAAGCCTGCATTCCTAATCTAAAGGCTAATGGACTGAGTCCTTTTATGGACCTTTCAGTAGTCCTCTCTATGAGTTTTTCTAGTAAAGTAGAGATGAAAATAATAAGTTACAATTTTCCACATGTAAATCAAGTAGCATGAAGCTCGCTTTCTTGTCTGTGAGGTGGCAAGAATTGCAAATGAGAAGGAAAGTTTGCCTTTGTATTTGGCAAGTTTTATCAAACATAGATACACTCCAGGACTGTGCTCAGGGTTTGTGCAGACCATTAACAAAAATGGGAGGGAAGATTTATGACCTTGCAGAAAAGATGCATTTGCACCTCAATTCTTGTGCTTGCACTAAGACGGCAGAGTTAAAAACAAGTGTCAAGATGTCAAGAACAATACTGATGTAATACAGTGTGTTCTGAAATCAGTGATGCTGTAATGATGCTGGGCAAGTGGATCCATTGTAGGGTGGGAACAGTGAACAGTGCAGAAATGTTGTGACCCCTTCAGCAGTTCTGACACAATGTTGGAGTTGCACACAAAGGTTCACTTACTGTAAGATGAGATGCAAGAAGAAGAATGACAGAGGTTACAGACACGATGGGATAGTCTGTTACAACATCGGATTTATTATTTTAATATGCTAGGTTTTTTTGGTGTTGCTCAGATATGTTTTCAAAAAAATGAGGGAATTAGCAACGGAAGTATGTGTAACAGAATATTTTTTCACTATGATCAGATTTCCTACCCTACGATAATATATAATTTTTCAGAATAAATAAGGGTGACAGAAATTTTTTTACCTATTGGTTAAAAATCTAAATTTAATTGTAAGTGATTTTACATTTATCTGATGAATCTAATAAATAAAACGAATGAAATGATGAATGAATGAATGAATGAATGAATGAATGAATGAAACACCTGAGTAAAGCTCAACATTAGACAATCTGGGCTGGGTAACACTGAAGCAAAATGCAGAAGAAAGTCAAATAGCATGCGGACTAATTTCAAAACAAAAACTAGAAAATAAGGATGAAACATTTAATTTTCTTTTTATGAAATTTCCGTTTACTACCATACATGTTTGTCTTCAAGACTTGGCAGAGGTCCAGGAATCTGGTTTTGATGTGAACTGAATTATGTGGTTGCTATCCTTGCTTATGCTATAAAGCAAGTCTATGTTGACTGCATTTGCCGCAGGCATGGATGCCTTGACTGTTAAACAAACGTGAATGGGATGTGTTGGTTGCTGTGTTCTCCCTCTTCCAAGACTTTATTTTTGGAACATCTAGAGGCTTCTGGTATGTGAGCTGTCTCCCAAAAATCTTAACGTACGGGATAACATATTCCTGAATCATCTTTACTGTAATGTTCTGGGCAGGACTCTCAAAGTCATAACCAGCTTTGTTTTAAATATCCTTAAATGACTTTTTTTTTAAAGGTTTGAAACTAAACAACAAAAAACTTTCCTGGGAACTATTGCAGTACAGAAAAAAATGATTTGCCACTTTGATGCAAGTCACTTTAAATGTCTGGTGATTAAAACTTGACTAATTTAAACAAACAAATCTCATTTTCATTTACAGTATGTGTTTAGGGTTTTAGGGTTTTGGCCATATACAAACAAAAACATATCAATAAATAACATGTAATGTGGTAATCATACCAAATTGAAGCTTTGGTGAAGATTTTAGACTTTGGACCCCACCAAGTCCAAAACAAGTGGTATGTCTCTTCCAAAGTAAATCTTGTTGTTGTCCACTAAGGCTTTGTTTTAGCAAGAAAAACGAAAAGAAAGATTACATCTGCATTATCCTGTGGGCACAAAGTTGTATTTTTTTTTTAATTTCCCGTACAGCATATGTGTCACATCAAGTTCTCCAAGTAAAATAGGATTTAGGCTTCCATTGCTTCCTCACCCTGTTAGCCTAAAGTACAGACTAATGCTGTGTATGTGCTTTCGCCTTCACTCATGCCAGCCCAGCTACAAAGGAAAGCATAAAAACATCAGGGATCAGTTAGTTGCTAAGAAACAAGTTAAACAGTGCTACAGTGCATGAAACATCTAGAGAGTGGATGAGGTCGTAAACTGAAGAGATTTAGACTAATAAATTAATAATGATGCAAGGGTGGTGGAGCAAATTGTAAGATTTATTATCGGCAAGAAAAACAAAAGTGAATTAACAAAGTGACAGTTTGGACCTAAGAAGTAAAGCCATTTATGTTTCGTGTCACTTTTCTTCCACATGGATCTTTGTAGTGACTACAGTTTTTATGGTCGTGTGTAATATGCCACTTTCAGCATGTTTGTCTTGAGAAGCTGTAGTGTGAAAATGCAGTAATTTTAAAATTATAATAACTAACTGTTACTGTCCACACATTGCACCTTAAGGTTTTATTTTGTTTTATTTTATTTATTTTATTTACTGTTTTATTTATAGCTTTCTTTATCTTTCGGTGTTCTGGCTTAATGTGATGTCACCCACAAATCAATTTCCAAGCATCCCTTTCTCCATTTCCTTCTCCATGACTTTCTGAGCAGACTTGGTTTCAGCCACCTGAGCCAGTTTCTCATGTTCTATACACGAAAGGAAGCAAATGCAGAGGCACAAAGACTACAAATTCCAGCAGAAAGGGTAGATTTGTTTGTATGTGTATATATGTATGTACTGTAAGTTTTGTGTGTGTGTGTGTGTGTGTGTCTACCATACACTGAGAGGCATTGGAAACCGAAGCCAAATTCCCTGTAGGTATAGGTATATTTGGCCAAATAAATCGGATTCTGATTTTATGATAAAATCTGTTCACATCAAACCAGTAGTTTCCACAGTTTCACAAGTGGGAAAAATCTTGAATCAATTTAGTTTAAGAGGTTTCCAAAGAAATTTTATAATCTTCAGTGGGACTCTGTAGTTTATAGCAATTTTGATGGTGACTTGTCCTTACCCATGAATTACAGCTTGCATTCTCTCAGTCTCTCTTTCCTTCTCTTCCACTTTCTGTGTTTGGTCTGCAACCAATAGCTTTGCCTTCTCACTCTCATCACAAACAGTCAGCATGCAGTTTCTAGCTTTACTTAGTGTTAATGTACTCCCACACACAGCTCACTTCTGGCAGTTTCCTCTGGCAAAAAGTGAAATCAATGATTGGTTCTAGCAGTAGCTCCTTTGTGTTTCTCTTTTTTTTCTTCTATCCTTTCTGTCTTCTCTAGACATGCCTTAATGTGTTTTGCGCGACTAAATGACTGGACTGTGTATTTCCATTCTTGCTTCACTGTTCATTTTAATTGCAATGATTCAAAGCAAACACAGCAGGGGGGGTCAGTTTTCTTTGTGTTTAATATCAGCAAACTAAAATGATAGCTTTTGTTTTCCTCCTCACAATGCAAAAAACATGCACTTTGACCATGCTCACACTGAAAGGCATACTGTACAGCTATCACAAAAACAATGCATGTGTGTTTGTCCTAGACAACTGGGGTTCAAAAACAGTCTGGTTGGACTCCATTCCACATATTCCTCCCACAGACGTCCAACCCGGTAGTAGCACAGAAAAAAAATTCTCCCCTTACATGAACTCGCTTTCTCCCTAAGCTCTCGGGGTTGTTGGACTTCACAGACAGCTTGGGCAAAGACCAAGAGATTGGGACAGTGTGGAAGAAATAGGAAAAATGACAAACAGATGTCCAGCACCAAAGAGGGATTTAAAATTGGGAACAGAAGGAAAAAGTTACTGCACTGGGAATGCTTGAAGCCTGTTTTTTTTTTTAGAGTTAGGTAGAAAAGGACTTTCAGCTGAAAGGAGACTGAAAGGTCATAAATCTTGTTTTTTCAGCACTAATGAGTAAAGTTGTTTTAGCTTTAAAAGTTTACTATACGTCATGTATTTACAGTCCAGCCAGGAAAAAAGTATGACAATGATACTGAGGGGTCTTTAGTCTCTGTGGTCAAACATTCATGGGAAAACAAATGTGTCAAATAACTAGTATACTTCTCATCAATTTTGTTCACACGGAAGGCTTTTCATGGCAAATCACATTCCAGGCTGGCCAAGTCTAGCAAGTTTTATAGCTCTTCTCTTGTTACATTAAAAAAAGGTGCTAAAAGTGTAAAAACAAGATTGGTATCTATCTGCTTAGCTGGCACAAAACTGTCCAGAAGTGAAGCAGTTTATTCATGCTCACATTCCTGTGGGCAGAACTTGGAAAAAAGTGTTTTGCTCAAATTTGTAACAGCACAGGCAAGAAATTAAGGTAATAAAATAGGCTGGACTGAGCTTTTGTCCCTCTACCTCTTCATCTCCTGTAATAATAGGCCAGAAGCACTAGTGGTCAGATCCTGCTGCAGTGTTTGCTTCAGACTCTCACCGCTCTGATCCATAGCAGAAGAGTAAAAGCATGCAAAATCCACACAAAAATCATCATGAACCCCTGTATGGCATTCCTGTGTCCACCCTTCATAGTTTTTTTTTTTTAACCAGATGCTCCTGTTCTGTAATGAGGCCATCTTACTGCTCCATCTCGTGGATACTCTTTGTTAGAGGTTGTTCAAATATCTGCATGCTGGTTTTGACACCCTACACCACACCTGTCTACAGCCTTTTCACTCAAGTGGGTTTTTCTGGAACACTCTGTATCCTTTTAAAAACTATGTATGAAAAATGTCATGAGTGGAAGTAGCATTTAAACTATTCAGTTCCTTAGCTCACCTTAGCAAGTTAGTTGTTCAATATGAATTACTTGTTTTTATCTTTTAGATTTCTGCTGGGTTTTCTTTATCCCTGTGAGATACAGACTGTTTTGTGGAAATGATTCCACACAGTAGGCCCTCCCATACCATATCACTTCCATATTGCAATCCCATATTTTGGTGATGTGACAATGAGGGACAATATGGTGTGACACAAGTCCTGCTAACAAGACCGTGTCACTCACCATACACAATAAAAGCCAGTCTGTGGATTTCCGTGTTTGGGGCAAAGGCGATTAAAGAGCCGATTGGAAAATAGCAATCTTGTTTAGTCCTTCTTTACACGACAGCCTGCTACGTGGAGAACAGCCAAGCTAAGAGGCGAGCCTAAACCTCCCACAGAGCGAAAACTGCATGACTGGCAGAGCTCATCATGGAACTTATAGAAGTGAGGGCTTTGTCGTAGTCAGCTGTGAAATCCTTAATATACTGCAAAAGTTGACAAATAGTTCAGACCTGGCACATACACGGTGCTGGCACCACCTCAGACAGCAAGCTCTCATTTAAAAGCTGTGGGGATAAAGAAGTTAATAACTCCACACTGTAAAAAAAAAAAAAAACCCAAAACTGCTGTTTTTCCACAGGCTGACCCAAAAAAAAATCTTCAGAATTTTAATTTCATCACACTATAATAATGTTGAAATAAAAATATAAGCAATATAAGACAAGTTATCCATGCGTTTAAATGATAAGGACCAAAAATTTGTTCCGAAGTTAAAATTTAAATTTGTTGTTCTCAAAGAGTGCAATAGCTACGGCATCAGTTAAATTCAACAATCAAAACAATTCATTTTAAAAACACAGCATTTGAAATGTCCTCACTTTGTTCAAATTTCTGTATCATTTTAATTTTCCTTTCCATGTCACTGTATGCTTTTCCTTACCAGCGCTTAGTGCTGTGCAGACATTTTCATTGACTAAACACAAAAAAACAGAAAGGAAACACGGCGCTGCAATTGGAAAATTAAAATGAATAAAAATGAAATAAAAATTGTGGCTGATAGGGAGTGGTGGTGGCTGTGTGCAGAGACTGTCTGCTGTGACATGGCTGAACGTCCAGCTATTGCCTGGAACAGGAAATTGAACATATGCTGGCTCCACAAGTAACATGAATGTTCACAGTCGAAACCTTCAAAGCTACAAACGTTGTCAGCTGTGAAGATTGTGTAGTTTAGCATGACGTAAAATCCTGGACCCCTGTGCTGGTGAGAAGAGCACCATCCCTGCGGAAAAGAGAGCAGACAGCTTTGGGGAAATCTAACAAGATCTGGCATCAAGAGCAGTAATTTCCCTTTTTACGCAGTTGTAAGCAATCCTTCAAATCACCGCTCCGCCTGCAAATGGATGAACTAATGCACCATTGACCAGTACCAAAGATGTATGTAGGATTTATTAAACACAGCTTTCATTTGGACTGTAGCAGGATATCTAAAAGCTGCGGTACAGAGTAAACTGTGCATCAGTGTTTCTTATCCATGCGCTAAAATATGGACTTGGAGATGAAGTTAACTGCTGTACACAGCAGTGTTGTGCTCTGTATAGAAGAAAGTGGTCACCATGACCCCCCCCCCAAGACAGTTGAGGTGATGGCACCCAGTTGCATACTTCTGAAAGAAGGGGGGGTTGGCTTTCGTCTGTAACATATGGAGGGATGTAAACAAAGCAGTGTGTGCTCAGCTTAATGTACACCAACAGACAAAACTCAGAAGTCAAACTCTAAACATGACGTGACTTCTTCCACTTCAGCTTTTAGTAAATATGTTCAACTTGTGATCCTGATATGTTCAACCTTGCAACTCCCAACTTCCCTCAACTTAGTTCATATGCCTTGGGAATACTTTCCCTTTCCCACCTCATATATGCAAAGCTGTTTGATCCACAAATGTTTTATGTGCATGGAATGTGGTTTTGTGTTCACTGTCAATGACTGCGGACAGCACTGCCTTGTAAGAAGTGAGCATCCGTGTTTACAAAAGTACCTACATGGCAAAGTGGAGGTAAACGGCCAGCTGAAAAACCTTGCACGTAATATGCACATTCTTAGAATTTATTTATATTAATTTGTGACTAACAGTGGAAAAGCATGTTCTTCCAGCAGCAGAGAAAATTGAGGACAACTTATAGCTCTGCATTTATGGCCCTTTGCTTTATTGTAATAATACATAATAAATACAAGTAGAGCAGTTAAAATCCCATCTCCTGAATACTGTACCTTGGCGTGCGGCAGCTGAAATGGATCTCCAGCATGAAGATGAGTGAAAACGGGCCCCTACCTGCAGCATCCAAACCCGGATACCCTTACTGTGCTGTACTGCGTAATTTAAAGTACAGTTCTCCGACTGTCCATTAGATGGCAGCAAAGATAAAGTAATGCGTACATTGCCTTTAGCCACAGTTACGTGTTTTACATGCGTTGTACTTAAACGTATAAATACCTAATAATTGCATATAAAAATCAATCAGGATCACGCGTTCAGTACTTGATAGCAAGTATTATTAAGAAATGATAGATATCTTGTGCTGGTAATTATTTCGAAACCAAGTAGTGATGATTTGTTTCATTACTTTTGTTTGTTCTCGTGTTTGAAACTTTAGACAATTTGAAACTCCTGGAAGTGCCTGTCTGACTGTCCTCAATAATAATATTGCTTTTCACCATCGGTGTTTCATCTGAAAAGCAATCGGGACAAAATACTTGTAAGCAGCTTTTTTAATTGACATTCCCCGGCACATTAGCTGGTCTCATACAGATAGCAGGTTCAGTTATCGATCACAGTTATGTGCTAAATGCGCTACATACTTTCCGCTGCAGCAGGTTTCAGAGGAGTAGTTATTTAAAAAAGAACAAGAATGAGCAAAAAGTGGTGGAAAAGTCTGTCAGAGTTCATTAAATATCAAGGGAGCGCGGCTTAAGCTGGCCCAAGAAGGCTGTGCAGGCCCTCAGCGCCATTAATCACCGCTGACAAGGAGCTGGGCTTCAGCTGGGGAGGGGGGCTGGAAGCTGCCAGCAACTCTGGAAGTGATTAAGGAACCTGGCCCATGGACAGAGGGAGAAGCACACAGAGGTTTCGCCACAACATTTTTCTAGTTAGGATACACCAAATCAACACAGTGATAATTATACTTTAAGTACAGCTGAGATTTCAGGGATCGAAACGCAACCCTTAATTTATTTATTCGCTTATACTTTTAGACCAGTAGGTGCGGTAAGCTCTGCTAAACACTTTGCAGCAGCTTGCGAGGCCTGGTTAGAGACTTGTTTCAGATCAGAAACCTGACAACGTGTGCGTGAGAAAAGCTCACTGTGTCCTGGGAGCTCGCAGCAATGCAGGCCCTCCCAGCACTTCCAACAGGAGAAAGGACGATAAAGAGAAGGGGAGTGGGCCTGGTCTTGACTGGGCGAGACAGGAGCCCTGTTCAGCTCACTGCTCGGTCCACGTCTGGCCTCATTAGCTGTCAGTTGCAACAATACAAAACTGGCAGAGGCGACCACTTGGAGTCCCAGGACCATAAATCACGGTCTGACAGCCCCCCCGACAGGCTGGGAAATGGCACATGTATGGAGCAGTCGCTCCCACACTTGTCTGGGTGCTCACACTTAATTGTGCTTAAAGGAGTCTCACTTTTACGCTTTGTGTCAGCTCTGCGAAGGAAAATGTGTGGTCGCACCTGAACACAGCACCTCAAATAACTGTGGTTTTGCAGGGAGGCATTGTCAGTCTATAAAAGGAGAGTCATGGGGGTGAAGTAACCTTGCACATCCACCCTTCTCTGTTCGGCTGACATGCGGCAGTTCAGGTGACATCAGCAGGGAGGAAGGAAGCAAGGCCGGGGCCTTTGGGTCATTAATCATGGCCTGTGACATGTGGGCCAGGAGGCAGGGGTGGACTCCTCAGCACACAACTGCACCTTGCTTCTGCTTTGCTCCCTCCTTCCTCTTATCTTCTCCTTTTTCTCTCACTTCCACATCTCTCAACCCCACATCTGAACTTTCGCTGACTTCTTTCTGCTGCAAGCCACTCACAATGCTCCTTAGAGTAGATCCACCAGTTGAGTGACTGCTGTGAGCCTTTGGTTGTTTCTGGTTTTATTGTGTACTAAGAATTTGTTCATAGTTTTCCCCCCAATGTTTCTATAGTGCACGCTCTTCTCTGTGCATTTCTATTGGTTCTTGAACTCTTGAAAGTGCACCAGCAGTGAGAGTTCACTTTCAAGCGAGCTGGGCTAATGTAATCCCTCTTTTTGTCACAACATCCATCTTGCAATATCCACCCTCCCTACTCAGATCTTTTCTTAAGTTCTTCCATATGGGTATCCGCCTCCTTTTCTCCTCCACATGAAGATTTATGAGTATGTAATTGTGTGGGTGAGCATTACGTACGAGTTTCAGTGGATATTAAAGAACGGCTATTTCTCCCTCATTGCCGCTCGCAACGTCAAGAAGTGAAACTTAAATATTGCATAAACCATTCTCCAGTTAAGAACTGCCCCACCTCGTGTCCTTCAGACCTTAAGACCTCGTAAAAACCTCTCATAGCACAGAATAGCAATGGTGGAAACTGATAGAACAGATAATAGAAGCTGCACTGTTTCCTATAGTTTACTTATTTCTTTCTCCGAGTTTCTCAGAAACTCTTTCCTGGGTAAAATTGTTCTCCATGCAAAAAGGAACAGTGGATCTTTTTTTGCATAATTCTTTTACTGCAGGTTTTGTCAAAGAAGGTGTTTGTTCTCCTAGATCCTTTAGGTGTTCAGTTTTCTTTGTTTGGTTTTCTAAATGCTTGTTGTGTTCTAACCGACAGAAGTATGCGCACAAAGTTTCTTTTGGCTTCAGTAATGCGATACAGTAAATCATGTTTGTTCTGGATTTCCGTGTCGGCTCCTTGTTTGTGTTCTTAAGGTTCTCGTTTTTGCTGGTCCCCTGTGGTAGTCTATTCCTGGCTAAACCACAATTGCTATTTTGTGTTCCAAAATCTGTGTGTCTGGGTTTATTGGTGATGGCATGTTAATATGATGCAAGTTCTCCAGACGGCTGAACACTTCATCTGAATTTTCTGAAAAGTGGCGTCCAAAGCATTTAAGTTTTTGTTATGTAAGACTTGTTGCGTGCAGTTTTGCTTGTATCCTGAGTTGTGATATGCATGATATCATTCATTAATAATCACATTTAATAAAGATATTAAAAGTATTGGGGAAAAAGAATAAAAACTTGTAAGGATGGAATGACCAGAGTAAAAGAAAACATTACTTACATAACTTACACTAGTAAGACATGACCGATTCGCTATATATTCATGCAAGGCATGTAAGGGTAGGAACATGAGGGATAAAGAAAAGGTAAAATACAGAGAGTGAGCAGTGCTACAATGATAAAAGGACATGGTGTAAAGGTACACTATATGGACAAAAGTTTTGGCACGCCTGACCATTACACCAACAGTGACTTTAATGACATTACATTCAAATACATAGACTTTAATACGGATTTGGTCCCCCCTTTGCAGCTATAACAGCTTCCACTCTTCTTGGAAGGCTTTCCACAAGATTTTGGAGTGTTTCTGTGGGAATTTGTGCCCATTCATTCTGTAGAGCATTTATGAGGTCAGGCACTGATGTTGGATGAAAAGGCCTGGCTCGCAATCTCTGTTCCAGTTCATCCCAAAGGTGTTCAGTGGGGTTGAGGTCAGGGCTCTGTGTGAGCCAGTCAAGTTCTTCCACACCGAACTCATCCGACCATGTCTTTATGGACCTTGCTTTGTGCACTGGAGCACAGTCATGCTGGAATAGAAAAGGGCCTTCCCCAAACTGTTTCCACAAAGTTGGAAGCATAGCGTTGTCCAAAATGTCTTGGTATGCTGAAGCATTAAGATTGCCCTTCACTGGAAGTAAGGGGTCTAGTCCAATCCCTGAAAAACAGCCCCACACCATTATCCCTCCTCCACCAAACTTCACAGTTGGCACAATGCAATCAGGCAGGTAACGTTTTCCCGGTATCTGCCAAACCCAGACTCGCACATCTGACTGCCAAACAGAGAAGCGCGATTCGTCACTCCATAGAACACGTTTCCACTGCTCCACAGTTCAGTGGCGGTATGCTTCATACCACTCCATCTGACGCTTGGCATTGGATTTGGTGATGTGAGGCTTGCATGCAGCTGCTTGGCCATGGAAACCCATTTTTTATGCTTACATTAATGCAAGTGGAAGTTTGGAACTCTTCAGCTATGGAATCAGCAGAGCATTGGCAACTTTTATGCACCATGCACCTTAGCAGCCGTTGACCCCGCTCTGTGACTTTACGTGGTCTTCCGCTTCGTGGCTGAGTTGCTGTTGTTCCTAAATGCTTCCACTTTCCAGTAATATCACTTACAGTTGACTGTGGAATATCCAGCAGGGATGAAATTTCACGAACTGTCATCGCAAAGGTAACATCCTATCACAGTACCACGCTTGAAGTCACTGAGCTCTTCAGAACGACCCATTTTGTTTCACAAATGTTTGTAAATGGAGACTGCATGGCTAGGTGCTCGATTTTTATACACCTGTGGCAATGGGTCTGATTGAAACACCTGAATTCAGTAATTAAGTGGTCTGTCCCAATACTTTTGTCCATATAGTGTATAAAGCAAAACTTAAAAATCAAAATAAACAGCACCTTTTGTCCAAGCTCAGATTCATATGTAGCCTTGGAGCAGCACATTGAAGGGATTTTGCCAACTACAAAACCAGCAATGATTGGAGAAAAAAATTGACAACTTCACAAAATATTTCCACAGCAGTATTTTTGCTTGTACGAAATTTCATATAGCTTCAACATATTTACATTTATTAGATGTCTTGGTCATTTTTCACCATCCACTTAATGATATTAGCTTGTACAATGACACATAGGGTAAAAATTATAGGCAAGGACTGCAACTGCAGAAAAAAACCTGTTTTGTTGTATATTCTCACAGTTTACCCTAGAAATGGTGAATGAGTGTCTGTGGATTTTAAAAAAAGGTTATATTAAGTTTGCAAATAATAAAGATGTTATTCAGTTATCTTTGTTTCTACTACATTTAAGGTGCTGAATGGGTAACAGCAAGTTAAGTCCCGTAGCATCGAGATAAATCTGAAGAGCATTCCAATTTTTTCCCCCCGTTTTAGCTGCGGAAGTCAGATATTGTTGCTTAATTATGGTTCAGTGAATTTTATTTATGAGAAGTGCTCCATGGATCCTATAACTGAGTGGCCAAAGGTTTAGCGTCCCTCACTTCAGTGGCCCCAGTGATAGAGCATCAAAGAGTTTGACAATGGCCAAGACTTTCCAGTGCAGGTATGCAGTTTTCCTCAGAGGAAGACATTGGAAGTGAGATGCCATCATCACTCGGAAGGTTCCATGAATCTCTTGTCAGGAAATTGCATCGAGTTACTCATCATTCCAGCGTGAAGCTGTTTAAGTCAACGTGAGACTAACGTTTTACAGGAACACAGGGGACTGTTTGAACCTCATGGCTTCACAAGGAGGATTCTACAGCTCTTTCTAAGAACCTCAGTGTTAAAACGATGAAGGATGCATAAAGATATGGGACATTAAAGAGTCCACGGAGAGCTTCTTGAAAATGGAGTCCATTGAACCATAATAAAGTAACTGTATTTGCCTACTGCAGCTTAAAGGGAGGACAATTTTGGAATATCAGGGCTCTTCAGATTTATACATTTCTTGTTAGGCTTAGCCTGCTACTACCCATTCAGCACCTTAACAATCACATGCTTGGTGAACAAACCAGGGGTTTGTTCACCTACTTAAACGGTAGGGTTTTGGTTCCTCTTTCAGCTCTCAGTGGTGAAGGTACTAATAGGGTTTATAAAATGTTGCACTGGAAAGTGCCACTGAATGATGTTTGACTCCAAGGCAATTACTGGCATGGATTTCAAGGTGAGGAGGAATGGAAGTGGTTTGCCAGTGCCTTCTTTCAGCATATTTTTTCCTTAGAGGGCTGCAAACACAGAGGAGAACATACAAACTGCACACACACCCCTGAGCTGGACTTGAACCCCACATTAGGCTTACCCTGCTGCACCACCACATCCCTTATAAAACATTGCACACCGCTCAATTCACCAGGTTTGTGAGAAGGTTGTACCCAGCAAGTGGGATGAAATTAATGCTGCTTTTGGGGGGAAATGGCTGGCTTTTTCTGCTTTAATTATATCCTTGTGTAAGGATTTGTGAAGCTGGTTGTCCCAGTCCGTCATCTACTACCAGAGGAAACAAATGAAAGACTTTTGAAGACCAGCTGACATCTGGATGGAACAGTCCGAGAAAAGTTCCAGGCTACAGAGGAATGTATATGGCAGTTCCCTAGCTGCATTTTCTGGTTTAAGAAAAGATCTGTTCAATCAGTTTAAGGAAATTGATTTGAGCCATCGGGGACACTGGGTTCTCCTGTCTAACAGTATTCTAGGAAATTAAGACATTTACCAGTTGCAGTTTAAAATAATCTGCTTAGAGAATGACAGAAACATAAAGGTAGATTTTTTTTATGATCTGAAAAGTTACTTCATATATCTAAATTAAAGAAGCGGTTTGTTCACACAGATAAACCCTTTTGAACTATGGACCAACAATGCAGGGGCTACCCAATAAGAATCACATCATCTACAATGAAGGTGATTTAAATAAAATGTGATTTTGGAATATAAAGCAATATTGAAACACCACCTAAACACCTTAAGTCATGGGTTCAGCATTATGCTTTGTTTCTAGCTGCTGGTCGCAGGAACCTGTAAAGACTGCATAGAGAACATGTCCAAACCTACCACAGGGACTACAGTTTTCAGAAGTCTTTAGAAGGTCTCTCATCAAGTGCTAAGCTTGGTGACCAACAAGTCACCAAGAGAGTTCCATAACTATCCACAGCATTTATATCTTGACACCTGTTCTTAACAAAGACTTCATGCAACCCGATCCCAAAAAATGTGACTCAACCTCCATGCAGTTACAAATGTCTGCTGGCTTTGAGTTCAAAAGGAACTTGTAAATGCTGATGAGGGGAGTAATGGCTGCTGGCTTCATAAATATAGGCAGACAAACATAATGCTGTCAGCCTGTGCACCCTCTCTCTATAAATGTTTTCATCTTTACAGTAAGTTCATTTTTATTGCACTGGTTTATTGGGCTGTAAATGTTTCCATCAGCAGCTTTTTACCTGAGCAGTCTGACTGTGATCACTGTCGGCATTCACTGGTCACCATTGGCAGGTTATTGTGTGTGGAAGGCCTTTATGTATTTCAAAGTTGTTTCATTTTAATTTAGTAAATCAGACCTTTGTTCAATATTTTCTAATATTGTAGACATTTAAGTAATTATTACAAAATAATTAATGCAAATAATGAACAGTTAATTGACCCCTGAATATAGGTTTGTATCAATATGAACCAGAGATTATGGCAATTACTGATGTTTTCATGTTACTTTAATGATCTGTGTTTACATGTGCTTACTTAACTGATGTTTTTTTCCAAAGCAACTTTGAGTGTTAAGCTACTTAAAATGATTGTATACCCATTTATACAGCATGGTATTTTTTTAACTGAACTATTTTAGCGTAATTCCTCCCATCAAGTTTACTATAGCAGGAGGTGATGTTGAAACCTGGGTCATAAGAGTGTAAGGTGGCAGCACTTATCATTATCGCACCTGTTGCCCCATTTCAGCACCTTTTAATTGTTTTCGGTGCTCCGATCCCCTCTGTCACGGACATCTACAACTCACCCTGCATCCACAAAGCCACCAGCATTGCGGATGATCCCTCACATCCCTCCCACCCAATCTTTTCCCTCTTGCCATCCAGAAAACGGTTCCGCAGCATACGGGCATCTACCTCCAGGTTGAGGAGCAGTTTCTTCCCCGTAGCCATCAGACTGCTAAACCTGGAAAAAATGGCATAACTCCATCACCACCCCCCCCCCCCAGTAGCTGCTGCACGACTGTAACTTCTTGTCTTTTTCCTTCTCCTATTTCCTATTTATACTATTTATTAATATTATTTATTGTATTTATTTAGTAACATTTTCACTACATTCCCTTGTCTTTTCTCCTGCTGTACCGCATTGTGTTGTACCTATGGTCCTGGAGGAACGTTGTCTCATTTCGCCATGTACTGTGTAGATGGACAAAATGACAGTAAACTCCTGCCTTGCCTTGCCTTGCCTTGTTTTGTTTATTGATTATTTTTGCACTTTTGTCCTTTTAATAAGAACTGTCTCCTAATGTGTGTGCTGAGCACCAAAACTCTGGATATGACCTTCTTTTCAAAAGTGTAAGGTGTGCTTAAGCAACACTTTTGTAATCTTTTTTTTCATAATTATCATCTGTAGCTGTGGTGTGGATTTCCAGGTGTTGTGTCCTGTATGCCTTTGCTGCCCGTGGGCCCTTATGCATGATAGTGTGTGACACCCTACAATATGGCTCTCTGCAGGTGTTCATGTCCTCAGGTCACCGCAGAATGCGTACCAAGGGAATATACAGGGTCTCCATCAATCAGGGGCTGGCTTTAGCCTGGTTTATTTACTCATTCAGTTGCTTCTTGCCTTGCAGCTGCTGCTCTTTATCTTGTTGTCACTGCCGCATCCAACATGTGAAGACCAGCACTGGCAGGAGGAAAAAGGGTTGAGACTCAGCACTTCACCACTGAAACTGAGGATGACTAATTACCGAAGGAGTAAGGTCTGAAAGCCTAAATCTGTGTGTTTTTGTTCATGTGCTAGTAACGCTCAAGTGTTAAAGGAAGTTAAAAAAAAAACAGAGAAGAATGAGTATAAATAAAACAATGCTGCCATTATTTAATTTTGCCTTTAAAGTCAAAATCCAGCTTCACAAGCAGAACATTGGTATTCCTAAGGTAGTTTCCGCATCTACTTCTTTCCAGGATTGCTCATGACACCCTCATTTGTACCTGCGGTGAGGTTAAACTGCTCGGGCAGAAAGGTGGTGGGACAAAGAAGGAACAGGAATGTTCCTTCGTCGGAGTAAAAAGACTGTCAGACAGGGACAAGTGCCATGGCAATTTCCCCGATGGCTGTGCGGGAATAGCATTGAAGTTTTGCATTAAATGAAGGAAAATTCCAAGCAGCTCCAGAGAGGAGTCGTGCTAATTAGTAGTATAATTCTTATTGTACTTGTGTCACTTGTTTGGACTGCAGCAGTGTGGTTGCAGTGATGTATTAGGCCTCCTTCAGCTTTTGCTAAAAATACATAACAGCAGCTATTTGTCTGAAGCCTTTCGACATTTTGTAAATTTAATGCAAATGCATGCAAGGGCTCTTCTATTCATTCCCCCTTCCCGTCATCTTCTGCGTATCTGCTTCACGTGCTGCAGTGTTTCCGCCACAGGTTCCAAACCCCCTCTCCCTCCTACCTTCCACCCCCCCCACCCCCACACATTCACTGTGGTCTCACACACAGCGCACAAAGTCCTGCCATAAATCAATGGGCAAAATCGTGTCTGCCAGTTAGACTAAACAAGAGCATTTGTGTGGATTTGCTCTCACCCATTAATCATCTTGACAGTTTGAAAAACACATTTCCCTTTTAATGACTGTATTTGGATAATCAGGTCTGTTGTACTCCCCGCCTGCCTCGCTCCCTTCCTCCCTTTCCTCCTTTTTTCCACATGAAGCAACACTGTGGGATAGTTTTAGGCCAAAGTACTCCAGAGAAAGAAGTTGAAATATGCAGCACTGCAGCACTAACAGCTGTCTTAGCTTAACACAGGGAGAGAGAGTGAGAGAGAGACACATTACAGGACAACTGTGTGAGCTGTACCCTGAGATATTCAGAGAAACTGAGCACTGGAGGCCAACTGGCATAACCTTCCAGTGAGACAGAGATTCTGAACTGCAGACCAACTGTCTGGCTTCAGTCAGTGAATGACAGAGGAAATAATGGTGAATGTTTCTTGAAAAAATAGTTTTACACAGCTTGAGTGATAGAAAAACGAACACATTAAAATGTAAACATGTAATAATTGCACATTTGCAATAACCTCTTGTCCCCTGCAGGGTCATGGGGTGCAGAGTCAAAATCCAGGATACACAGTAGTTGGCTCAACACAAGTAACCACAATTCCTCATTACAGAGGCTTAAAAAAACACGGCAGCTAATAGCAAGTAATAGCAGGAATCTAAACAGCTAAGCTTACAGTACAGTGAGGCTACAGTCTGTTCTCTATGTTTTTGATTTCATCTCTCTGCAAACTTCCCAGACCAGAGTTTGATTAAATCACTGCAATGGTAATTTGGTCCATCCCAGGCCGAACATATAGGGTTAGTGAAACAGTCAGATAAACTGCCTGCCCTGGGCACTCAGGGGTCCCAAAGATACGAGAGTGATGATATTGTTGATGATCAATAGTGGTGACTGCCTATGTCAGGTTAGATTATTGCTTACGATGATGGTTTTGTCTCTAGAAGTAGCTGTCAGAACTGCCTGCGCTGGCTGTCAGCTCGCCTGAGAAGGAGCGTGGATGAATATAGAGACAGAGTGTGGACACATGCACTTTTGCAGCTTTTATCATCTGCTTTACTGGCAAAGCAAGTGAAATGTGTTGTGGTCATGCCACAGTCTCACACATACGAAGTAAGAAGGAGCGATGCATTAGGACAGTGAGTGATTACCCCAGCCCAGCAGCGCCCCAACCAAAATTTCCAAGCAGGATATTGGACATGTCAGTATGTCGGTCACATCTACAGAACCCCCACCTGGCTTAACAGAAACTGCACAATGTACCTCTTTTTTGCATTCATTATAACAATGCTATTTTAGCAAAAAACTTGTAATATGTCGAAAAGGGTTTTCCAGGGGCTTTGATACCAGTAAAGAGGACTCAGCAATGAAATGTTCTTATATTGTGTGGCTGTGGGTGAATTCTCAGACTGCTTAGTAAGGACCTAAGAAACAGCACATTAATATGAAAAAGAAATAAAACAAAGAATGACCATATTCCTATCCTAATATCATAAATCTATGTGCAGGAACCAAGGCAGTCGTTTCATATTTTTGCAGTCCTTTTGCATGACCTGTTACATGATGTTATCATAATAATTTGGTAACATTAACTGGATCCACTGTGACCCTGCATTGAAAAAATGGTTATTGATTATGGAAAATTGATGGTTTGTTAGCTGTGGAATGCGCTACATTTACTGGCATTATAAGAAAAGGCCACAAAAACTTTTAATAAAATCGGAAATCAAAAATGTACGCTTAAACATGAGATCCAATTCTGCCGCACTCCTTTACTCTGTGAGAGTTACATTGTTATTGTAGCATAGATTACACTCAAGACCTTTACAGGCAATGAGATCATAGCCGTACTTTTAAAAAGCCTTTTAAGAAGGGATGCAATCAATCTTCTACTTCAGTGGTTAAGTAATGGTTTGGGTCAGGACTGGTCAGCCTTGTAATTACATCTCCTTATGTATGTGAATCACAGGAAAGAAGTTTTTTGAAAAGCCAGTAGCATCTGACCAAGGGTCCCATCTCGGCCACCAGAGGCAGACGAAGATTCTTCTTTTATGAGGACGGGCAACCTGCTGCTGCCTTGCAAAGGCACGACTCTCCATAAATGGCACATGTGTGACGCACAGAAGCTGACGTCCCTGCGGTGTCTCCCAGTGAGCAGGCTAATGAAACCCAGCTGGGTTTGTGGCACTGGTATTAACGGTGTGGCCTTTGGGCTGCATGTGTCTGTCTGCACAGCAACACTTCACCAAAGTCACGAGATTCCGAGGGGGTAAACAGCCCCGTCAAAGGAGTCCACATCAGGCTATTCACTGTTTTATTATGACTTCTAATCCCATGTTAAATGCCTCTGAGCACAGATCTCGTTCACCAGGATCAAAGCGGGGGATGCGTGTGATTGCTTTACGACTCCAATGAGTAATGTATTCACTCTGAATGGCGTTCAGTGTTTTCAACACAGAATACGGGAGCAGCTCCAGTGGAAACAGAGCCCCAATGCAACTCCAGCTGATTTCAAGCCATCCACCCGGTCGTGGCCAGTATTCAGGCAGGCAGTGCTGGAAGCTGATGCCATTGTGTAACTAGGAAACTGTGCATCGACCCCCTGCACTGTGGCCCTGTCTGTGTGGAAACCCGAGTTCGACGCAGAACGGATTCACGGGGGTCCGACTCTGCACCGTCCCATTGCCAATCGCAAGGCTGTCGGACACAGCAAGTACACACTGGAGAGCAACAGCAGAGACCCACTGGACTGGCCTCCCGCCTTTCTCACAGGTAATACCTCCCTCGTTGCCCACTGGCTGTTGTACTACTCACCAGCTGCTTTCTGCAGGATGTTGTCATACATTTTCCTGAAATGTCACACCCCTTGGTGGGAGCTGAATTAATTCTGGCACAAGCTGACTGACAAGGTAACAAAAGTGCAGTGCCCGAGTGTTGGCCCAAGAGTGGCCAGAAATATAAATGGAGAAAAATAACTATTATGAGTATGGAGTGGCTCTTGGAAGAAAGTTTTTATTACTGGGACACTTATGGCAAGATATTAAGACTTACACTAATATTTATGACACCTTGACTATAAAAATAATTAGATCAATTTTAAATACCTTTTTTTTTTAAAATTCCCATGTTTGGTGAGAAGACTGGAGCTGTGTTTAAGGTGTCCAATTAACAGCAGGTATCCTAGCTGTATTTCCAGTTACTTCCTGCAGGTGGCGACACAAACCAGGAATTCGCTTCAAAACAAGCTGATCAATTTTATCCCTCTTTATTTCACTTGTAACAGTGCGATATTTTGTTTTTTTATACTGCACCATGGAAAAAAGAAAGGTGATTCCTGATCATGAGGATGGATGTACAATATTGACAAATACATCTAAAAATCTCAAAAACAATCTGTGGTCATATGTCCAGCCTGTTCACCCCAGAGCCCCAGAGTAATACTGACTGCAGCAAACTAATAAAAACAATGTGTTGAAATGGATGATGTTATATGCATAAAGGCATATACATTTCTTGGCTCTCCATGACTCGGTACTCAACAGTTTATTTTGGACTTGAATTTTATTCTGGACTGAGTACTTTCTGTTCTACTTTATTTTTGCTGCATTTAATGGGTTGGTGTCCCCTTCAATCCAAGCTGAGGCCCGAGGCCATGGTCTCCGCACTCAGCGGGCCTGACCTTACACTCCCCTCCATGTTTAATGTGCAGGAGACAGAAATAAAAGTGGGCTCTCCAATTACTTTCTTGGATGGACAGCCAAGGGTGTAACCCTTTCCCAGTCTGGTAAGACTGACCACGACTTGAGAGGGTGATATGTCTGGTTAATGGCCCTGTCAAGTCACACCTGTGCTAGAAGTTCTCCGGTCCAGAAGGCTCTTAACACTGCATTTGAGAGACACCATTTGACAGGCAGTGTCCACACTCTTGACACTGCTCCTAACACCTGTGCTATTAAAGCATGGACATTAGTCCAGCCTTGGATCAGTAACTGCTTCATGCAAACATGGCTTAGAACTTCTCAATGATTTAAAATGTTAACAGGAGGAGAAACAGACCGGTGTTCTGCACAATCAAATTCGAAATGGAAGAGTCACGGCACTCTGAGTGGTTCCTGATGCCCGATGAATATTTCTCTTTAAGGAGCCTCTAATTATTAGCCTTGCCCATTGCTCCCGGAGCCAGTCCGTCAGCAGGAGAGGAGAGCTGGGCCTGGGGTCCCCCGGGCCATTATTAAAACCCCAATGTCCTGCCTTTCACAGAGGCTGGAGAAAAAAGCCCTCGTGCTGAGACAGCTTTTTGGCGTGGAAAGAGAAACAAACAGGCATTAATAATTAGGATAGCGTTTCCCTTGCTCAGGCTGCTGGGGATGGGGGGTAGAGGAGAAATCTGCTACCTCTGCTTTGGTGACAAAGATGAATGTGGAACTGAAGTCAAATAAGTTACAGCCATCCTCCACGAACCCATGAGCCCATCTACCCGGGTGAGGTATGGTGAAGGACCAGAGTGTGGCACACCCCCACGCACATCAGTCACTGTCTATCTCCTCCCTGATGCTGGGAATCCTATGTGGCTAACACATTCGCTACAACCGGGGAAGCCTGTGGGGATACATAACCACATTTCGATGCCCTTTGAACCCCAGGACTATTGCCTAAGGGCCCAAGTTTTCGACCCAATTCCAGGGAAAGTGCACAAATTCCCATTGCACTCAGCTTAATCGTTGATATTCGGTTTAATAAACTGCACACCTGCTGTGCAGATTTAGCAGGGATATAGCTGTGCGGGGGACAAGATGATCGCAGAACCTGGCAGTAACATTCATCTTGATTTGTGGCAATGGGAAGGGAGGTGATGACTGAGCAGATGCATTCTGAACCTCCCAGCTCAGTCCTCAGCTGCATATTAGAGATTCTGAAGATGCCACTGCTCTAAGGTCACATGTGGGAGAAGCATGTGTGGTCCCGTTCAGAGCGGAAAACATGTCAGCATAATGACAAGTGTGCAGAGAAGCAACTGAACCGAATCATTTTCATTATCTATTCCAACAAGAACAGAAACTAAACCTGGAATTTGGTTTTTTTTTTTTTTTCAGAATATGCCTGACACATCTTCAAATAAGCCAACTCAAGTCAAGGTAAAGTAAAACTTTTGTTTGACTCTAACAGTACTGTCAAAATAATGTGACTTCTCAAGCTGCAACAAAAAAAAATCCTGTGTCCATGGGAAAAAAATCCAAACAACAACTTTTAAATATAACCAAGAATCATTTATTAAACAAAATAAGACCTTCCCCCAGTAAATGGACAGCATCGCCATCACCTGTGTGGTTTTTGCTCTTAGTATTTTTATGGTTTTGAGCCCATATTCAGCTACCCAAAATCTTGACTCCATTACATTACAAAAAATATTAACATCTCTTTTTTTGTTTTGTTTTGTCTCTTATCTGCTGTACAAATAAAAAATAAATGGCATTTTAAAGATCCTAGTCGGGGCACATGTGACGCTCGTGATGCCATGCACAATGGTTCTGTAGCTGAGGAGTTATACTGCAGTGAGATGTACAAAAATGGAAAAGGGAAAGGCGGTAGATGAGAAACAGCGGTTAAGGACAACGAAAAAGGGATGTTTGTAGAACAAAGCCTGCGATTCAAATCTGCCATCTTGCATACAATAAAATTTTATTCTATAAAACTGTATAATAATAATTATCATTATAAGAATTCATAGGATCAACGTTTTTGAATAATAAACCACCCCATCATGAAAGCCAAGCGCTCAGTGAAAATAAATACACTTTAAAAAAAAAAAATAAAAAAAAAACCGGACACGCTTAAGAATCAAGCTTGCATGCTTTCATTTCTCCCCGGAAACCGCACATTAGAGTCACTGAGATTTACTCGCAGCATGGGCACAATCAGCACACCCCCCCCCCCCTTTTGGCCTGAAAGCACTAGCGGGGAACGGAAGAATCCCAGTGCAAGTAAACAATATGAGTGCGTCGCCAAATGATGTGTGCCGATAGGCACCTCTTCGATACACACCCAGATCATTCCTGCACAGCTGTGGGGTGCCTTCACAGCACAAGCCCCTGGCACTTGAGTGCGAGTGTGTCACTGATAGCCCAAGGCGGAGGCGGAACCTAGTCTCTGGCTGTAGAGGGCGTACGGGGAGTAGTAGGGTGCTGAGGCCGGGAGAGAGTGCATAGGCAGTGAGGCAGAGGCAGGCAGGTGGGCTTTGCCGTACGGGTGGTAGCGGGTGAGGCCCAGGCTGGGCGGGGCTCTCAGGGAGAAGGAGCTGGCGAGGGAGCCGGGGCTGCTGGGAGGGGGCAGGTGCAGGTGGCAGGAGGCAGCTGAGGAGACGGAGGAGGGGTAAGCAGAGAGCAGCTTGCTGTCAATGCCAGGAAGTGCTGTGTGCGTGCGCAGGTGGGTCAACAGCTCCTCTGACGTGGCAAAGCGCTTGTCGCACGGCCCTGCTGCCGACACCCAGTTGCAGGCATGGGGGAGGGGCTCGTTGGGCAGCATGAAACCGTAGCTGTAGAGCGGGTGGGACAGCGAGGTCGACCCACCGGATGACAGGGAGCTGGGATGCAGGGGGTGAAGGGGGTGTCCCGGATACACCAAGGGGAATCCTGACTTCAGCGTCGAGGAGGGATCGTGCACACAGGAAGAGCAGTTGCTGCCCCCTAGATGGGGTGCGTTGGGATAGGTGAGACAGTACGGGTCTCTGCATAAGCCCTGCATGAAGGATGGAGGAGAAGCTCCAGTCAGGGGACTTGAACTTGGGTGTTTTCCAGCAACTCCAATCCCCCCTCCCACCAGGCTGGACTTGGTATGGTCCAATCCAGGCACAAAATGCGAAGGGTACCCAGTGTAGGCACCCACGATGGAACCGTGGTAACCCATGCTGGAGGGCGGTAGAGGAAAGACAGAGTGACCTGGTTTGAATGGGGAAACAGGTGCTACGTGTCCAGAGCCCAGGCCCGGCTGAGAGATATGTACATCGCTTTTGTTGTCGTGGTGCGGGCTGCCGGCTGAGCTGCCGTTGCTGGAGTTTGTGGTGGCGCGCGTGTGGCTCGAGTTGGCCAGCTGAGCACCGTCCAGGCTCGGCTTGCATAGCTCTGCCTCCTTCTTGATGCCGCCGTTGCTGCTGCTGCTGCTGCTGCAGCTGCTGTCTGAGCTGCTCAGGTCTGCCCCCAGAGGCTTGGAGTCCATATGCAGAGACTGGGAATGCTGCGTCGGCTGGGTGCCGGGGGACTGCGTCTGCCGATGAGGTTGCGACTGGGGCTGCTGGGGAGGAGAGCCCGCCCGGGTGTTCGGTGAAAGGGCATGGGGGGCAAAGGATGGACAAGCGGCGACACTACTGCCAGTACCACCTGGGACCCGGAACCCGCCTTTGTCAGTGCCACTAGGGCCTGCGGTGTCCTTCCGACATTCCCCGGTGGCTTTCGAGTATGGCTTAAAGCTGGACTTGTCCTCCAGGGGTGGGTGCTGTTCCCCCAGCTTGAGGGCCGAGGCAGAGGTCCGAGTACCAGGCTCCTTGTCACTCAGGCCACTGGATGCCAGGGAGCTTAGCTTCGAGGACGGAGGTGGGTCCGGCTTTCCTATTTGTGAGCACGTCTGCGCCAGCAAAGCCAGGGGGCTCTTCTTGGCATCCAGCTGCAAGGAGGTAGAACACGACCGTGAATGAGAAGCAACAAAACTTTGGCGATTCAAAGTAGGGCAAACACCTCAGAGCTACAGAGCAGTATGCATGAAACGAAATAGACTTAACAGCAGAACTAATTAAAAATTACAAACATATTTATAATAGCACTCAAAAACTAAAGTATTTGTGCCCTACCATTACTGGCGGCCCTTTCAGGAAGAACACTAACCAAGTGAGAGACGGGATGTAGACTTGCTTAACCAGCTGAACGTTTGGTGCAAACGAAGTAACTACAGTGCCAAAAGCAAAAAAAAGGGTGTGTAACTCTTAACGACAACAAATAAAAATCGTAACGTGACTAAAATGACGATTAAAACTTTCACTAAAATGACTGGCAGGGAGGACTAAAATAACGACTAAAAATATTTGTACTTATCAACCTGGCTGAGAAACACTCTAACGGGGATTTTATCATTATTATTATTATTATTATTATTATTATTATTATCGGATTTTGCGTCGCGTCTTCCCTCTTCGTGTTACTGGGCGAACACACACTAAGGGAACTGGAACAAAAATAAAAAAGAAAACCGCGTCTCGTCAGCAGGGTTCTGGGCACAGATTTATGGAAGCCGTGTTCCGCAGCCGCTCATAAATCAGCTGTAGCTGCGTCGTCCAGCATGAATCACGGCGAAGGCATTTACTGTAGAGAATAAATGTAACGCAAAACTGCACATCTGTAGTGCCGTCATCCGAAATAACGCCGTCTAAACGGCCGTTTCTGTGTGTCGCCGTAAAGCCGTATTTTTATTGCGGCGCTTCTTGCGCTGATGTTTAAGGACACGTAGATCCGCCGTTCGTCCTAACGCCGCCGCAGAAGTGAGCGCGGGGTTTTTTTATGCAGTCAAACTTTTGGTTTCAGGGAAGAATAATTCATCATTAACGCCCGTAAAGGAGAATAAAGCGGGAAGGAAGAGAGATTTCTGTGACGGACGTGAAAAGGAGGTGCGTGTGGGGGGCTGCTGTCGCACGGAGACTTTTCTCCAGGCCCGCAAGTTGGGGAAAAGTGGGAATAAAAATAATGTGAGGGAGTTACCTCGATGCTCACGGGCGCCGAGCTTAGGGGCTGCAGGTACTCCGGGTGCAGCAAGTGTCCGGTGTGTGCGGTCAGCATCCTGAGGACCCGCACGGGCAGCCGCTTCGCCTGGCGAACGGGGTCCGACGGGGGCAGCGGAGACGGAGCGGATGAGCTTCGCGGTGCGGAGGCGCTGTTGGAACGGCCGCTGTGGGCGCCGGGGCGCTCGGGGGTCGGACTGCGGGGGTGCGCTTCAGATGCGCGGAGGGAATCGCTCATTTGGAGCGCGGCGCACCGGGGTTCGAGGGGCTTCGACGCACTCTACACACACCGTTTAGGGGAACATAGTAGTAGCAGTCGACGCGCGGTACAGCCGTTCCAGATGCCGCTTCCTTCGCCTTTTATAATCCAAACAATCCCGGGCTCCGTGTCTCGAATCCCCACCGAAAAAAGGCAGTCGGCCGTGTGCGCGGCTCCTACAGAAGCAGAACGCGCGTCTCCCGTGCGCTCATCGCGGCGCGACCCGATCCGTGTGTGCCCGCTCCCGTCGGCAGGCTGCAGGACAGCAACAGTCTCCCGGCTGACAGGCGGCAGCGCGGCGAAGGGAAAAACCCAAAACGGAATATTCGCGGAAGTACTTGTGGGGGGGGGGCTGAGGTTAAAAAAAAGAAAGAAATCCCAGAACGCGTACGGCCCCCTCGCTCCGTACCTCTCCCCTCCAACACACTCTGCCTTTCACTATGAACACTTGAAATACTGGAGATGCGAGGAGGACTTCAAAGCGGGGAGCCGCCGTCCAATGGCTGCGGTCCGCATTGCTAATGAGGGGGTTGGTGGGTGGAGCCTGGTGCCATACTAGTCCCTCCCTCTCCGGCTCTAGTCCACCCCTCTCCTCCTCTCCTCCCCTCCTCTGCTGGTCTCTTTTCTCCTTTTCTACTTCCGTTAACCACTCCTTCTATCCCCTCTCCTTTCTCTCCTGCTTTCCATCTCTTCTCAGATTCTTTCCTTCTCACTTCCTCAACTTCTCCCCTCTTCTTTCCTGCTTCTTGTTTTATTCTCTTGTACTACTGTCTTCACATACTGTTCTTCATTCCTTTTCTAATTTTCTCCTTTCTTTCTTTCTTTCTTTCTTTCCTTTTCCTCTGTTTTATTCCTCTCTCCCCTTATTATTTCTTCACTCCCTCATATCCATTTCCTCTTCTGTCTTTCTGTCTTCTCTTTCTCTTTTTTACCTCCTCAATTTTGCTCCTTTTCTCCTTGTTTTCATCTTCTGCCATCTCTCCTCTTCTGTCTCTGTACTCCAGTCCTCTCCTTCTGCTCTTTCCTTGCTGTGTCACTTCCATAAGGCCATGACCACCATAGGTGATTTGTTCATCATGCCTGTGGCTTTTCCAACACCCATGTCCCCCATCATCTGTAGGTTGCAAAAGTTCTGTTTTTAGTTTTAGTCTTGTATTTTAATTCAACCAGTATGATAAGAAATTAATCATTTACACTAGTATAGTTCCACACGAAAAACTTATTTCAGATCTGTAGAATTATGAATTTGTTTTGCATTTAGTTAAACTAGTGCACTGCCCTGCCAAAAAACATCACCACGTGGATTTAACTTAGTGTTATGATCTGGAGTTGCTTCAGCTGGTCACGTTCAGCAACATTATGTGCCCAAAAAATGAGGTCAGCTGACTACCTGAATAAACTGAATGACCAGGTTTTTCCATCAATAGATTTTTTCTTTCAAGATGACAATGCCAGGATTCATCGTGTTCAAATTGTGAAAGGAGGGAGGGAGCATGAGACATCATTTTCACACATGGAATTGCCACCGCAGAGTCCAGACCTTAACCCCACTGAGAATCTTTGGGATGTGCCGGAGAAGACTTTACGCAGCGGTCCGACTCTCCCGTCATCAATACAAGATCTTGGTGAAAAATTAATGTAACTCTGGACGGAAATAAATGTTGTGACATTGCATATGCTTATCGAAATGATGCCACGGTGATTGTGTGCCATAATCAAAGCTAAAGGCAGTCCAATGAAATGTTAGTCTGTGACTTTTTTTTTGGCTGGGCAGTGTATTTTCTTCAGTTTGGATTTTTATCTAA
Source organism: Heterotis niloticus (assembly GCA_018136845.1). Classification (NCBI taxonomy): domain Eukaryota; kingdom Metazoa; phylum Chordata; class Actinopteri; order Osteoglossiformes; family Osteoglossidae; genus Heterotis; species Heterotis niloticus. Next base: position 20,814,554 of record CM030897.1, read on the forward strand.
ATTTATGCAGTTGGCTCCTTTGTTCTTCATGCAGAAATTCCTGAAGCAGCTTAAGAGGAAGAAGTAAATGATACTCTCGGTATATAAATTTTTAGTGTTGCTATTTAACAGCTTAATTAGTTAGACCATAAAATGGTTAACGTTCATAAACATTAATAAATGTTAATACAGACAATTGTGAACAGTCAAACTTAGAACAGCCTTGAAGATCTATGAATTGTGTTTAAAAATTGTTTTTACCCATGACTAATTCAAAACTATGTTTAAACAGGCTTCTCCTACGCTACATATGATGTGTGGAATCTGGTGATTGTGACTTTATTATGACCAGCCTTCTTATGTTATTACTTAGTTGGTTTAATCCATCTTTTACAACTGTGCCGAGAGATGTGTCAAGTTTGACGTGATGTTTTCTGTCAGTTAGTACTGCCAAAAATTAGTGCCATCCTCTGTTAGCTTAGTCCCTTTTAAATATGTCAATTATGGGGTGGGAATCAGCAAGGATCAGTGTTGATGGCAGCTGCCATTTCATTTTCACTGCCTATTGTTATGATAATGAAAGTGAGAACATTGCAGCACAGATTGACTCAGCTGATGCAAAACCATGGTTATATGTTTATATTTTTCTCCAAAGCACAAAGCAAGCTTAAATTTGTCATGATGTGTTTGTAAACTTATAGTCTGAACATGTATGAGTTAACAGTACATGGTCTCCTAAGTCTACCATTTCAAAGGGGAGGGTTAGGTCTCAAATGCAGCGCGATTCAAATCCAAAACTTGGCTTTAAAAACTGTTCTTTTTTATTCCAAGAAGTCATAAAAATAATTGGCCTTAACTTGTCCCATAAAAAGGCCTCTCATGAAAATTACATTATGATGGTCCTGGTTGGAGGCACAAGGTACAGTTCTTCCTGACCATTTTTTTTATAAAAGTTTAGAGAACTGAATTGTAGTGTAAGTGTTTATTGAAGAAAAAAAATTTTGCATTAAAAAAAATTATATTGCCCGCTTAATATTGTGTGAGCTTACTAGGACAAAGCCAAGTGTTCTGAGTGCGAGGCAATGGCTCTAACCACTACTATACCTACTGGCCATATTGTGAAATGTACAAGTTGAAAAGTAAATGGCTTTCTTTTCCTTCAAAGCAAAAACTAAGCCCTTGAGTTTAAACTTGTGAGTTCTTGCTAAGTTTCAGCTATTAGTTTCAGGGGCACTGAAGGGCTTATCTGGGCTTTAAGATCATGCTGAGTCTTTGCTAAGTCCCTGATTCACAAGTAAGCTATTGCGATTTAGGTGGAAGTAGATACAAATGACTTCATTTTTTTAAGGTGTGGTTTCAGTTGTTTTTCTAGTTTAAGTTGAACTTTTGTTATAATTTCTCTGCTGCAATCTGTTGGCTTGTGGCCACAGCAGGCTGCTTTCACAACACTTCCCATGTCTTTTTAAAGCAACAAAAATATGGCTGCATCATTGCCACGCTGGAAATTCAGCTACTACCAGGATATAAACTGTTTTCTATGTGGCCTTGTGGGACAGTATTTTGTCACAGTTTTTTGACACCGCTCTTTGTCACAGTTTGGGGGCTGGTGGCTGCGGTGATTCTACCTGTCAGTCTGACCAGAATTTGACTCGGTGTTGTCAACATTATCCATTGTTTATCGCTATCAGTTCAACTGCTTGAATAAACTCATAAGACTTCTAGGAGAACAGGAACACAAACTCTGACACTTTGCCGAAGTTACATGCGATCTGAAGTCATGCTTTAGTGGTGTTTCGTGTCATTCTTCAGCCATGATGGATCTAGCCGAAGCTTCAGCTAACAGCTTTACATTATTAGACGAAATTCATGGCTGAGGGCATGGAACAGGATATCTGTTATAAAAATGTAGAGATGCTTTCAAAAAGGTTTTACTGAATTTATGTCTTTTGGAGAACAAGGTTAGATATACACTAGAGATGGGCCTGCCCACTGTACAAATTTACAGACCCTCTAGGAAATATTTTTGGCGGTCAGTTGATTCCCAAAAACACTTTAGTGACATTAATCAAAAATTAGCTCTTTGGTTTGATTGAACTTATATAAAGTGACCACCGTTCACACTGCTGTTACAACAAATATCCTTTCTTTATCTCTTCTAGTTTCAGCTGGTTTAAAGGAATGCGTGACTCATTAAATACACTTGCTTGATCGAGGCATAAACGTACCCAACGTCAAAATACTGTCACAGTAAATGAGATTGTCTCTGATCGCCAGTTAATTACTTTTGCAATTGTCTTCTTTGAATGTTTAGTTCTGCAGTAGGTGCTAAGGAATTTGTGACTATAGTATGCCACTAAATGGCTGCAATGCGCTTGTAAGACAAGGCTTAGATGAAGTAACCTTAAATAAGAAAATTATTTAGAACTGAAAAACACTCCCACTGGCTTAGTAATACAATCTGCTTATTTAAATGAGTGTCACAAATTACATTACAGGTGGAATGGGTGTATGGAATGACAGCATAGATAAATGATTGATGACAAAATTGTTTGGCACAACTCACTCCTGTTGTTGCTACAGGCTGATAGAAAGTAAATAGAAATGTTCTTTTATAGCTGTAGCCAGTTTTTAGCTCAAGATGCTACACTTAGATTTTAATGATTAGATTATAAAGTTATCTTATTTGATCAGTTTTTATACTGACAACAAGACCAAAACTCCTTTAACCAGTTGTTGATACTTTCATGTTTAATATTTGCGTATTCCTTTGTTTTGTCTCTTGATTCTTCTTGCACTTACTTTGTGTTAGTAATAATGCTTACTGTATGTTGCCATGCTTTTTACAATATTGTTTACAGAAAGGTTTGCTTGATGAATTGTGGAAATGTATATTCAGCTGAAATTAGTTGACTTTATTTCTTAAGATGCTTTTTGGAGAGTGGGGTTTGGCAGCTATTTTATTGTGTAATTTAAACAATATAGTATTGTGGGTATCAACATCAAAATTTGCAGAAATGTACCGAATTTCGTGAATGTTTTGGGCCAGCGAGAGAGAAGTGGTTAGAGCCATTTCGTTGAAATCAAAGCACGCAGGTTTGAATCCCTTCTCGACCCAACTTGAAAAGCAGAGAAAGAGTCCAGAGGAGGAGATAAATGTGCAAATCAACTAATAATGAAATGTACGAGTTGGACGATGAAGAGCTGCTCCTTTTATTTTGCCCAGGAGTAGGAGGGTAACAGCTGTTCAGGCATGTTGATGACTGGTTGCTGTTTCCTGTTTGTGTTTTTGGGGAGGGGGGCACTTTTCCTGTCGGGAAGCTTCTGGAGCAAAAAGGGTGGAGGCAACCGCAGAATTAATGAACATGCACGCAGCGTGAACAAAACAAGGCCCAAAAACTTTAAACGAGAAAGGAATTCTCTAAATTATATCATGAATGGAATATGCACGTCCGTATGATTTATAGACCCTCCTAGGGCAGTACCTGATTTTTCTAAGGCAGTTTATATTAGCAGGCTAGTTAAGAGGAAAACTAGCTTCCAGCATGTTCTGAGAGGTGAAAACTAGACGTAAGAAAACTTTTAAAAAATGCTATTATGCTGTAGCCACAGGTGACAAATGAAACAAATGGGGCGTTCTTAATTTCCTTATTCCCATTCAGTAAATAAGTGCAGATGGTGCATTGGATTTAGGATAAAATCTTGAGGATATGGTTGAAGTTACTCTTTCCTTCAAAGTGGCAGTAAGAGACCTATCCTGTTACCTGTTTGTGTTGCTGTTCAAGCACATCCGGTCAGACTATTGTTTATGTTGTCTGTGGTTATGTGCTGAATAGCTACATTAAACATTTTAGTATCAGTCAACATTAAAATTTGTCTAAAGGTTTAGCTGTGGTTTGCATAGGCTGGATGGTGCCTTCTGATTGTGCTGACAGTTAACTGGACTTGGTTACCATGAACTATGTAGCAGACCAGAAGTTATGTGTACCGATGTGGAAAAATTCAAAACATTTAGCATTCGTGAGAGTATAAATTTGGTCTGTATGGCACTTGAATAACAGCAGTAACCATTTGTTTCCTCACTTTTGTGGTTTACACTTACATTTAATACATAGCAAGCTTTTATTTATGGAGCTCTTATATCTAGTGTGATCTTAACATTTAACAAAGGCGAAAAGTTTGTGTTAAAGCATTATCTCTGTTTTTATCTACACACACACTAATTTTAAAATGTCTGTGTGTGTGTGTGTGTGTAGACATTTTGAAATCAGTCCTCAAATCAGTCAATCACAAGATGTCAGATAAATCATTAAAATGATGGTTCTGAGTGCCAACCAAGAATAGACAGGTTGACAGCCAAGAAGTAGCAGATGGATAGACAGAGTGATGGAGAATGGGCTACTGAGGAAACAAAGCTTTTTGAAATCTGGTTTTGGACAAACATTGATATATAATGATGGCACAGCTTGGAAGAACATGCAAGGAGCAAAGATCAGTCATGCTAAGATGAAATGCTTGCGAGTGAATAGGTGAAGCATTTGGTGAGATGCAAGAGGGGCTAAGCCAGGAAGCACTCCACATTGCCCCCAACCTCCACGTGACACAAGCCTACATCCCACGTAGAGTAGTACAAAGGTGTCAGGTCAGATGGCTTCAAGGAAACAAGAACAAAGAATGGTGCCAGTTCACTGAAGATGTAGGCAAGGTGCTGTAGGCAACCATGCAGGGTGACATGTACAGGAGCCTTCAAGCTATGACAACCATTGTTGTTAATTTAGCAGCACCAGAGGTTTGGCACAGAAAAGAAAGAACCCAAGACTGGCAATGGCAAAGTTGAGGTTTAATCTATGGAGATTTATGTCTTTATGGATGGGAGAGTGATATAGGAGGAAAGAGAGGGCAATGGCGTTGATTCTCCATCATTCTCATTATGTTTGAAGAGGCCGTAACTGGACCATGTCCTCAGCAGCTGCCTCACGGAATGTTGAGATTACAGCGCCTTCGGAAAAATGGATAGAAGAAGCTTAAGAAAGGCAAACGGCCAGGCAGGTGGAGAACTGGTGAAGCAGTGCTGCTGAAAAAACTGGAGGGCAAGTTGTGCCCATTTGATCAGGCTCTAGAAGTTTTGCACAATTGCAACACAAGATGTTTGATTTAAAAAAGTATAGATGTTCAATATTTTTAAATTCATTTAATGGTTTTGAAAATCTAGGTCTCTCTGACAAGGATACATCATGGTGCTGTGAACTGTTTGTGACACCATACAACAAGAGAAAGAAAAGGAATGGCGAAGGAATGAGCTGACATGAAGCAAACGTAAATCACTTCCATTTAAGTTTCTGTGGCTGATTTATGGGGTGTGTGGTATGGAAATGGACCCCGCAGGCTATGACGTTGCTGCTATCTTCACTGTTGTCCTAGAATAATAATAATATGAAAAAGAAAAACAAGACAGGTTTATGGGGTGTGGGTAACATATGTGAGTCATCAGCTCTGATGAACTTTAAAATGGAGCTTCTTCTTTTTGTTCTTCTTATTATTATTATTTTTGTTCTTCTTCTTGTTTGTTTTTTAAAAGCCTGTACACAAGATAGTGTAGAAAATCAGAAAGAACAAGGGCCAGGATAAAAGTTTTCCACTGAATCTTAATCTAAGTGGACAGGGAAAAGTTTGGAGGTGGAGAGGGTGGGGTTGGCAGGTGGAGGGAGGTGAGGATGGCAGGTAAAAGGGTTCAGGTTTCAAGGAGTGAGAATGGTAAGGTCACAGGGGACTGCCATACAGGTTCTATGGAAGATTTTGAGCCATCGCAACGCAAAGTTGTAAAAATCGTTTACTTGTACGACTCTGTATGAGTCTTTCAGTGGATACAACTAACAAACATATAAAGATTTTATATGTATCTTAAATGCCATATAATCTTTCTCATTTTTTCATTCCACTGTTTCTGACATACATTATCTATAGAATAATTCATTTTGCTTTGTCTTTCTGTTTAACTTCTCCCTTGTTTTCTGTCTACCTGTTCTTTACTTTTATGTCTGATTATCTTTATGGACAGTAGACCTGCTGCTGTTTTTTAAAATTCTTTCTGTGCAATTAGTAAAAAAAAAATTGGCTTTAAAATCATACTGCCGTTCACATAAAAAATAAAAAAAAGCTCTCTCCATCTTCGACTCACACACATGGTCTCACAGATGTGTAAACACACATACAGTACAAAGTCATAGCAGGGATTTTTCTAGGCAACAAAACTTTCTTTTGTCCTCCACATGGAAAAGCTATCAGAGGTGGGTGGGGAAATTACCAGGGGAAACAGTCTGGCAGAAAACCTGAGGGAGGAGGTTGTCATATATTGTTGTGCAAAATTTCAGCTGACCTCAAATCTATTTTTCTATCACCCTAAAAAGCCATTTGAAGCAGCCACAATTGACTCATGTCCTATGATGTATCTTGCTTCAGAACTTTTTTTACTTCATTCCTGCTCTGTGTACTCTGTGGATTCTCAGTGGACTTGGTGTGAAAGAAATTACCCTTGTATTGTCTTCACTTTTATACATGCAGATATCAGTTTAATGTGTAAATTAGATTATCTAATTTTGGAGACCAATTGCCATTTCTTGTTACTATTTAAATGATAAGAAGTAACAAGTAATGGCAATGGGTCTCCAAATAAATAAATCTCATTTTTGACTTCGGAAACATGTTGACATGGGCGGTACAATGCCGTTTGCCTTATTATACCTACAGAATGCCAGGATAAGGAGCAGCCTAAAAAAAAGAACAGTAAATCCTCATAATGTTATAGAACAGCGATGAAACACATAAAAGGAATTTTCTTCCTTCTGTTACCTCCCTAAAGACAGATAAATGTTGCTTTGGAATGAGAGGCCAATTGCGGCTTCACTCATCACTTAGAACTTTATTCTAGAGAACTTTATTCTAGAGAAAAAAACATCTGAGTTGTCTCTTCATTTTGTTGTTTTATGATTTTTTTGCTTCCAAGTCTTGGCTAGCAATGTCCTCAACACTGCTTAGGTGTTGTGAAAGTGTAGCGCATGCAAGTGCTTCCGTTTTTATTTTAAATTTAATTGATAAGAGTAAGGGAGTCTAGCGGTGTTAGGCTACAGTATATCTGATCTCCATAATGTTGTCTCGTCTTACACTTGGGCATAAATAACTCATTGTAAAAACAAACTTCTCAGTGTTTTTTTCCCGTCACTCAAACATAGTATGTTTTTGTTATACAAAAAAAAATTGTTTGCTTTGTATGGCCCAAGTCATTGTTGTCAAACGATAAAAAAAAACATGCAGGTATTTCAGCGGTGTAACAACTTGTTAGGGGCCTGAAAAATTGCAGCAGTAGTGAATGAAGTTGTACGCAGGCATTATGAGAACAAATGAAGTTCATCCAAACATTGGGGGAGCACTCCTATCTCCCCCTTGTTAAACCTTTGAGTTATTTCACCGACATTGACAGTTATCTGCATGGTGAGTGGATTGTTCAGCCTGAAGCTCAACAGATCTATACTTCTCACAAGAAAACAGGTGTTCATAATCCTGTGCACATTCCCAGGGCAGAAAACTTTAAGTGTATGAATCTCCCAGCTGAGTCACAACTGTGGGAAACTTACCTAACCAGTGCATGAAAAAGGGAGTGGCCCCATGCCGTGTAACCATACATACCCAATTAGTTCCCATTAATATTCTCGCGTCGCTGGAAAATGTCTTAGTGTAGCATGTTCTGATGCATTACGATCAGCTTATGCCTTCTGCAATATTTCTGCCATTTACTAAATGAGTAGATATGAAAAAATTCAGGTGTTTCACAATGGGTACTGACTGGGGCTGCAACTTATTGCTGTGTTGTATTAAAATGGGTATAATTGAAATAAACATCAATGGCTTCTTTATTATTATTATTATTATTAGTAGTAGTAGTAGTAGTAGTAGTAGCAGTAGTAGTAGCATTATCCTATTTTGTTCAAACACTTGACTTTAAGCTCAAGTGCCTATTTTTGTCACTCTTTAGACGCATTTCCAAGTTTTAGAGCAGAAGCTGAACTGAGAAGAGTAGGAGTCGGATTCTGGCAGCTGCACAGCTCAACAGACGACTTCGACGTGGAGATGATGGAAAGGTATGCACTTTCTGAATACAGCCCAGTCAAGTGCATTTATTTATTTTACACCCCCTCTTCCATAGATGTCAGAAATGAGTAATAAGCATCCAGGCCGGCAGTACAGCCTCCAGCAGCGACACTCATGTGGAATGCAGTACGTGGGCTTTCTCACAGGGCACCATATAGCCTCGCCATTTCCCACGGAGGAAGTGCCTTTTTGGGTTCCGCACAGCACAACTATTAATACTGAAAACAGCGCTCGGTGTTGCCAGACATCTGCCTGTCAAAGTCTGTCCGCTGCATCTCACTCTGACATGCGCACAAGCTACTCTTTAATAACACAAATTGTTGTTATGGAGACAACTCAACCGGAACGCCAACTAATAGCACGTAGGAGCGGGTTCTGGGCCGCGTGTCTCCGCAGCTCTGCCCAAATGTGCAGCCGCAGAGCAGGAGTGACGGGAAGAGTTGGTCATAGTGGATCTGTCACTCACCGGGGGGACGGCCGCCCAGCCTTTGATGTGTCAACGGATAGAGGCGCTCAATTAAAAGCCTATCAATGTGTAAGTAAATCAACGCCTATCAGAGTTGTCACATCAAACAAACGATTATTACAGCGCCCCGCCCACTCCATTAATCTCCTGTTCGGCTTTGACAGCTCAGGGTCACGACGGCGCGGCAGAAATGCGGAGTGGAGTTTCCGGAACTGCGGATCAGGGCCCTGGGTGCCGAGGAGCTGCTGCACAATGAAACTTTTGTCTTTTATCGCTACCTTTCATAGCGCAACCAAGAACATAATAAACACATATGAATTATGCCCCTAACTGCAAAATGAAGAGTTCCGTCCATCCTTAAAGCTGCTCCTAAACTTCAGAGAAGATCATCGGGCAACAGGGCGCCTCTGTCGCCGTCGCGTCTGCGTGACATGCAGGCGGTTAACTTTAAATCATAAGCGTACTGTTACAAAATATTAAAATGTCTTTGTCCGGGCTCCTGTGCTCCCTGTGCTTTCTGAATGGACTCCAGGTCTCCAGGACTCTGCAGTAGATAAGCAGTTGTTGATAATAAACAAATTAATGAAAATAAAATGGTAAAGGGCAACCTAGAAATAACAGTTTTGTTGCAAATATTACAATCTGTCTGTTTGTGTTATGATTATAATGTCTAAAGAAACATTGTATTAATGCATTATATGCAGTTTTAGCAGACTTTTTTTATTCAGGAACCAATTATTTTTGTTTTGCAGGAAACTGTTCATTCGACTCCCACACAACAGGAATTGGACTGGCAGGGTGGTCTTGCAGAAAGAATGAACCCCAAATGAGGAATGTGGGGTGTAATCTATCTCCTACCCTTGTGCCCAGTGACTCCAGGATGGGTTCTACACCATCGTGACCCCGGAAAGGCCAAGCAGTCTCCAGTAGCGAGTGAGTGATGTTTATATGGTCAGTTGATGGCTCGGTCATAAGCGACTTAAGTAGCTCACGCCCGTAAACTTGTAGCCATGTTGTAGCCTACGGACAGTTAAGGAAACGTTTAAATAGCTTGCAGATAATTAGGGGAATGTTTAAGTACCGTACGCAGTCTGTATGCTTGGAGCGCGCAGTCTTTCAAGTCACCTCTCATGTATCTTAATAGTACAAAGCAGTCAGTTGCTGCCCTGCTAACTGTATTGGTGTGCAAAAAATTCAATGAATGCATTGAAATTGTTCAATTTAAGGGAAGCAAATAAGGTGCAAGGCTAAAGCGGGTATTGACACCGATTTAGAGGGGCCATTTAGAATCGGCAATTTGTGACTCCACAGGATATTTTCAGTTCGAGACTGAGCTCCGTGCTGCACTAACCACTACCGTGTTCAGGTCAAAATTTATATGAATTCACACACTGCGTATTGCATTTTACACACTAATGGCTGCGTCCCAAGAGTGCCGTTTAAGTAGGCCAGTCACTCAGCATGTGACTTAACTCGGTTAACCAGGTAATCTGCTTTTCTGGCCTCAATTTTTGCAACTCTTCGTCACTGTCATCTAAAAATACAATTCGGTGAAAAATATCAATGTATCAATTTAGTATGTAGTGTTAGTTGCATGTTTTACTGTGTACTGTGGTAATTTCCTACAATGCACAAATAAGTTTGGTGTGTGTATATGTAAGAGCTACATATGTAGTATACATGTTTATGTATACATATCAAGTCCATAATTCCAAAAGTTACAATTTCACATTTTCCCTCAGTCCCTTCACACACAAACAAGTGCACTTTAAGACCATGTGTGCCCCGGAAAGTCAGCAGAAACCGTTTGTCACCCAAATGTTCATTCCCATTCTGAACATTCTTTAAAGGCGGTGGGACCAGCTGACACCTATGAAATATGTCCTCAGCTGACCTGCACTGCTGCCACACCAGAGTGATTAATCCTCCCCGCGGACAGCAGGAGTGGCGCAAACAACAGCATGTGGGGACACCGGCAAAGACAATGTCCCTCCAACTGTCTGTGTGGCTCTTATTGATCCCACTGGGGGTCGGCTCGCCTTACCTCTTCCTATTCATCTCCTCTTTAGTCATCACTTTGCCAGATTTTTATTACGTACTTTTTCTTTCCTTGTCCCGATTGTCGGTTCTTCATTCCTCCTTTCATTTCCAACACCAAGACTCTTCACCGAAACTTTGGAAATCCTATAAAAGGTTATTTAGTTGCTAGCTGCTAGGAGTGCAAACTGCTTCAGTAACAGCTGCCAAAAGGTGACTGCGATGGAGCGTCGTAAATTACAGCCAGGGCCCGACAAGAGGGAGAGACAGGGACCAAGAGGGAGGGAAGGAGAGAGGGAGGGAGAAGAGGGGGGGGGACAAATAAGCACAGTTTTCTTTACTGTCTGGTTTGATGAATGAGCTTCAGTACACGGCAGAAAATACATCACATCACCTTTAATGGGTACACATTTCTGGGGCCATAACTCACCGTTTAAAAATAGAAAAAAGTGAAATATGGTGTCGTATATTCCTTCTCCTGACACATTTACGATTCCTCCCTGCAGTATAAACGCAGTGATTGCTATTTCAAAGTACCGTGTCAGGCCCGGTGCTGAGTACAACCAGCTGCCGTGGTGGAGAGGGGTAGAGGGAGCGGGACTGGGGAAGAGGAATTATAGTCCTGGCAAAGTTGGACATCTTTTCAGAAAGTCTCACTTGCAGGCATAAATTAACAGTGTTTGTACTAACTGTTATTAAAACCAAATCCGTGGCCTGGCTAAGGTCCTTCGTTCCACAGAACCAGCTGGAGTGGATTCCTGTCCGACAGGCGGTCCCACTTGAGAAAGAGAGGGAGGAAATACTGGGAACCGAAGAAAGTCAAAGTGGGAGACGCGAAACGTATGCGTTTTCTACACCTTTGCATGTAGTCGTGAGTGCGAAAAAGACACAAGAGAGCGTGCAGAAAATGTGTCTCCTCCGTGTCATTTTTCATCCATAATTATACGAAAGTGAGCGTTACGGCTTCCCCTAACATGTGCTCCTCCTTGTGTTTACAGTACGTGACCTAACGTTTTTCTACAGTAATATGGCTGCAACCCATGTTTGTGTGGAAGCGATGTCAGTGCGCTGGGCCCCTGTTATCCTGCAAACAGAATATGCGTTTTTTGGGGGGTTAGTCTCTCTTCCATCTTTCTTAATATGCCGAGAGCTGTACCCTTTAGGATTTTGTCCGTTTTTGTCCTACTCGTATGGTCGTCCTCCTCAATTGAACGTCTTCATCTTTCACTTTTATTTGGTTTACACTGTTGCTTCATTGGCAAGACCGAAATACGTAGCGCGCGAATGAAACGATCCAATAGCAAATGTCACTTAAAAAGGACAATGAAATGACAAAATAATAAAAAGTACAGCTGCAATGACATAACTGTACACACATACTACCTCTCAGTATTTCTTCCCCTCTCTCTTTCTGCATGGATCAGTCTATTAAAATCTATTCTGGACTCTTGCCACCAACACATCATTTATTTAAGCTGGGACCAAGAGGAATTATTGTTGTGTAAATCTTAAAGCCTTTTAGAAGATCAAAGTTGCCAGACATAAATCACAGTTCCTTGCAAATCCCAAACACTCTCCCACTCTCTTTTTCTCGTTCTCTGTCACACACACATAGAAGAAAGCACACACAATCTCTCCCCTGTGCAGAAACAAGGCAAGCCCACAGAGAACAGCCCAGCTCCATCAGTCTTTTCTCTTCTCTCTACCTCACACTTCTGCGCTTCAGTCTGCCCTCACTCACCACAACAAAGTACAAACTCTCCTCACTTGCACACTTTGTTTTTTTATCGTCTTCAAGCTATTTTTGTGGCTTTCATATTTTCTTGTTCAGATTTTCCCTGGTTTGACCTTCTCGGGGCTTTTTCTCTGGTTCCTTCGTGATTTTTGTTTTGCTTTGTGTTTGCTGACATCATCAGCAGATACGTCTACGATCCAAGGCCCTGATGTTAACAGGAATCTGTGTGAATGACGCCTCAGTGGCCCAAGTAGATCAGTGCCGAAACCGCTTCCTACAGATATGTGCATTTCACTTGGAGGTGGGTAGGATTCGTGCAAATGTGGGCTTTTTAAATTGCTCTCATTCCATTAGGAGCAGTAAGTGTGACAGTAATGGAGAAGGCTATTATGATAAAGTTCTTGCCTTTTCTTTCTATGTCATATTACTGCAAAGTGTGGCACGTTTCATTAAAAAGGGAAAGACTGGTTAAGGTTACACTTTTTTCTGATAGGATGGAGAAAGAATACATGCAAAAGATTATGCATGATTAATCCTTTCATCTTCACGAGAAGTACTGGAGGTGAAAAACAAGAAGACATGATGGTGAAGGAACAGAAGAGGAAAGGAGCAAAAGAACAATTATTCATTTAGTTAACAGGAAAATGAAATTCGCTTTCCGCCACACAGAAAGAGATCTGCAGAAAGCTGGCCTCAAATCAGACCTTAGTGACCTCTGACCCTTCAGAGATACACCCTAATGTTTAGTCAGCGAAAACGCATTTCCCCGGTACGCCATTTTGCCGGCGCTGATGTTTTGTTATGTTTTGACAGGTCAAGGGGACATTGGGAGATCCGTCTTGGGATGAGGCATTCTGCCAGGTTTTCATACATTAACAGATCCAGCAGGCAGGATGTAAGTATGACAAAGACAAACATCCTTTGTTGTATCTCAATTCCCAAGAAAGTGTTTTGGATCTGAGGCAGCTTTTCAGTGGCTGCCCCTTCACAGGAGCACTCTGGCTGCCAGAGTGACTGATGGTGACTGATGGACAAAGTGGGAGACGGTTGCTGAGCGTGATAAAGAAATAGAGGAGACTGCACCCATTAGAGAACAAATGAATGAGTAGAATGCATGTATACACGGGCGTGCATGCACACACGCAAGCACACACGCTGGCACAGAAATGTGCTCTTAGGCCTGCTGGGATTGCTAAATAATAAATTCTTTGACATTTTAACCCAGAACTGACCCGAAAAGGGCTGGTTGACGTGCGGTACAGTAGAAGGAAAGAGCAGGGCGTGTGGCTGTCTTTAAAAAAAGAGGTCTTTTAACCCTGACCCTTACACCTTGGACAGAAAGAGACAGTGGAGAAAAGTATTTTCCCTTTTCTTCCATCATCATGAGTAATTCTTAAGTCTGAATACAGTATTACATGGTGTAGGATTTGGGTCAGACTGTTCGCAAGTTACTATGGAAGTTTTAAAATGTATGCATCTTGACGTAGATGTGCATCCACCTGTTTATTTGATTCTGGGAAAACATCGTACGGGAAAATCAATCGCTGCGTTCAGAAGATCACTCTGCTGCATCACAGTTCCAGCATGCAGGAACCTTGCATTTCCACAGTAGCATAATGGGTGTAAAATGTGTCACTGATTTATTTATGATGCTAGGAATTATTCTTGTTTCAATTGTAGAAGCAATGCTGTTTAAATTAACACAAAATGACAAAGGATCCATACTCCAAAAATATAGGTATGTACATATACTGTGTATGTATTTGTGTACCTGCGATGGTCTGGCATCCCATCCAGAGTGTAGTTATAGTGTAGCACTCAGTGATTCCAAGTTGTGCTCCAGACCACTTTGACTAGGATGAAGCTGTTACTGATAAAGGATGGATGGATGGATGGATGGCTATATTTATGTAACTCCACAACCACCATAATCCAAGAAACATTCTGTGTTCCATCCACATCGGGGGAAATATATTGAATAAGTCTTATGCTTCCTGCTGCGCTAATCTATACTTACATACTTATAGGTGCATTCTGTTATTCAAGCTGCTCTTTCATAATCATAACCTGTGATGTTGATGAAGGTGTTTATGACAAATTTGATGGCCTCCAAGTAACCTGCTCGGATATGTGGTTATTTAAAGCTGAGCCTGCAGCAGCGGCAGGAACATACTGAGATCAGCCTGAATCTCTCATAATCACATTGTATGTACTTGTTTACCAGCCATTCTCTGAAATATATGCATTCGGTCTTTTATGATATATATTTGCACGAGTAGTTGTTTTCAAAGATACAGCAGTTTCTTTTTCAGCTTCTTTTAGAAGTTAAACCCAGTCTTCTCATCACACATGTTGTTTGCCTTCCCTCATGCCACGATACACTGATATTTTTAGGAGCAAGTTTGTTCATGTTTTGTGTTAAAAGGGTTATTTAGAAAAACTCAAACAATGAACCTGTAAGTCTGGTTTTTATTTGATCTTCCTTTTATTAGGAGAGATGACTTTGATATGTTGTTTTTTCTGTGTAACTCTCTGTAAGTATGAAGCTCAATCTTGGTCTGTTTGCTTGTTTGTTTGTTTGTTCTATTTCTCAAGCCACAAACTTGAAGTTTGGCACAGAGGTACTTTAGTTTTTAGTCAGGTAGTCAGGTAGTTACATTGATTAAACTCCAGAAAGGTGCCTTACTATTAAAAAAAAAAAATCAAAATCAGTCTCCAACAAGGCTTGGCGATGTGAGAGTAGTGACATCACAAGCAGAGTGTAGGCACATGACACTCGCATATGATTCCCTCGGTTTGCTGATATACGACGCGTTATTTCTTTTTACCATTAACTTTTTTGTTTTTATCTTTCCAGCACTACACCTTTTTGACCCAGGCAGCACCCGGTACCTCAGCCAGTCATTCTGTAAGTATTAGATTCCTGGATGGATGCATTCAGTGTATTAAATGTAAACATGCATGTTATAGCTTTGTTTAAAACCACTACTCTTCATGTGTACAAAAAGGCTGAAATGGGAAGAAGCTTTTGACTTTGTCAGTAGTACAATAAATAGCTTTTTAAAAAGTAAAAAAAAAAAAATCAAATGAAGTTTGCAAAGACAGTTCTGCATGTACCACACAGACGGCTGTTATTGTGACATCTCTGTGCCCCGCAGGGGGAGCACGGTTTTTTGATGTGTGATCCACCAAGTCCTGCGTTGGCTGGCAGATACCATCAGCAAACAACACTGGAGAATGTGGAGAAGACTCAATAAAAGGGGGGTTAGTGATAAAAACGTGAAGGATTATCTTCCAGTCGCGGGCCCTGTGATGTTGTATCAAAAAGGATTTGGTGGAAATGATTTGACAGGAAGGGAGATGACAAAGGGGTGGGGGTGGGATGGGGGGGCGAGGCAGGAGGATTTTGTTTTCTGTCATTTAATTTCTCGTCTTTCTCCCCGCGAACTCCTCTCCAGTGTGTTTTGCTGTACACAGACTGCAGCTCACCCGGGATGCACTGCAGGATAAAGGCAGTCGTCAGCAGCAGAGATCCCCTCTGCACCATGTGAGCGAGCAGAAAAGGAAGCGGTCCTTTTGCTTGTAGAGGTTCATTTGACACAAGCCATTCTGTGGCATGGCAGGTGATAACGCCAAGGTGAGAAGATGACGGAGGTAGGTGGACTCTCGAGGCCTCGCTGCACGGAGGCTGAAGGAACCAACATCAGGAGAATAATGTATGAACTCTGACCTTGATGTGTCAGTCACCTGGTCCCTGGCTGTGATTTTAAATTGGGTCGCTCAACTTCACAAGCACGAGCATGTGGTGATTCGGTACGGTTCCCTGGGGGTCATTTCAGAGGCTTTTTTAAAAATATATTCTCAACAGAGGCGAGCGGCAATGTGGGATGGGACGTCTACTTGCAGACAGTACTCATATGGGCCTGCAAAACAGAAACTAGTCTAAGGCAGTTTGGACATGTTTTCCCTCATGATTTCTCCCTTGTCGTATTGAATATCGGATATAATCATAACCGAACGTGGAAACCGCACGTGACACTTTGAAGCGTTGCGACTGCTCCGCATCCCGGCCATGGAGTCACCTTTTCCTTGCACAAATGTCACTGTTTTCTCCGCTATTGACAAATGGCAAATTATTACTTTGACTGACACAGGCTCAAACAGCTCTTTACTGCTCTATTGTAAAGCAGCAGTGATTTACGTCTAATGTCAGCAGGAGTAGTAATATTGACAATAGCAAGCTGCTACAGTTTGGCAAGACGGGTTCTTTCATGTCTTTGTTATTGAATGTGTTTGCATGTGTTTCTCAGCCCCACCCCCTTGCTCTCTGTGCCAAGTTAATGAATGGCCTTTGTTCGTTGGGTTAAAACTTTTCTCTCACCGGGGGAGCCCATCCAGATGGCAGCATCCTGGTTGTGTGTTTTCACGGAAAGTGTTTAACGCAGCGTGCTTTCCTTGTGTGGGGGAATTTTCTGGGTGCCCCTTCTTCCTTGTTTGGGCAGAGGGTGCCGGAGAGAGGGGTCACAAGGAACATGGGATGTGAACCTCGGTGCTCAGAGAAGTTTCCTAAGAAGTAGACGCAGAAGTAAGGAGTAGGGGATCCAAATAAGTTCTTCAGGCCCGTCTGCACAAGCACATATGTAGCTATAACAAGCAATACCACCTGGTTACCTTTCTGGAATACCTTGGCACCTCAGCGACATCCACCAAAGCCACATTCTCGTTCCATACCGTTGAACTTACCGCTCCCTTTGATAAGTTAATATCCTCGTTCCTTTTAGCTTTCTAAGAATTTCCTGTAGCTGAGCAGAAGGTGTGACTTGAAGCACCTCGGCCGACTGTATTTACAAAGGTGGGACTTTCGATGCTCGAGGATATCAAGCACCTGTGCTGCTTCTTTATTCTATTCATGTCGTTGCCGATTCGGAGGAAGTGACACTTTGGGTCGAAAGAGGAACTCACATATACTCCCAGGGGCCGGGTAGCTACACCTTCAGGTTTCTTTGTTTTCCCCATGCTAGCCCATTTCTGCTTCATTTTTAATCACATTGAACTAAACAGATGACGTTTTGAACTTTTGCTCTAAATACTGAAGCATGGCAATGAATTTAGTGTAAAGGAACAACCTGACCTCATTAGCATGCCCTAAGCCATATAGCATATATGTGTAATGGTGAGGTAATGTGTCATAAGTACGTCTGGTTCTGTCACCCAGGGAGAGGGCAGCAGGGCTGCGTGATCTCTATGCAGAAATAGCATTAGCTTGTATTTCCCCCAACTACCGACAGTCTTTTTCGCTGCCAAAGCACTAAAGAGTTCTGTTACACCTTCTGCCGTCATTCAGCCATCGGAGAAGACAGAGACCCAGAGATGTGGGACGGGAGAAGTACAATTAATGTGCACCCCCCACCCGGCCTGTACCCTCCGGGTAGGCTTCGCTCCCATTTTCCTTCTCTCCCGCCTAATTGAAATGATACCTTTCCCCTTGCCTGTCTGTCATCCATGTCTCTTTGTGTGAACCCAAGGCTTAGGAGGGAGAGGGAGCCGCAGCTTGTTGTGGCTGCGGCAGCAGCACAGATCCTTGAGTTTCGCTCTCACCAGCCAGCCTCCTCGGGGTGGCCCGAGGCGACAGGAAGGTGTCAGCAGCGGCTCAGGACCAGCGTCACGGCCTGTCACTCACCGCGGCCCTGCCTGAGAAACCCCCCGACACACACACACACACATTCTGCTCGTTTTTTTAATGTCCAGACAGGCAACTCATCTTCAAACAGAAACAGTGACTGAACATCATAAATAACTTCTTTTTTGCTGTTATGCCTAAGAGGGAACACATGGGCCAAAGAGAGAGTGCGCACGTGTGTGTTTGTGTGCGTGCGTGTGCGTGTGTGTGTGTGTGTGTGTGTGTGTGTGTGCCCTCACAGTGGCCGAAAGAGACTGCACAATATCCACGGCACGGCAGGGCAGTGACTCCTACTTCAATTAGCACCTTCCGTCTTCCTCCTCACATGTCCCTCCCGGCAGCCACCTGCCACAGTCGACAGCTCCCACAAAGGGGGGAGCGCAGAGGAGAGGAGCGCTGGGGGAAGGGAAGATGAAAAGTTTAGAGGATGAAAATAAAGTAAAGAAGGAGAACCTGACAGCACCTTGAAAAGAGGTATTGTGCACCAGGGGAAGTGCGCCTGTGAAGGGGCCCTTTGATCTCTGGAGGACGGAGAAGGGGAAGCGCTCGCAGACCCCACGTTCCAGGCTGGTGGGGCAAGGGGAGAACAGAGGAGACCAAAGTCTGGGAGGAAACATTACAGCCAGCTTTGCTGTGTCAAAATGGAGTCAGCAACATGTGTTTATCTCTTTTGCTGAAGCTTTTTTGGACAGAGATTCATTTTCACCTGTTTTTACAGAGGAGCACAACTGATAAAACTGAGCAAAAGAGCACAGCGAAAAACATTTAAGTTAATGCATTTTCATCGCACTAATAAAACAAATGACTATAATCTAAGAGGCTACATTAGAATTGTACATTAGCAGTGCCTGTGTGGAACAGAAAGTAGACAACATATAGACAAAAGAATTTATATGTACATGTATGCTTGCATAAATAGGCAGACAGATGGAAAGATAGATAAAATAAATCAATACAAGTGTGTGTGACCCTGATCGCTGTCTTCTCTCTCCCTTTCTCCCTCTCCGCCTTTTTGTGGAAGGGAGGGTAGCCGTAAAGCACTACAATACAGCGACATTACTTTGATAAACAAATCAGAGAGTACAATGGGGCTGAATGGGAACTTCATGCCGGCTGGATCTGAGGAGAATGTTTACGGAGGCCATCGTCTGATGTTGGTATGGGGCTGCTCCTGCACACATGGAAGCAGCAAGGGGCAACCTGGCTTTGATGTGTGTGTCTCTCCCCCCACCCTTCACTCTCCCCTGCTCGCTTTCATCTGTGGAGTGGCAAGAGAGAAGAGAAGAGAAGTGCTCCCCCACCAGCGGGAGTCAAGAGATGTGCACTCCTCGCTCTGCTCTCACCGTGCTGTCAGGCAGGAGGCTGTGTGGAATCACAACACACCAAAACATCAACAAGCACCCATTGCACGTCTGACTCATGGGACAGAACACCAAGGTCAGGATAGTAGTGACTGTGCTGCCGCGACGCCTGTCCTCATGTGTTTGTTGTTCAACGTGCGGGCACTACGTCTTTCGGCACTTTGTTCATCACTGTTTCACCCATAGTTCGTGTGTGTGTGTGTTTATGTGTGTGTGTGTGTGTGTGTGTGTGTGTGTGTGTGTGTGTGTGTGTGTGTGTGTGTGTGTGTGTGTGACAAAAAGGATCTTAAAACTCATGTCATACATGTGAATAAGAGGCCATTTTTAAGGTGGGAAAGCATATATGAAATACAGTACAATGTTAATGCCCAAGTATTTTGATCCTAAAACGGCAGTTTAAAACACATAAAAATGAATTTGCCGTAGAGTAAGCATGAATAATAATACATTTATATACATTTAAAAATATTTAAATCTGAAAAAAACAGAAGGGTGGAGTTGTAGCATTCCTCAGTATGAATATATTTGTGTAAAAAATTGAGCATTTTACCAGAAATTTGGAGCTATAAACAAAAAATGGTGTTCCTTAGCAAAAAAGCTGGAGCTCGTGCACATGGTGAGCAGCACCTATACCACTTAGTATTTCATGTCCATTAGGTCACTTTTCATTTAATTTCTGGCTTCTTCAGTTTGACAGATGTTCCTTCAGTTTTTACTCAGAAAACAAGAATTGGATTTTTCCTGTCATTACTGTTAATTCTGAGAACTGTTTATATTTGGAAATTTGTGTTTTTATTATGAGAGAAAGAGGAAAGTTACAAGAGTGGGGGGAAAATAGAGTGTATGTATTTTCTTTTTTTTATTTTAAGCATGTGCATGTGTGTGTTGGGGAGAAAGATGGGGAAAAAGGGGAGAAGTTGGGTATGCACTGACAGGGGTCAAACAGGGCCTGTCAGCAACATTGGTGCTTTAATTTACCACATTAATGTGAGCTGCCAATGCCAATAACTCGCTTTGAGGAGGCAGAAACTTCAGCGCACGTGCAAAAGTCCATAACTACAGTCCGCTCATAAAAATTTTAATTCCCACTTTACTTGGAGCTGTACAGTGTGTTAATAAACTGTTGGATTAACTCTTCTCACATTTCTGAGTTCAAGGCATTTTGTTGAAGGGTTTTCTTTCAAGAGCAGACCACCTAAAATTGATCAGGGAGCAAACCAGCTGTGTTCCAGTCTGCATACTACAGTGATCAACTGATTTTGAATCACAATTTTCCCATTACATTACATTCTGTTTAGATTTACAGTAATAGATTCTGTTCAAAGTATTAGCACAGGATACATGTGGCATATTTATATTCTGTTTTCAAATGAGCATAATTTTGTCTTTGACCCTATATTATCAGGAAATTCAATCACTGTTTTGGTGTTTAACAGACCGGAGGTTTTCGCTTGTCAGAGTTTTCACAAATGGGCTGTGGGCTTTGACTTGATTTTGAATCCATCTCAGTAATTCAACTATGACAGCGGACTCTCTATGTCTCTTCTGTGTTCTTGTAGGTTTTCTCCTGGTGCTTCGCCCGGTGCTTCCTCTGGATTTCGCCCCACAGTCAAACGTGCTTGGGAAATTTTTGAGTCAGGTCAGTTGGTCAGAATTTCCTTTTTATTTGTGAATAAGTGTGTGATTGTCCTGAAAAATACTAGGGTCCCTTCCAGGGAGCATCCTGTATCCCAGCCTTTGTTTCCAAGAGAGGCTCAGGACCACTGTTGACCACTTATAGGAGAAGAGGTTACTAATAACAGATACAAGGAGAAATATTTGAAGTAGAAATTGGAAAAATAATGACAAGATCCCTTACCTGACAAAGTACATTATTATTCAGAGTCTGTAAACAATACAATGAGCCAGAAAATTAATCATTAATAGAATTCTTTTCTTATCATTAACCACTGAATCCTGAGCTGGGTTCCAGAGGTCCAGAGCCTATCCTGGAATCAGTGGGCACTAGACTATGAAACTGGATGGGATGCCAGTCCATTAGATAGCCACACACACACACACACACACACACACACACACACACACACACACACATACAAGCAAACTGGAGCATCTGAAGGAAACCCATACAGACACCTTGAGATCATGTACAGTAAATTTCACCACAACTAAGGTGAATTCAATCTCACACCTGAGAAATTGTTTTGCCATTCCATTTTCAAAAATTTTTTAAAAAGTATATTATGAATAAAATAAAACAAAACACCCAACCCAACCATGTTCACATAACTTAAACTAATCCGTCCCAAACCAGTCCCACCAAAAAAAGCCATTTATCTGGTAACAGGTGTTCTGTGGCTGAGGAATATCACTATAAACACCATCAGATTTCTTTGTATCACAAGGTGGGTGGCAGTACTTTTAGATGTTCCAGCAGCTACTTCAAAACTTCACTGCTGTCAGTGGCAGATACACTTTCATAGGTGGTTGATGGATTTGTTTTTCATTGGGTATTTCATCACTATTCAAACAAAACATACCCTTAAACAAACAAAATGCATGTTTAGCAGACGGTTGTTTGCTTGATAAGTGTGATGCAGCACTTTTTTCCGCCTGGACCAGATGAAAGGCAATTTCTTTGATTAAACCTTTTCTTTTCCACCCTCTGAGCATAAGACCGTCTATGACCCCTTACGGCACAACAATGGATAGGCTGTAATAAAAATTATATCAAATTACAGCCCCCAGTATATATCAGCTTTTATTCTGTTTCCATACATCAGCTTCTGCTGTATCAGCATTTTTCAACTGGCCAACGTCTCCATTTCCTCTCCTCACTTAAAGGAAAGTCACCCGAGAAAATAACAGACAAACTCTGGGGTTTTGTGAGGACGACCTTCATCCTGGCCCCATTTTCATTGCTGTCTCTAACCTGGAGCACCTCATTTCTGTCTGTCCTTTAAGACCATACACATCTGCCCCCCCCCGCCACACACACACACAAACACACACACACACACACACACACACACACACACACACACTGCTCAGCTGTGTTTAGAGAAACCTGCAGATGTCTTTCATTGTATCATATCACAAGTTTGTCATGGGGGAGGAAGGGTCTAAAACAGAAAGAGATGTGATTATTTGGCTGGCCTAAAGACCCAAGGTCTCAAGCTAACAGTTAAAAATAATGATCTTGCTGTTACTGTAAGGGACCTGTGTCCCACCCCATTGAGCTGTTACTCTCTTCCATGGCCCCCTGGAGTGTTATCTTCCCTAGCGACTGGCAATACTGGGAGTTTCTGGCTGTTTCTGGGAAGGTCCTCTCAACACCTCATGCCCTAGAGAAGTTAAAAGGAAGCAGAGGTCATGCAAGATGCTTTGCAGTCAGTGCTGTCTGGAAGAAATGTTAGGAAAGAGGAACCTAAAGTGAAAAAGCTTTCCACTGCCCTAATAACCTTGCTGACATGCTGGGGGAAATGTGAAACACACCTCCAGTCTTGCCACAAGACAGGCCCCTGGCAGTGACAACTGTTCAGCATTTACGGCTTAAATGAGATTTAGATAAAAAAAACATGAAAAATGACAGAAATCTACACACACATTTCCTGCTGGAAATATCTTGAAGTTTTTTTCCCTGTCTCTTCCCAGTCTGCACTCTCACGCCAGAGCTGTGACGACTGAAACAACAGTCTGGATTTGAGCCGTAGGCCTCGCCCCCCTGCTTGCTCTCTTATTTCTCTCCTTGATGTGTGAAGCATTCATGGAAGGCCCTTGTTAATGGACAGGGGGACTGGTGGGGGCCACATCAGTATAATTTCGGGAGTCCCCAGAAGGGGTTTTATTCTTGCCGGCCGAATGATGTCATAACCTCTGCGTTCCATTACGCAGACCCGGGTCTATGCGAGACAATAAAAAAGTGAAAAATCCCGCGGCGATGCTCCTCGTGCTTTCTCTATTCCCTCTTTTTCCACTGCCTTTCTCGGTGCTGTTACGGGAGAACTTACGGGCCATAAAAAAATTCATGTGGAAGACAGAACAAGTTAATAATGTTAAGAAATGAATAATGGTAATAATCCTTGAGTTCACCGAAGCCGAAATAATTATCATCATCGTATTACTGGGTTCAATGAAGTTTTTGCAAATTAAGAATGCTTCTTTGTAATTGTTTTATTAGTCTTCATTAATTTGTCAGTTTTCTTTGCCCTTTGGCTCAAGCACACTAGGGTGAGAACGTTAAAAAAATAAAAAATCTGGTTCTCTCGCTATCGTTAGCTGTGAAGAGCTGAAGCACCTAAGGATGGCACCATCGCACACGCCGTAGGTGCTGCTGTGAGGTGCTGCTCGGCGTACCAGGTAAAACGTGGCCTGCGCGGCCCGATGTTGGACACAGAGCCAGGAGAAGGCATAAGTGTGCAAAGCCCCCCCTTTGCACGTTTCCCCTCTGCCCTGATCAAGTGTGACAGACTGGCACAGGAACACATGACGGGAGTTTAGATGGCAGACAAGAAAAAGGTCAGCCACGTGATGCAATATAGAGAGGTCATAAGGTTTACCCCTCCACACCCCCGATTCCGGAATGCTGATTTTAAACATATGATCTCTAGTTCCTGAAAACCACACTTCCACACATAAGTGCTCATGTTAAGTTGCTATCTTCAGTCAAAAGAGAAACAAAAATGATAATTTATATGAAAGCAGAAAACTTAAAATAGCGAATGCCACAATACCCATAATGTGATTAGGTCAGAAAGGTGCTCTTTCCCTAATGGTTGCAGAACTTAAAGATAAAATAATACCTGTCAACTTCCAAAGAGTCACTGGAACCACAGAAGATGATATAAAAGAAGAAGATAAAAAAAAAAATTAACTCTCGTCTCCATCTTTTGGCTCAGCCTTAGATGTTCTACTCTTTAACAGGAGTTGAGATGATACCGCAGTTGAATTACAGCTCCTGGTGTGGAATTGCAAACACATGTATGGGGGAAAATAAATTCTCCTGGACATTGCCAGTTGTGGGATAAGAGCAAGGAGAAAAGCTGCTGTGGGGAAAAGGATGAGCTTAGCGTAAGCAAACGCAAGTGAGACATGGAGCACCATGTTATGGATCATAACATAAGAACAGGATTCATCACAGTGTTCAAATACATCCTGGCGAGTTCCACTGCTGTGGTAAACAACGACGTTACCAGATACTTGACACCCGTGAAGATAACATGTTCCTTTTTAAATGGCCGTGTGGGGGGAGAGGGCTCATTTTCATAAAGGCATTTCCCCCATCTGGCCCTGCCCCAGGCTCAGTGCTGGGTATAATCTCCAGCTTTCTTGTAAGCTTCAGCTTTGTCGTAAAGAGGTGAGGCGAGGAAAATGGGAAGATATGAAGGAAAGTGAAACAAAGGAAAGGGACAGGATGAGAGAGTGGAAAGGATGAAAATCAATAAAACTAAGGAGGGAGCAGATAAGTATGCAGGAGAAGAAAGGGACCAGCAAAGAAGATGGAACGACTCGTGCTCAAGAATGTGAGAATGGGAGAGAAAGGGGGAGATGGGGGGGGGGGGTTAGAAGAGAGATGCAGTTGGAAAGGGTGAAAAAAAAGATGCCCTTGCAGCTTAGTCCAGCAGGAAATTCAATAAAAATTCTTCAAAAGGCTAGGGTTGACATTGAAAAATAGTGAAATTATAAAACGGAGCAGGCTAAAGAAAGAGAAGAGTTATTATATTTGGCACGGGAACGGGGAGCAAGAGCCCAGGGCCGTGTTTTCAAATGAGCCGTCACCGATTGAGAGAGCTGAGCCTCCTGTTGATTAAATATGGGGCTGGAGCCTGCTATGTGCAGGGGGACACTGGGACAAGGAGATGGGGAACTTCAACATTACATCTGCCTACCATGAAGCAGGCTGAGGACAGAAGGTCTGAGGACTGGCTGAGCGACAGAGGAAAAATCCCAAGCCAGGAATGGACAGAGGGCCAGGGATGAGAGCAAATGGAGGCAGGAAGGCCAAGCCTTGATGTTCTGGTTTTCTCCAAGTTGTTCTCTGCAAAACAAGTAAAGTGAACTTGCAGGAAGTACAGAAAGCAATCTTCAGTCGATCCCTTTATATCTCTTCCATTTTTCTCTCTCTCTCTACTGCTCTTCATCCTGTCTTTCACTTGACCTCAAAGTCAATGTCACTATACTGGCCAACATATGCAGCCAGATCATTGTGGGTATGAAGTGGCCTTGAGCTTACATGAGTCTGCAGCCAGACCAACTGAGCAGTGGTCCACCACAAAAAATGTCAGAAATTTTGATGTGATGGAGGCGCAGACCATCGCCACGACCACCTGGCCAGACTCTGTCAAACAGCTGCAAAAGGTTTAGTAACTTCATCGCCGTATTTATGACACCACCTACTGACTACATCTGCTGTGATGTTCTAAAAAGAAGATATGTTCTGAAAGGAAAATAATTACTGTACAGTGACATAAAAGGACTACTTTCATTGTCCCCTGAAAATTATAGTGGGCTTAGGTGCGTCAGAATATGTGACCCATACTGTTTTGGAAAAACCTGATCCTTTTTTAATGTTACTGGTACTGTTTGATCAGAGTCCACTTTACTCCTCTACTTAGAAATCCATAGCCTTGGTTACTGGTTCCACAGTTCTCCTTGTAGCCGTTAGAAAAACTTCTTCCTATGACTGGTACCACATCCCATTGTCATGCACTGTCTTCATCTCTAACCACTAATAAGTTCTTGGATTTGGCTGCAACATGATGGAATGAAGTCCCTCTCCTACTCAGAACCTCTGAATCCCTTTCAACATTCATGAAGGGACTCAAAAATGCATCTTTTTTGTTCCCGGTTCTCCCTGGATGTCCTAACAGCTCCATAAATTTCACATTGCACACTATCTGTTATGGTTATCTTAGCATTTCCTTTCAGATGTATAGGCAGCAGTTTGTGTAATGTGCACTCGCAAAGAAAGTGATATCAGGCACTGCACTGGGAGAATCATGTCTGTTTCTCAAGCTCTTTACCGGTTGCACA
This sequence comes from Heterotis niloticus, assembly GCA_018136845.1. Taxonomy (NCBI): domain Eukaryota; kingdom Metazoa; phylum Chordata; class Actinopteri; order Osteoglossiformes; family Osteoglossidae; genus Heterotis; species Heterotis niloticus. The sequence goes on from CM030897.1 coordinate 20,840,986, forward strand.
ATGCACTTTTGTTTACGCTGAGCTGTGCTCTATCACTTTAGACGAAAGCATCTGCAACAGGAATAAATCTATAAGTGAATGTAAAGGAGGTCTTAGAATAAGGCATATGCAAGCAAAGTGAAGAAATGCAAGAAGAAATGAAGCAGCTTGAAGCAAGCTACGTACATGGGAAACCATAGATCAAGTTTAATATTGTCAAGGGCTTGGACAGCTTGTCACGTCACTGATGGTGGAGTTGGAGATACCAGTGAGACATCTGAGCGGAACATAAAGGAGGGCTGTTCAGAACCAATTCTCTCCTGCTTTACCTCAACCTGGGTGCACAGTTGCTAGTCAATGTGTACTCTAGCATAAAATGGAAGCTGACTGTTTTATTAGAGTTTGCAGCCATGTTTCCCATGAAACTGCAGTCTGGGTGAACTCACACTGCCCTTGGAAGTGCATGCTAACCATTCCTGAGCTTGCAGGGCACAGAAGTGGTCACAGGCTCGGAGGGACAGCCCAGGCCAGGGCACCCATACTGGCAATGGGGCCCAAAAGGGCAGCCTGGGAGATTCGGTGACGCTGCCTCAAGAATAGAACCCGCTAAGAACACCGAAAACACACGGATACAAAGGACGCCTTTGGCCCCATCTCTGGCTCCATGTGGGGCTTCAGGGCGGTGAGTGACCCAGTTGGTAGCGGTGCTCCAAGGCGTGTTGTCAATGAATGCTGGAGTTTGTGACCTGTTTTCTCCATCATGTCATAACTGTTTGTCAAAATGAGTCACATTTTACTACAAGACAGTAGGACCTGACACAGCAGGCACAGAACAAGTACCACTGTGGTTTCAAATTAATACATATCTGTAACAGGAGGATTTAAAAGGGCTACACTAGCAAACTGTCTTCAATAGTAAACTATAGATTTCCCTATTTTACTGCACAGTCACATAAATTCTATGTTCATCTGTACTTTAACGTACTATGCTGTTCTGCAGAATGTAATGCACTCAATTTCTAGTTATACAGTATTAGCATGTACATTTGCATTACATTTCATTTATTTATTTAGCTAATGCTTTTTCTCAAAGAGGCTCACAGTACTTTATGCCTGTATAGCTGGCTCATTTTTACTGGTTTAAGATAAGTGCCTTTTTCAAGAGTACTATAGCAGGAAGTAGAACTTGAACTTTGGTTCTTCAGGTACAATGACTTTTTGTTACCCCGGTTGGCCAAGTAATGCGGATGCTCTCATGCCAGTGCTCTGTTTACAAGTGCAAAGGTTTCAATGACTGCTATTTACAAACACCAGACTTCTGCTAGAAGAACAACACTCAACAGTAATGGTCGTGAGCCTGTTTCTCATCCCCAACCCAGTGCACTTTCTTTCTCCGAATGAGCAACTTTATACCATGGGCTCCGCCCTAAGCCATTCTGTTTACTATTCAAATGAATAAACATCTATTCCCTTTAAAAGTGCAACACAATCACCATCATTCATTTAAAATACAGCATATTATAGATTCACCTTAACACAACGCATCTCATTATTTAAATTAATTCAAACAATATTTGTTCCATGCATTCTCAATAGGACTCTTCCCCTGCCTATTTATGCACTACATTTCCCATCATTCCTTATTTGTCACCTGGCCATCAGCTTCCACTTTTACTACAGGTAAAGTATTTTTTTGTTGCACCAGTAAACAGCTCATTTCCATTAACATTCATAGTAATAATACGCATATCTTTTCATATGACAGCATCACATACTTCACATATTCACGTTTCACGTTTACAAACTATGGATATTAAAATTGTGGAATTTTATCCATGTGTGGAGCAACTGCTCCAATGCACTTTGCTACCTTTTGCCCACTATCTGACAAAGTATTATTTACAGCACATGCATCATGTATATGTTACTTTCTTAAGGAGTTGTAATTTACAAGGTCTAATCTTCCTCTGATGTCTTCCTTTCCCCGTTTTCTTGTATTTTAGTTCAAATTAAATAGAACAGCTATGTCTTGGCCAAGCCCTCTGTCTTGGGCTTTAGAGCAGTGAATGAGGAGAAGTGTGGCATTCTGGGAGATGAACGTCAGGTCCCGCCCCAGGCAGAGTCAGGTACATGTGTGGGCCTTGGCTGGGGGCCACCTTGTCAAAGTCAGCTTTGCAACTCCATGTGACATGCATTGCTTTGAGCACCACAGCTAATGTTACAATAGCAGTGAAAGAAAAGCTCACATTTAATGTTTGCCATTAGTTATTTTCTCCCCTGGCCTCATTCCTCCTCCTTCCTCCCTCTCACAATAATGTACTACTGTGTTTGAAGAGAAGGTAGACATGGAGCAGTTCATGGAGCCACATTCTCCTCCATAGCCCCGAATGTCTTAATGCAGTAGAAAGCATGTGCTCTGTGTCTGCTTGTTATCACCATTTTTATTATTTGTTGTTTGGCTAAAGCTTTTATTGCAAGCCATCTTTTTACAAAGCAATTCAGGCCAATAGCAAGCAACCAAGTTCAAAACTCCATGATTACCTGCTATGGTGTCTACTGTGTTTGTGTATTCTGCATGCATGTACAGGTACAGTCCGTGTCTAGAAACCGGTTCATAAGATGAAATCTCGTAACTCTGATACATAGTTACTATTTCGGCGCAACCTTTGAAAATTTACCCGACATGCGACTCTTGTTACTCCTAAGTTGGCAAGTGAATTTGTCAAATATTTGTTCGTAATTCGATTAAGGATGTTAAATAATTTCACTTGCATACCCAGAAACCTGTGTACATGCATTCCTGTGTTTGTATGTCCACAGCATCTTTGAATGAATGTGTCTGCGACCATTTAAGTCTGTAAATATATTTATGATAGTGAAAATCTGAAAGTTCTTTTTTCTCCAAAACCGAGAACCTGCTGTGTGAACATTTAAACCTACTTTTTAGTGGCACACTTTTCTTCAGGCCCTGCTTTTTGACAGTTTTCAGATCTGTCACAGGCCCCTTCTGTCCTAACAGAGGAGTTTAAAATTTTAACTTCCCAGGCAAAACTAAGTGGCAAACAAAACAAGTAAAAAACTTAGCACAAAACATATTTACTGTCAGTGCCTTAGGTTGATACAAAGGCATCTGCCGGCTGCAGTATTTACCGCCGAGGCTGAATTTAATCTCATCTCCTGCAGGAAATGAGACTTGGTGACAGGGATGTCAACAGCCATTTGTTTTGGACGTTGCCGGAGAACAGTACCTGTCTCTGTGTCTTTGTTTCCCAGCGCTCCCAGCGGCCTACAGGCTGAGGGTGAGTATGAGCATGTGTGTGAGCACTGGGCTGGTGTGTCTGTTAGCTTCTGAGCTGTACATTAGCATATGACCTCCCATACACCACTCAATTTTGAAAGTAACCTACCAACATCTACCAACATTCCTTCCCCTGACCATATGAAAAGGTTCTGAAAACACAGTACTTGGAGATGGACCCTCAGGGGAACTAAGCTTTTGGTTTTCTGCGGAGTACGGACCATGTATCTTATACACTTGCTGCCCTTTTTGCATGTTCTCATACTCTTAATAGCACCTGGCCTGTAATAGAATGTGATGCCCTCAAGATATCTCTTTCATTTTACCAGCACCATTTCATCACCACCAAACACAAATGGTGAGCTGTTAAATTTATGCTGGTCGTCAGGTTTCCTTAACTCTGGGCTCCACTATGAAAATAAGCAAGAAAATTGTGAGGATTATTTGCTGGACACACTTTGTTACTTTAATCTTCATGCGGATGCTGCAACGCCGGTGTGTGTGGTCCTTCATACTGAATGAGGTTGACCTGTTGGTGCGGTGAGGTTCATTGGGGTGGCGGGGATTCAGGGGGGTGTAGTGAGGGACCGGCCAAAAGGAGAGGTTCTGCTCAAAGGCCTGGGGTTAGTACGCATTCCATCCACGCAGCCAAAGAGGAGTGTGTGGGCTTCATCACATGTACACAGAACAAAGTGAGCTTTTTAAGTTCAGCCCTGTGACCTAGTCGCCGGAAACCGCAAAAATGAAGAACAAAGTGCCTAGCAACTGCATAGCTCCTTGCATGTTTTATTGCAGCAGTAAGAAGTAAACGTTTGAGGTTCGAGAGGTTGTGGACTATGTTTAGATGACAGCAACTGTAGACTTCCCTGCATCTGAAAGCCCAGATTGAGAAACGGGAGCTGGGTGTGAGCTGCCAGTGTGACCCGATCTGCATGGATTTCTCACTGAATCCGTTAGCAAGACTGGGCTTGTTGGCCTTGAATTGAACCTGCTGGCCCAGTCCTGACCTCCAGCCAGTCAACACACCTCAAAGGCTCCCGTCTGACAAGCAGAGTCTCTTCTAAGCCAAACAGACTAAAACACTGGACACACTGACAACATCTAGGAATCCTATACCGAATAAACAACGGCAAACAAGCATCAATGCTAATGAGAGGCGGTGAATGGAGTACGGACTGCAATGTGAAATATGCGATATGAAAACCTCCTGGATCTGCTGTCATATAATGGACTGTAATTTGAACTTTTGGCCAGGCAGGACAGCATATAACAAATGGAAAGCAAATATCGCCGGGATTATATAAAACGGACTCGGGCAGAAACGACACCAAAGCGGCTGATATTAATTATCGCAGGAAATGGCCATTCCCTCGCTTTCTCAGTCAGTATCCACGTGATATTTTTATTTAAAAGGACGTGGCAGAAGCAGCGAGTCAAATAAATCAGCTGAAGCACAAAGGAAACGCAGCATCGCCGTGTGTAGAAATCTGTCCCATGAATCTTAATCTTAGGGAGTGAAAAAAGAAACCTGTAATAAATGTGCACTTTAGCGAGAAGAAAGCCAAGACTGTTTTCTGACAAATTAGCGAGAACACTTTTGATTGTCGAGCCATTAATTTATTACGGCACAAAGTTCTATGTGTTTGGATTGGACATTTAACACAGAGTCCCATAGCTCTTGGAGGTGACTTTAACGTGAAATATGGAGTCGGTGTGTTTTCAGTATGTCTATTTATTTATTTGGCTCATGCCTTCACGGAGCGATTCATTTTAATACTCTGTGGCGATGTCAAAGAAGCCTATTCCTCTCCACATTAATAAAAATAATATTTTTCTGAGCCAGGTCTAATGGTCAAAACGGCACTCTTACAGCTGTCCTTGTTCCCACCGGCACAGTAACTCAACAAACCCCTCCTTTACTGACAGAATTATTCAAAACTTCATCGCAAAAGTTTATTTATATGTTTTTTCCACCCTGGAGCTTTGAGGCGGTTAAAATGCCATGACAGAAAGCAGTTGTGCTGCTTTATGTTTGTGGCACTAAAGCAGAATTAAAGCATTTCTGGTATCGTTACTTTGTTCAGTCTTCAGCTCACACTTTTTGGAGTCACTTGAATCCCCCCCCCAGGAAAGATGGACAAACCTCGCTCCTTCACATACCGGTGACACGTCTTTCTCATCATCACACACAGTGCAGCACAGGGGTGCTTGGGAAAAGGAAGAAGGAGAAACGGCGGAGATATCCTGCAGACAAATTGCATTTGCAAAGAGGGCCGGTCAGATGGGGTCATGGAAGGTGTGTGCTTTGAAACATTGGGGGTGGGGTTGGGGGTGGCCCCAGTGTGACCCTGAGACGCCTCGTTCTGTCTGTCTGTCTGATGGACGGGGGCACTGGTTGCACGGTAGGGGGCTGAGGCTGTGTGTGTGTGTGTGTGTGTGTGTTAAATTCCTCCTGAGTTCATGGCGAGGCCAGGCCACACGGTCGAGTGCTGAGAAAGCCCATTAATTACCAGCCTGTGACACAGGGACGGCGCAGCGTGTAATTGATGCCTTTTGCGCTGCCGGTCACGCGGCAAGGGGGTCACGGCTCCGCAAGGCATGGGGGCACAGAGCGGGCGGGAGACCCGGCCTCTAGCGCAGGGGCCTCCTTAGGGCTTGCCCCTCTTATTAGCAGGATTTGTGGAGCCTCTTTTTTTGTACCGTGTGTGGCCGGGCATTTTAAGCGGCCATTTTCCTTAGCGCTCACAAAGGGATCAAGCCAATTAGGACCCAGGGTAAAGGATTAACCTGCCGGTGTCTTTGTTTTGTGGGATGAACCCGCATTTTACAATTAATGCAATGTTCTGTTGAAAGACTCCACTTTGGTAAACCCGTGTATGCATGAGTGTTTACCCAGCGTGTCTGTGTGAGACCGTGCGTATTTGGCCCCATTGTGTGTATTTAGCCCCCATGTGTGTGTTCTTGCCAGGGGGCAGAATGAGCGATGACCTGTCACAAGAAGGGCGGACTCCTGGGTGTTGGGGGTCCTTTCAGTACTTGGGGCAGGCCTTTGATGTGTCTGGTGAATAATGAATAACGAATTAAGCGCTGGGTGGACGACAGGGGCGTCAGTGTCCTGGCCTGGGAGTGGGCTGCGTCCTGCTCTGGCGGGGGTCTGTCTTTCTCTTTTTTGCGGTGTGGGAGGGCCTCCTGCTTTCCCACCTTGCATCTCTCTGCATTGCAGAACTGAGGTGGAGATGTCTGAGACCGGGGTGATTGAAAGGAGACAGGACAGGGGGTCAAGGGTCAGCCAGAGGGCTGCACACAGGAATGGGACTCGTACGCAGAACTTAATCTGGCATGGAGCACAGATTCTTTTAATTTCACATCTGAAATAGCAGATGCAATTCTATCATTTCCATTCATTCATTCAGCTTGCGATTCTGTCCAAAGCAACTTAGCGTTCAGCTGCTCACAACTATTTATTCATTTATACAACGTGGTAATTTTTACTGGAGCCATTTAGGGTAAGCACCTTACTCAAAAGTACTGCAGCAGGAGGTGGGACTCAAACCTGGGTCCTATGAGTTTGTATAGGAATAAGCAAAAAAACATGTAAATCTTAAATCATTATTTGAACAACAGGGACTTGCCTGACCATGTTTAGTCACAAATTAAGTTAGAATACGGTCTCTTTGGGCTTTTTATTCTCTCAACCGGCAGAGTTTTTTTAATCACGTATACTGGTTAAAATTTATTCTTGCATTTGATACTTTTCTCTAAAGCACTTTGCAGTGATCTAGCCATTTCTACAGCTGGGTAATTTTTACCAAAGCAACTCAAGATTCCTACAGCAGGAGGAAGGATTCAACCCTGGAACTTCCAAGTTAACAGGCAGAAGCTCTAACCCCCGTGTGACCCACTGCCCCTGTTTTTCAAGCAAATAAAAGGTGAAATTATCCAAAGCACAGTTAATTTAAATATTGTTGTGCCCATATCTCTGTCTCATTCCCTCCATCACAGAGACGCACAGCAGATTGAAAGGGAAAGATGTGAATGAAAACCAGGTGTGTGTGGGTTCTCTTCTCACAGGCTGCTGCCTAGAGCTGCTCTGACAACTCCTGCGTTCCTTCTCTGCTTTTTTGGACCCCCTCATTGAACCCATGACCTAGAGTGGTCTACTTCCAGGCTACCTGTCAAAAAACGAATCAAAAATTCCCTCCGTGTTGCACTTCAGTTCTGCTACGTGTAAAAATCGTAACTCTTGGCCAGCTCATGTGCTGCAAATGGATGACCTCCTTTCTTATAAAGATTAAGTGTTAAGTCTTCAAATCCGGACCCAGGTTTCGTGGCCACTCATGTGCCACACGAATCCATGCGTCTGATCCATGTCAAAGAGCTTTAATAGCCTTGACGCTCAAGCACCCCAGAAGAAACACATCAGTTGTCAGGTGGCACCATCACTCGCCACGAGCATATTGACAGTTTGATAGATCGAGTGCTTGCTGTGCACGGCTCGCTGTGGCTCAAGTTAGCCGATGGCTCATTATTGCTCCCTGCAATTTGTTCCACGGACACGACGGCGATGCGACGAGGGGCTCCGTACCATTTGTTTCTGCTCGACTCCTGCCTCGATATGGCTATGCGTCACCGTACTTTTAGGCCGTGACCGAATAGTGCGCGGCGTAATGCGTCCTCTCCGTATCCTTAATTCCCCCATAAGTCTAGCAAATTGCTCAATGTGCCGCTCTGTTTTTCTATTGATTTGAATGATTAAACAGAGCATTGAGAACCTGATCCTCGGGGCTTCCAGGGGTAGATCAGGTTGTGTGAGATGGCTTCCAGACATATGCAAGCAAGTCTTTTTGACATTTAAATCGCGTCCCTGGGACGACGCTTCCCATCGGCCCCTGTGAACCTTGAACACCCGCTTCTAAAGAACGAAAATATGACCTCCTTCAGAATGTTTACGGGAAAATTATCACCGGCAGAAAAGTGTCCAAACAACATGAAATATGGCTCACCAGATACTTCTAGTGAGTTTAAAGGAAACGTTGTGCAAACGAGTCCAAACACAAAGACAAACACATATAAATCCAGGCTCAGGAGAAGAGAGGCCGACTGATTTATCGCCATATTGGTATTGAATTGAGCTGAAAGAGGGGGAAAAAAAACCCTAAAACAAAACAAGCTTGTGAAATTGGCCCACATGTCCCTGTCTTCCACCCTGTTTAACCCCTCGACTGGTAACATTAATCCTCCCTGACAGCCACGACAAGCAAATGAGATCAAATCTCCTCTCGCAAACTTAGTGCAATGATGCAAGTGCTCGAGAACACTTAATAACGCTGTCACTCACGTGGACATTTTTCTATGCACGAGTGTGTGTCTGTGTGTGTCGAAAAGCAGGCGCACGAATGTTTGTGCCCACGAATGCGATTGCGCCTCGGTGCCCGTGAATGTGATCGTGTTGCTTGTTGTTTGTGTTTGTGAGAACTTGCTTTTGTGGAAGAAGAAAGAACTGGATTGGACATGTCAGACAGGGGCATTAGGAGGGGCGTGTAAGTGATGTAATAATAGTTCCCAAACCTTGAAAGAAGTCTGTGTTTCTCCTGTCAGGGCCAAGCGGGAAGCAAAGGAAAGAGAGTGAGGCAGAGTAAGTGATGTGCTGAACAGGAGAGAGAGAGAGAGAGAGAGAGCGCGAGAGAGAGCGAGAGATGGAAAGAGCAAGGGGGGGGGGAACAACGCCAAGCCTTCAGATTTGATGTGGGCGTTTTTCTGACAGCTATAATTCTCTAGCCTACAGAATTTCATCAACACAAGTTGTGTTAAAGCTGTGCCCCAGGGCTCCGGCCCTTTCAAGTCTCCCGCACTGACAGGTAGATTTATTAGTCCTGAAATTCGTACAGATCACACGTCACTCACGGCAGACTGTCAAAGTGTCAGAGCACAGCCTTCCTGTAGGGCCCTCTGGTTTTTCTAGGCATTTCTGCAGGGACAAAGATTTCTCAGTCACAGAGAGAGGTTTGTGTGTGTGTGTGTGTGTGTGTGTGTGTGTGTGTGTGTGTGTGTGTGTTTGAGAGAGAGAGGGCCGGGGGGGACTACAGAGACCGAGTCATAACTAATACTGTTTCAGGTCTTATTTCTTGTCTTACAGCCACTTTTGTATTTAGATCCCAGCCGATGGCTGATACAGAGTTGCTTTCCTCCGTTTTCACGCAAGAATAACAGCCTTAGTCACCATTTTATTATTGATGCATTTTGGTTATTCTTTTAGAACAGATAACAAGGTAACATTATGTCAAAGAACAAACAATGAAAATAGCTTCCTAGGCATGTACACTATATGGCCAAAAGTATGTGGACACATGAGCATCACTCCCTTATTTGTTTGTTGAACATCCCATTCCATACCCATGGGCATTAATATGAAGTTGTCCCCCCCTTTGTTGCTATAACAGCCCTGACTCTTCTGGGAAGGCTTTTCACCCGATTTTGGAGCATAGCTGTGGGAATTTGTGCCCATTCACCCACAAGAGCATCGCCGATGTTGGAAGAGAAGCCCTGGCTCGCAGTTGGCATTTCAGTTCATCCCAGTGGTGTTCATTGGGATTAAAGTTCTGAGGAGGCCACTCAAGTTCTTCTACACCAGCCTGGGCAAACCATGTGTTTATGGAGCTCAATTTGTGCATGGGGGGGCACACAGTCATGCTGGAGCAGGAAAGGAAGTTCTTCCCCAAACTCTGGCCGCAAAGCTAGAAGCACACAATTGTCTAGAATGTGTTTGTATGCTGCATGGATGTGGGTGAAACAGCACGGCTGTTAGATAGGGTGTCCACATACTTTTGGCCATATTGTGTTTGAGGCAAACATGAATAATGCAGGCAGCTTTAAACACACACTAGCCTAAAGATACATCATCCCTGCTGTTCCTTTAATAGAAGTTATGAAGTAGCTATCCTACTGTTCCATGATTCTTGGATAGGATGTCAACTACTGAGACCCAGTACTGGGCAACCTGGTCAGAGGTAAAGAAAGAATTGAAGAATTAAACATATTATCTATTGAAGCATGAATCCTCGCCATACATCACACAAAACTACACCCCAAGCTGTGAATATTAACTTGGGTTTCACTGCAGTACATTCTGTCAGCTGTCTCAGGAGTGGTTAAGCTAAGACTAAAATTAAATATTTCTGAATCATGCCCGAGGACAGACTCTAACAGCGATGTACATTCTTAAACCCTCAGACTGACAAGTAAACAAGTCCGTGGCAAATGTACTGCACGTACATGTTGTTTCGTACTGAGAAAGTAGCCAAGTAGCAAACTGGAAAAGTACAGAGATCACTGTATGATCACAGCAAGAAAAGCTATAAGGATTATGAAATTAAATCCAAGCTATCAATGCAGTATTTTAGATTCTTGTTATTCTTTCATTTGTCAGTTCAGTGAGGAACAAGATATTTAAATCTTAAAGGACTGGGACGTAGTCTGTGGTGTTACCTAGCTTTGAAAGTAGCTATGGATAAAGGTATTCAGGTGCAGAATACTGCAGTTTTTGTGTGCTACTTTAGAAGAAGTCATCCGATAAACGTAATGTAACTGGAAAGACACAGAGGTGCAATCGGTCATTTAAATGGGAGTGTGTGTGTGTGTGTGTGTGAAGATTCCACGGTGGGGGTTGAACAGTAAGACTCCGCAGCGGAGACTGAGCAGAGCCACGGCCTTCACTCCGACAAACACTGCTGAGCTCTCGGCATTCGTCTGCAGTTCGCGTCCAGCCTCCGGTCTCAAATTTCACGTTCAGTTCAAGCAAGGGTGCTGCAGACATATGTAATGCTTGGAACAAAGCGCCCCACTGGAAGACGAAAGAGGACGAATTAAAGCGGGGTGTTGAGTGACGGAGAAAAATAGAGGGAAACAAGAAGTAAGTGTGAGTGACAAGGAGAAGAGAGGCAGTTTGTACAGGAACTTTGGATGACTTGCCCAGAGTAGAAAGGAAGGAGGAAAAAAAACACACAGGCAGGAGGACTCATGGAGCAGAGGCAGAGGAGAATTTGTGAGCTGTAACATGGTGGGCAGATACAGAGGGAGGGAGAGAGAGAACGGCATGTTTCCTTGGCTGCGCCTCAGAAATTTCCTTCGGCCGCACATCTGGTTCTTATATTTCAAAGTTAATTAGTCATATTGGGGTTGTCTGAAGATAAATTTATCATCCAGAAAAAAACACAAACAATGTGAAAAATGAAAGGAAGCGAGGTGACATATCTCTGACATTTCAATAAATCATTTCAACATGATTAAAAAGTTACGCGTGGTAATGGGATGGGGCAGGAGGAGGCCAGGGGTGGGAGGGATCTCTCACAGGCGAGGCCTTGTCTCTGCTTTTTAATTACTGCCTCCCCACTTCTCTCCCTCGCTCGCTCATCTTCTGCTTCTCCGTCTATTCACACGGTCCGATTTTCATGCCGAATGTGCTTTGTTGCTCGCTCCTCTCCCCGTTCCTTAAATTATCCAAAGAGTCAAAGCCTTCGGTCTTGGCTGCCCTGCCCGCCGAAGTAGCGCGTTGTCGGTTTTGGCCCCGGCATCTCTCTCCCGTTGACAGAGCGGAGGCTGTGCCGTGTCAAGGGTGTCATTTCTGGTGAGCAATCGCCTTCTGTAGGCGTCACATCCCATTAAACGCGCTTTGTCCTCCGCAGTTCCCCCCCAGAAGCCTTATATCCGCGTTATTTATTTCTTTACTTGTTTCGTCAAAATGCTAGCGGCGTCTTCGGTCGGTGAAAAGTTTTCCTGCTCTCTCGCTCTCTTTGTGCAAACCGAAGAAGAACCGATCAGTCAAGGCGTATTTCATGCAGTACCGCTTGGAATGAATTGCCATGGAGCACTTAACAAGATCTAGGGGATATGATTCAATTACTTTTGCAGATAATATAAAGAAGCCAATTCGGTTACCTCAATTTGAATGATTGAATTTGAACGCTGTGTTGGTAAAGGCCATCCGAAGCGGAAGGAACAGGGGACAGATGAGAAAAAAGAGAGGTGGCGCAGGAGCAGGAGGAACGCAGAGCGGGATGACCGAGAGACACAATGGTGGGGATAGGGTGTTCTGACAGTGTGTCTTTAAGTTGTCAGGCAAGTCAGATAATTGCACTTCGAGCCGAGAGTCGCTCTCCGGTCGCTTTTGATTGTGGCAGTTTTATTAAGAGCTGTCCACCCGCTCCGGCCTTTAGCGAAGCATGGTTGACAAAGAGAGAGAGCGTGAGTGAAAGATGGAAAGAAGCAGGAATGTGCCTGATTTAAACTTGGCTGTTTGTCCTCCCTAAAATAAAATTAAAGCGATGAGTTTACTAGTCGCATGTGACCCCGTCCAAGACTGTGCTCTTTCGGCCCAACCTGTGTGTACGCACACGTGTGCGTGCGCGCGTGTGTGTGCCTGTGTTGAGTGTGTTAGAATTAGCTGGAAATTTGAGCACATTAACAAAAAAGACCACCCAAATACCCTTGGGGGAAAAAAAAAACACAGCTCAAAAATATCAGTTAACCGACGTGCATGCGAGTTGCCATTTGTGCGTACGTGTGTGGCGTCTTCCTTCCAAGCAGTCAGATGTCTAGTATTGCACGAGTAATACTTGTCTACAACTGACTACAACTACAACTTAGTTGTCATTGTGTTTAATGTAAGTGAAATCAGCATGGAAAGCATCTCAGCAGGTAAAAGTGAGATTTGCTGGAATGGACAACAAGGGAGAGATCCTGTTTGATGCCTGGGGCCTAATAGAGGCGACACGTGGTATAGTGGTTGAGCCTGCCAACTTGAACCCCTTGTTCTGTAAAAAATTGCCCTGCTGTGTAAAGTGGACAAGGAGTATTGTAAATTGCTTTGGAGAAAGAACCGGTAAGTAAATTAATGCAAACATAGATCCAAAAAAACTCCAAAGAAGACCCTCCTTCTTACGAGCTCTAACCATAGTGGCACAGATAAATGGAAGGCGCAAATGCATGAATACTGTGGTGGTGGCAGTTGTTCCATAACGCGTAAGGAACTGGGCTTGGGCCAGAAATGTGAAGGATCGTCCCCCTGAATAGTTTTTACATTTAATGTCACCCAACAGCAACAAATTAAATAAAGAAATTTCAACTGCATAAACTGTTGAGGGAATGCAAATGTCTGCTTCACATAAACGCTGCTGCTGTGTAACTTAGAAGTAACACCAGGCCAGAATATACTGTAGCAATTGTTACACTGAAGACAGTGACACGGTGTCTTTGGTACAGCAGAAGGATAGAACTGGTGCAGCAGGCTGTAAACAATCTGTAGACATTCACCGTGTTCCCCCCACCTGAACTGTGGAAAGCTGGCTTCTTTGTGTTGTTTTTTGGCATGTCAGGGGATCAGCAAAGAGGGAGGAGAAATGGCTGGGATTTATGAGCTGACAGAGGGGGTCGAGGGAAGGGCACCATGAGCCAGTCCAGAAAGCAGCTGGAAGCCAGTACCGTCAGGGCCGGACAGATTGTTTTACCACAGCCTAATAAACCCACGACTTCATTTGCAGCTTGATTTATGGACATTGGCTAAATGGGGTGTTCACACTGGCAGGAAAGAATGTCCTTTGTGACTGAATGGAGGGAAATGGGCCCGTCAAAGTGAGGAAGGACCTTCGCCTAAAGGAGGTAGGTGCTCAAGGCCAAGACACAAGAGGAGGGAGACTGGGTGAGAGATTCACAAAATGCGTTCCTTCCTGCACCATCCATTCGCTAGGATTTCAGCAGACGAAGGGATTGGGTAACTTCTGTGGTGGCACGGTGACACAGGACACAGCGGGGGCCTCGAAGTGCAGGGCCTGCGCAGTCGAACATAGGTTTAATCCCATCCAGTATGTGGAGAGTTTGTATGCCAACCCTATGTTTGTCTGGGTTTCCTCCAAATGCTCTGGTTTCCTCCCACAGTACAAAGACATTGGTTTCAGCTGGTGAGTGTACATTTCTCTTAGTGCTGTGAGTGTGAGTAAAGGTGTGTGGCTACCTTCTAGTGTACTAGAGTGAGTGAGTGGGTGGGTGAGTCAGTGAGGGAGGGAGGGAGGGAGACATCAGCAGAATAGAAAATCTGACTGCTGTAACAGCAGGTAGTGGGATCTGTGGCTTGTTTACTTGTAAGTGGACTGGTGACATCTAAATGGCATTGCCGCATACACGGATCAGCCACAACATTAAAAGCAGTGACGGGTGAAGTGAATAACATTGATTATCTCGTTCCAATGGCACCTGTCAAGAGGGTGGGGGGAGACATTAGGCAGCAAGTGAACAGTCAGTTCCTGAAGCTTATTTGTTGGAAGAAGGAAAAATGGGCAAGAGTAAGGATCTGAGCGACTATGACCAGGGCCAAGTTGTGATGGCTGGACGACCGGGTCAGAGCATCTCCAAAATGGCAGGTGTTAGGGGTGTTCCTGGTATCCAGTGGTTAGTACCTAAACCAAAAGTGGTCCAAGGAAGGACAACCGGTGAACTGGCGATAGGGTCATGGGCACCCAACATGCCCGATCCATGGAGGCCAAGCCTCGCAACTTACAGGACTTAAATCTGCTGCTAACGTCTTGGTGCCAGATACCACGGGATACCTTCAGAGGTCTTGTGGAGTCCATGCCTCGATGGGTCAGAGCTGTTTTAGCAGCATGAGGGGAACCGACACGATATTAGGCATGCAATTTTAATCTTGTGGCTAATATTAAATGCTCTTTCAAATTTTCTAAATGTTTTTGAAAGAAATCTTTACTTCCACTGTACTCGTGATTTAGGATGATTGCTAAAATAATCTGATGGGGGGTTTTGCTAGCTTTCAGCAGCAAGGCTGGTTCTGAGTAAAATGCTCACCCTGTATACAAGCAAGAGAGATTTATTCATTTATTTGGCCTTGCGGTTAAGTGTGTGTCACAGTGTGCGTGTGGGCAGGCGTTTGAAAGGAATGTCGGAGTGCTATCACAGCTGTGCCAGTTGCCTGTCAGGTGTTTTGCACACCCCCTTCCCTCCCCCGTGTCTTGACAGCAGGGCCTGACCCCATTACACCTGTAAGCGCTTAGGTATAATGTGACCTGTCAAGGAGGCCCACTCCATCTCACACCCCAGCTGATATGTGCATTGAGGGAGCCAGCAGCCCCAGGAGGGGGCTAGGGTCAGGCCCATTGTGACAAGGCCAGTGAAGAAGGTCTCCCGCTGGGGATGTCAGGGGTGCAGGGCGACGGGGTTGTCCTGATTAAAGATCCCTTCAGGAATCCCTCAGTGGCAAGAAGAAACAAGAAAAGGATAAACAAGCGGAAAGGAATAGAAGAAAGAAACAAAAGCAGGGCAACGGGGGCTTTCTCTACGCTATTTTTGCTGTTTGCAGCAGGGAGAAAGCAGGCTTTGACCCTGCTCCCTGCAAACATGCAGGACCAGCGTGTGTGAAAGATGTCTGCCCACTCAGGGCAAGCATGGGGGCAACGCTGGCTCTAATAACTGGCAAACAATGGGTCAGCCAGTCTTCTCATGCAGCAGCGAGAACCCGGTATCAGCTTTCCAGAGGCCAGTGTTTTCAAATGGAAGTTGCATTTTGACAGAAGCAATTCCTTTACCAGGCCATGTAGATGGGAATATCAATAATACATATTAAAGTATAAACCCAACTGCTCCCCCTGTCTGCCACCAAACTGAGTGCAAACCACCCAGCCTGCCACTTACAGTACATGAGGCAGTCATCTTAACCCAAACTAGACACCGGCCCCCACCCTACTCCCAAACTAGTCATTCATCTATGTCAAACTACTAAAAAGCTAGTCAGCAATCTCTCTAACTCCTAAAAAACTAGTCAACTATCTGTGTGCCTGCTAACAACTAGTCACTGATCTGTAACTACAGAAAAACTAGTCGTTGATCTCCTCATTGACTAACGGAACAGTTGCCGAGCCTCTTTTCCTCGAAAAACTCTAAGAGCTATAAAAATGTATCCAAGATACGTTTCATTTTGAAAAGATCTCGCCTATTTTGACGTGTCAGTCACTCGATCTGATTCTTGTTTCGGTCAAAGCCACAGATAAAGAAACTCTGTCGCACCATTAGCTGTGGAGCTCTGCAGAAGAAGGTTGCGCGCAGTTAAAAGATTCAGTAATTGACTTTGAGCATGTTTTAGAAATGTTAAACACTCTCTCCGCATAACCTGTTTGTGTCAAGATCAAATACGAACATGGAAAATCCATAAATGACACGCTTGATTTAGGTAATTATGGGCTGGGAAAAATAATCGTCCGGTGAAACATAAATCTTTGCCTTGTTCCTATAAGTGCCCCTGCTGTGTAATTCTGTCTTAAACACTGCAGCAGTTCTTCATTGATTTTTGTCTAGAAATACTAAGTGAAATGAGAACAAAGCAAAATGCTGCTGTGGTTTTATTTCTGTTACTGAATTACAAATCAGCATTAACACCCCCCCCCCCCCCAAATTTTGACAGCACCCTGCATATGAAAAATATTCGCTCTGTGTGGCTTTTGTGCGAAATGAATTCAACAGGCAGCCGGGCATCACCTGACAGTTGTTGCCATGTGACCGTTTTTTTATGCCTTGCAGCACACTTCATTCCTGCTCGGTTTTGCAGCATCTAAAAGGCGTCTTTTGACCCAAGGCTGGCATGTTGGGAATAACAGGGACTTTTGAACGTGAGTGGCAGGACAAACCTGGGTGCGGCAATGACCCAAACGGACTAGGGAAGGAATATCAGCCAGTACCGGCACAACCCGGGCCCAAGGAACCCTGACGGATAACCCGGTTCCTCTAAGGAGGCTTGATTTGCAGCAGTGCAGCAGCTCACACGGGTCGACTCCATTAGCGTCACGGTTCTGGGCATTTTAGAGGCCTAGTCTTGGACAGTTTACAGCGCCTTCATCTGAACCAAATGGGTTTCTTGTACAGTGTAATGGAAGCAATCTATTCTTGCTGTCAGCATCACAAAATGCTGTTGTTGTTTTTTTTGTTTTTTTTTTCCTCCCTTTGGCTGCAGGGGAAACATTTGACAGCGAGAGGGCAAAGCTGTTTGAGTGTGTGATCTCGTATTAGGCGCGGAAGCGGGTGTCTCTCCGGCTGCCTCATACACTCTTTCTTTGTGAGTGCTTTTATGAGCGTGCATATTTTTAACACTGACAGTGTGCTGTACCTCTTATTCAGCCTTAGCTTGTTTGTATCAATGCATTTTGAGTCTTTTCGCTTATTTTTAATGTCAAGGAGGATGAGGGATGAGCAGTAAAGTCCACATTTTTATCACTTTAACGTTGCTTTGAGAGACACGGGCTGAAGTAAAGCAAAGTAAAAACAAACAAGAAGGTAAGAAAGCATTATTGATCATAATTGGATGATAGAATAGTTTGTCTTGAGACACACCCGCATAACTGACTTCTGTTAGGTGTTTTTACAAATTTTACAGGCAAGGTTAATAATGCAGTGATGTAAACCTTTATTAAAGCTTCATGTAACTAAATTACTAAAGTAAAATTACATGTTTTGAATAGTGAATTCAGTCATTTCCTCCCTAACTTCATGCTAAATCCACAATCCTGGGAGACAAACTGAAACCTCCAATCCAAATCTCCGGTGCCTTCTGCTGCTGCCTTCGAAATTTGCCTTGGTATTTCACAGTCTGACAAGCGCACATGAATTTACCCTTCCGTGCGATGCTCTTGACGTGTTAACCTAAATAAGATGAGGCATTTAAAGTGGAATTAGCAATGAATTCGTTTTACGGATTTTACGATCTCTGTGGCTATTGTTGTGGTGTAGGTGCAATGGCTTGAATTTCACGGCCAAAACTGTTTTAGAGGTGCACAAAGCGCACCGATCTCCAAGAAGCCCATGCCAGACATCTGCTCTTTTGCGTTATTTGTGGATATCAGCCATGTTTCTGGCCTCAGGAACTTGAGCATCGTTTCTCCTTTGACCTCCTCACACTGAGGAGACTTTTTCCTTTACTGACCTCATCCATCACAAGGCCTTATCACCTGGCAAAAACCGCATCACATATGGCACATGTTTGTACTTTGTTATTTTTTCATGATGAAGGAGAAACACAGGTATGCTACCTCCATGGCAGAGGTCTGATGACCGGAGCAGGCGGCAAGGTGGGCCTGGCCGAATCAAATCAACAAAAAATGGCCACCATACACGAAGATGCTGATGGTGCAGACAACTGGTACTCTGAAAACGGAGGGGAAGAAGAGAAAGCAGTTTGGGAGTTATATTTATTCCACCCGAGGCTGTCGGTTAGATCTGAATGTAATTCTTCCGCAAAGTCACCTCCCTGTGACGGAGAGCTTTGGTCCCTCACCGCTGCCTTTAATCCCATCCACCTCCAGCTCCCAGAGGCCACACAAGCGGGGAGACAACATGGTGACAACATGGCCGCCCACGGCCGCCACCAGCACTCCTCAACTTGCCAGAAAAGCCGACTCGACCTTCACAAGGATCGCTGGCAAGCAGGCCGAGCAAATGAGAGGTACGGCCCGGGGCGAGGGGTGGTGTAAATCACAAGATAATACATCTCTCATGCACCAGTGGTGGTGCAGGAATATAACGGTTTTCATTTATTAATTGATCCCCCCCACCGCTCGGGCTCATTCCCAAGCCCTCGGTCTCTTCCTCACCGCATTTGCTGTGACTCTTGTTTAGATGCGGTGCGAGTGGGGAAGCGACATCATCTGACAATATAATTTACGTTGTCTGTGGGAAGCTATCGGTGCGAGGCGGTCTTATTTATGCCACATTAAGGTGTTTTGTCTGCGCCGCCGTCTCGCGCCCCAATCCGTCAGCCGCCTGTTTTCTGATAACGCCTCTTCAAGCATCGCCCTTGAGGGAGTGCAGGAGTGCGGGGGAGACAAGGCGGGGGCGGCCAGCCGAATGTATTGGGATCTTAGAAAGCAAAATTACAGCAATAAGTTAAGGGGAAACAATAATTACTGGATCATAGCCTTGTCAGCAAATCTCTCCCAGCACAAAAAGCGCCGTTGAAGCTCTTTTTTCCACCCAACCAGTTCAGTGTCTTTCCTCAAGGGGATCCTGAATTCAAAGAAGGAAGCGATAAGAGGAGAAAAGCATACAAAGTCGCGTCTTGTCGTAATCTTTTGGCGACCCCTTCGGTGACCGCCCGCTGTTACTCAAACCGTGAATGAACCGAGCTGTCGTTGCTGATGAACCACCCTGACCTGGCACGACAGATGCAAGACTTTTGTTCAGCGCGCAGCAGGCAAAAACACTCTTTGAATGTTTAAATAATTGTTTAACAGCTTACCAAATAGGCACAGCATTTCCCGAATGCCGTTGTAAAAATACATCGCTGTAATATCACTAGGGGTAACGTGGCTCTTGCGTGGAATTCGGAAACTGCATGCCAGGACGTACGCCTCCGTTCCCGATTAGCCAGGCGAGAACGTCCGATATGGGCTTAACCATGCGCGGTCGCCGTCCATCACTGGGACAGAGTTTAAAAGGCCATAATTGTAATTAGGAGGGTATTAAACACAGGAAGCAAGCGATCCAGGATGTGGCACTCCGACGTCACAGGGACACCACGTTCCTGCCTTTTCTGGAGCACACGGTGTCACTTCATTTGTTTCTCCTCGTTGGTCTGCGGTGTTCTAAAACCCGCCGGTGCCTTTTTTTATCAGCCTTGAACTTCCTGCCAAAAGGGCACCCCACCTCCCATTTCCTGGCTGCCCACCAGCCTACAGCTGTAGGAACCGATCTGTCTGCCTCCACCCAATCTTCCTTTACTCTCCATAAATCCTGGGGACAGGAACACTTTAATGTGTAATTAATTGATGCTGCTCCGGCGCTGTAATAAGACAATAAATTACGACACAGGCCAGTGTGCTGTGTCAGTGTGTGTTGCTAATGGCTCCTCAGGGCTGGGGACGCAGTGTAATAAATTAGGCAGGAATTAACTGCTGCGTGCACCGTGCCTTCGCTGGCAGAGGGGGAGGCCGTGAGGTCTCAGAGAACCTGTCTCTCTCTTTATCTCACACAAACACACACACGCACGCACACACACTCTTCCTCAGACATTTCAGTGATGACCATCTTCATCTATAGCGCTCAGACAGTAGGTGGCGTAGTGGTTGGAGTCGCTGCTCTTAGATTCAAGCCATGGGCTAAATGCCACCTCCTGCTGATACCTAACCCTTACTCCAGTAAATCTAGTTTCCCTGCTATGCAAATGGATAAATAACTAAGAACCTGAACACTGTATGTTGCTTTAGAGGAAAGGATCAGCTAAATAAATGGGGGAAAAAAGTTTTCATGTTATTATGAGGATTCCAGTTTGACAGTCTGCTATCCAATACTGCTACATACATGTCAACAAAACTGGAATGCAAATAAATAAATTAGTGGATAGATAGATAGCCGGATAGATTTAGATTTTTACACGGTGCTTAAAAACAAGGAAAATGCATATTTTGTTTTGTAGGGATAACCACTAAGGCTCAGCTAGTCAGGGCTTAGCATCCTCTTGGGGACAAACTGTGCCAACCGTTCCGCAGCTTGAGAAGAACCCAGCCGGTTAGTCAGCACATTTGTCACACACTGCTTATCCTGGGACAGTTTCTGTTAGAAAACCTGACCAGAGGTAGGAGGGGAACTGCTGACAGATGCTTTTTAGGTCACTGGGAGGCAGCCGACTGCTGGAACTCTCAGTCCGATAACGTAATAGCGCCACGACAGGGTGGAGGGTGGTGGTGGAGAAAAAGCAAGAACAGAGGGCGAAACACACTTGGCCCATTTTTTCTGCAGAGAAGCATTTTGGGCAAAGCAGCCTGTTCTCTTCACTGCACCTGCCGCCACCCCTTGTGGGCCAGGCTGGGGTACTCGGGGCAGAGCGGCTGCCTGCCAGTGGTTAGGTCCAGGCCCCGTTTTTCCCCGGCATCGCAGCACTGCCAGCACCTCTCCCTGCCCGTCACACACATACACACGCAGACACACCCCTCCCAGCAATAGCCTCTCCTCTCAGCACCAGAAGAGAAAACTTTAATGCAGGTCGAAAGAAACGAGCCCCAGAATAAAAAGCAAAACAAACAAATAAATAAATAAATGCAGAGATTTGAAATTAATGAGCATTGGTTTAAACCGGAGCCCAAGCCATTATTGAAAAGGACAAAGGAGGAATTTTTTGCAGCTGGCTGTGATGCCCTTTCTCTGTGTCTCTGTCCTCTCAAGTTGTTTTTGTGGGTTTGCCTGGTGGGGGTGGAGGTCTGGCTGCGCTGGTATCGGTGCAGCTTGCAGCCAGCCTGGCAGGGCCCAGCGGTGCCCTTACCCCACACAGTGCAGTACCTGGAGGCTTACGTGGAGGTGGACAGGACAGGGGGTGTGAGCACAGACCTCCACCTACCGTACAGTACTGACCTGCTGCCAACAACAGCAACTTTTACGATATGAAATTACAAATAAAAATTTTGGAATGTAACTTAAAAACAGAAGCGCAAGACCTCAAATAAAATCAGGTTGCAGCTAGAGAAAATAATACTCTAAGTTTCTCAGCTAGCAAAGGAGGAGCAGCTTTCCTTCCTGGGTATCACAGCAGATTTTTGGGGTTTTCAGAAATGTTCTCGCGCTGCCCGACAAGCAACAGCGAAGCAAAGTTCCTTCAGCAACTGAGCTCACCTGGAAGGAGACCCGGGTGTAATAAAATAGGGCACAGTTCCCTGCCAGCAACTCGTGTAGATGGTTTTAATCCCATTTCACCGGTTGTTGGATTAGGAGGCCAAGGGGCTGAGTGGGGAAAATGACGGGAGAGAGATGGATGCAGAGGAAGAATGGAGAGGGTGGAAGTGCATGCGAGATTAAAAGTGAAGCGCGGCGGCGCGGTTTATGTCCCTCTAATGAAAAACCCCGCCGATCTTTGCTCAATCGCTCCTCTCTTGCCCCCGCTAATGTTGCGCTAACAAGTCGGCTTTAATGGCAGTTGGGTAGATAGAAAAACTCCCCCCGATTGATCCGAACGGCCTGTTGAAATTCGTTTCACTCCAGAATATTGATTTAATTCCATTGCTTGAGAAGCTCTAATTAATAATGATAATAAAAGTGTCTCACTTCATTAACATCAACCAGATGTTTTTTTTTTTTTGCCCCCCCCCCCACCAGTTTATCTTCCTTCTTTTTCATTACCATCTCTCTCCCCTCTGTCCCTCTGGGTGCTTTTCTCCTCCGTGTGATTCAGTGCAGAGACAAGGTCTAACACACTCATTTGGGATGAGCTGCGCGCAAGATATGGGGACACGGACGCCGCAGAGTGACATAATGCGTCATTATCTCGAGGATCTGTCACACATCTTCTTTCTAATGAGTTCTGCATGGGAAGCCGATACTAAAAAACGCGGATAAGCTTTGCGCTGATGTCTGCGTGTAGGAAATGAACTTTATTTGTTTCGCTCTTAGAAGCATTTCGAAATATAAACGAATATCTTTCTGTTGGCACCGTGCGTTTTTAAAAAGGTGGGCAAAGGTTAAAAGGTGAGCAGAGAAGGCAGGGAACGTTAGTGGGGTTGTACTGTGATCTTTCTAGTAATGCTTTTGTCTGGCTGCATCTTCAGCTCTCCAGCGCATAAAAACCGGGTGGATGCAGAAGGACACACAGAAATGGAAGTCCTTTTTTTTTTTTTTGTCAGCAAAACTCTAGAGGGAAAACTGTGCCGAGTTTTATTTCCATCTTTTTCGCTAAATCAAAGTAAGTCCAAAAGAGACGGAATAATTAGCGGACAAACTGTGCAAAGCTCGCCCTTGCGTTCGATATCATTCAGCTCAGCGTGCCTTTCCCTCTGTGCTTTACGTTTTTTTGCTCAGCTGGCACACCCTCCTCACCCTTGCACCTCCGCCCCCGCTGCTCACCTCCTCCCCAAACACACCTTTTGTTGAGCGGAAACCCTGACGCATGCGTGTTTAGCCATAAATTCAGAGCTCAGGATGGCAGGGAAGGAGGGAACCTCCGCCATTCCCATGCCCCCTCCCCCAGCATCACCAGCGCCTTCCTCCCATCCCTGTGCCTGGGAACAGGGGCGAGACGGAGGGCAGTGCCAGCAGCCATGTGGCAGATAAAGCTGTTTGCCAGTTCCAAAGACAGTCACCACCACAGCGGTTGGAGAGGGAGACGCAGCGCCTCATCCATCATTGCTGGGGACGAGTGGCACAATAAAAGACAGAGCACCGACGGGGGCTTTTCGGTGGCGGGGGCCGAGGAACTTGAGCAGTATTTCTTCCCGCCTGTCAGACGGTCTAATAAAGCGGGGCAAAATATGAACTATATAGCACTGATGTAATGCAGCCCATAAATCTAATTTAATTATTGTGTGTGGGGACAGGCAATGAGAGCCACAGCTCAATTTATAGCATCTTAACTTGGCACCTTAACAACTCTGTGCTTTTAATATCATTACACTGTAATTCCTTTCTCCCGCCTTACTCGTCCGCACCCAGACTGGTGGCACGGCTCTTCCCATGAGGCGGTTCATTGCACGATTTGTCTTGATGTGATGATGACGAAGATGTTTCCCTGTTTTCGGTGTCTTTTTGGGACATCCCCCCGAGACATGACTGCTGCGTGCCAGACCAAACTGGCAGGCCAAAACAAAAAATACTGCGTGTTTTAAAATATCTCCTTAAATGTTTTTAATTACTCAGCGGGACTTTCTCATGGCATAAATTTCACACGCGGCCGACGCATTTCTAGGGTTTGGTACCGAAATTGCGTACGTCCGTTTGAGAAAAAAGAAAAACGCTCCTGACGCTCCCAGTAAACGAGTGCAGCGGCCTGGAACAGCTGGTTATTCCTCTTGAAATGGTAGCCTAAAGTGCATTAACCTAACTTATCTTCCACGTACCTGGCATATGTGTTAATGACCATAATTAATTTGAATAATAATAATCGCGATTAATCGTGCCGCAATAATATGTCCAGGATGTGGAATTATGCGATTCATCATTTGAGTTTTGGCTTGAACTTGACCATAAATACTCGCTAAGCTGGATGCTATTTGCATGGCTTGCGTAGCGATCTGCCGCCATTTGTTGAGTTTATACTTGTTTCCCACTTTTACTGCCGGATATTTACAGGAAAATTGAAACGCCACAGTCATGCAATCTATTGATCAAATATTCATAAATGTATGACCCATGCTACCTGCTTTCTTAGCGTCTCAGACTAAAAAGGAGCAGGTACCTTTATTCTGCTCTGCCAGGATGAGTGGCGCAACATTTTATTCCTGTGCACCTTGTATCCCTCTTCTTCTTCATCTTTCGGCCGCTCCCGTTAGGGGTCGCCACAGCGGATCAATTGCTTCCACTTCTTCCTGTCCCCTGCATCTCTCTCCGTCACACTCACCACCTGGATGTCCTCCTTCACCACATCCATAAATCTCCTCTTAGGCCTTCCTCTTTTCCTCTTGGCTGGCAGCTCCATCCCTAGCATCCTTCTCCCAATGTATCCAGAATCTCTCTTCTGCACATGTCCAAACCAACACAATCTCGCCTCTCTGACTCTCCAAACCGTCTAACCGGGGCTGACCCTCTAATATACTCATTTCTAATCCTGTCCATCCTCGTTACACCTATTGCAAATCTTAACATCTTTAACTCTGCCACCTCTAGCTCTGCCTCCTGTCTTTTGGCTAGTGCCGTCTCCAACCCCTAAAGCATAGCTGGTCTCACTACCATTGCACCTTGTATCCCTCTATTACTGTTATTTCCCAAGCAGCTTGTCAACATGTCTTTCCCAGCCTAATTTCAAAGATCCGCTCTTGTTTATTCTCATCCGCGCGTGACAAAACAAAAGTGAATCAAGAAGAGAAAAAAATCGGAGGAGGCCTCCCTTCCGCAAGCTCAACACGGGAGCCGTTCTCGCTCCTTAGTTCGCCCCGTGTGAGACATGTCTCAAAGAACCGGTGCTTAACCGTCCCAGCAGTCACCTTCCCGAACCTTCGGAACCGGCCGCGGGGAACCAGCAGACGGAACCGCGTTGTACCGTTGAACTCACGCGGCGAATCGATCCTTGAGCCGGCGATTCTTCGCAGGCTTGCCCAAGCGCCCCTTGCTCCTCCTCACCCGTAGGACAGGAACGCCTCGTCAAACAAAAGGAGGAAAACGTAACAGAAACGGAGGCCGCGGCCGAGGTGGACTCGCATCCCTTGCTACCGCGTCGCGCTAATGGTTTCCAGAGGCTGCCGGGTGCTGGGTACTGAGGCGAGCCACAGAGTTAATGCACTGCGCTAAATGCCTGCGCGGCCCCCGCTGACAGTGACATATTAGTTTTGCGGCCTTTTGCAATCTGATATCTCAGAGTTTGCCACCGTGCTAAAGATTTGATTAATGCTGTTCCATTTCGGATCAGTAATTGGCCGCGACTGTGCCGGAGAAAAATCGGACTCCGCACGGAGCGGCGCAAAGGGACCCTGGGGATTCTAATGAGGGAGCGGCTAATTAAGCTCCCGGCGCCGCGCGACAGTTACCGATGACTGTTATGACAAATGGCCGCCGCTAACCCTCCCCACCCTCCTGCCCCCGTCCCGGGATCCGGGACAAAGTGCTGACTTGAACGGGGCTGCAGGGGAGCGGAGCAAAGGAAGGGAGCGGCAGGAGGAGGACGTAAAAATATGCTATCCAGGCCAGGGCTCCCGCTCCTTCTTCTTCTCCTTCTTTAACTTTCTCGTGCCCTTTCTCCTTGCGGCCTCAGGGCTGTTAGTGGCAGGGCAGCGATGGGGGGACGCGGAGCCGCGGCAGGAAGGAGTCCAGAAGCAGGGCTGCGGCAGGGGGTCACGGGAGATGGGAGGACTCTGGGTTTAAACTGTCCAGTTTTTCATTCTTTTGTTATTTTGTTTGCCTCTCTTTGTAAACACCGGCTCTGTCTACTTGTTTTTTTTTTTACCAAATTTGGTTATGTGGCCGAAACGGTTTGTGTGTTTTGTGTGAGACAGATGTGCGGAAAGGTTTATTTGATGTGTGTGTGGGTGGGGTGGAGGGGGGGGCATAGCTCATGTGTGTCTATGCCACTGTGGTTTTTATAAACATGTCCCCAAAAAGGGAACTCACTCATACGTTATTTTCAGATATTAAAGTAAATTTCAGTTTGTGGTGTCCCAATAGAATGTTTTGAGTTTATGAAAGAGAGAACGCGCTTAGTCACATGGTGCTCCTCTTTCGGTGTGTACAGCAGCAGGGCGTGTATTGGGAAGTGTAATGTACGTCAGGAGATGGCGTGATTTTTTCTTAAGAGATCCTCTCACAAAGATTAAGCAGTTGGCATCATGCCATTACCTTGGTGTGTCCTTTGCCAGTGAACTGTCATTGGTTGTGGCCTTCTTCTCTTCCCATCTGTCCCTGGTGCTCCTGGATCCTGAGGTTGTATGGGGTGATGGTCCAACAAAGTTTTGACCGTGTCCTCTTGGTGAAGGGATAAAAAAAAGACGACGAGGACTACGTAGCCGGCAAAAACGTGCGACAAGATGCTCTCGCCCTCCACTTCGTTCATCGCATTCATCTCGCTTCTCTTTCCCTTTAGTGACCAACTGGATGATGTGTGGCAGTATGGAGAATTTCGCTGACATGGCCATTTGACATGAGGTGGTGACACTTTGGATTGGAACTGAAAACTTCTTTTAAGAAGGCACTGCTCTGGCCTGCCTCATGAACCCTTGCAGCTGCTGAGCTCAGCACAGCACCGCTTGGACACAAGCAGCACAGGGCGCAGTTAATAGTTTATAAGGAGCGCCGGCTTTGATGGACGGTGTGTTTGTGTGTGTGTGATTGTTTGACAGCGCTCGCGCACATGACTAACTGCGTGCGAGCGTGTATGAGCGGCCCCGCGATTCTGTGAGCTTGTGGAACATTTACGGAACGCCGGCCAGATTAGTGGCCTCCCAGTGGGGCGCACGGAGGGGGGGGGGGGCTCGGTGTTCCTGTCTCTCTCCCCCCGGCATGTGTGTCTCTCTCTCGCTGAGAGTGGACTGCAAGACTGGTTCCATATGCGTGAGGGGGCGGAGAGATTGATGACAGCAAGCAGAGGAAAACAGCATCTGCTGCCCCAGGCGTCCAGGGAGAATGGGGAGTGGAAGAAGGGGAGTAATTGAGGGACAAGTCTCAGCCAGGGCTCAACTCATTTGGGGATCACCTCTGCTTGACCCTTGACCCTCCCCTGACCCTGCCTGTTCACATGGCCTGGTGGATAAGGTCACTGGTGATTTGCTGACTTGGGGGGGAAAAAGAAATAAGGGAAACAAAAAGAAGGCTCCTCCAAACATCTGGTGTTAAGTCAGTGCTTTTTTAACACATGGCTAAGAGTAAATAGTGGCCTGAGAGCACCTCACTCCATATCTCCAGCACCAGCAGAGAAATGAAAAGAACGAGAGTTCAAAGGGGCTCGGGCGGCCCGCTTATTTGAGAATCTTGTCCGGCAACCGACAAGGTGGTTTGTACAGGCAGAAAGGAAAAGTGGACGGGTACAGATTTGTCTGTGCAAATTCCTGACTGAAAGGAACATTTAAAAACAAGTCACAGTGCGCGTCATTGTCACTCAAACACACACAAACCACAGCGGATCCTAACCAGGCTTCCTGGCCCTTTTCCCACCCCGTTTCATCTCAGCATCTATTTCTGTGTCACTGGATAAACACTTCTGATTTACAGCCGCCTGTTTGCCGTTGCTGCCCAAGGTCCGAGAGCCAAAATCAAGATCTAGATTTTTAACTTCGGACAGGAGGCTGATAAATTGTCCTCCGTGTGCTACACCGTGTCCCATTACTGCTCCCTGTTTGATTTCACTGCTGTTAATTTTTATTGTGCTATGTTATTGATTTGCGTGCTTGATCCTAGGTTTTGGGCTTTGCGAATCAAGCGGGTGGGTGTGGTGGGGGAAGCGGCCTGACAGGCTTGGCCGGCCGCAGCGAGCGTGCTGTTTAGCCCTGCTGTAATTACTCTTTATGATCTGGTCCTCAGTAAACGCTACATAAATCCCCCCCGCCCGGCTTTCTCTCCCGTTATCATGCAAACATCGTAATCCCAGCCGCAATTTCCTCTTTTTATTGGCAGTCACTTGTGATTTAATGGCCCCTTGATGATGGCACGGTAAAATGGTAAATGGAGTGTACGCTTCAGGGCTGCGGGGGGGTGCTTGGCTGGGTGTTGTCACCATCGCCTTGCTCACTCACTCACTGACAGCACAGGCCTTCCAGTCTTTCTTTGTCACATGATGGTTTGCACCGCGATGCTGCACTGGAAATATCGTTGCTCAAGCTGCTATAAGTCTTAAAAAAATGAACTCCCTTCTACAGTTTTCTAAAATTCGCCAGTGTTCCCACATGAACTGGTGACCATGCTCTGTGTGTATGTGTGTGTGTATATTTATACAGTTCTTCTGTATAAATGAGTGAATAATTGTTGTGAGCTTAGTGCAGTGTATCTAGGACTGTACATCTCCTTGCAGAAAGGTATTATAGATGGATATTTTAGGTGTATAGTAAAACTAGCCAATAATCCTTGTATGTTACTTTTAAGAAAAATAAGTGTAAATATAATGTAATAGATGGTTTTAGATTTCCAACATTACTAGCAATGACTCTGAATCCCTTATCTGTCATAAACATGGTCTCTTACATCTCATATGTAAGCTGTCATGACCTTCTCCACACCGGGCATCTGAACACACGGCATCAGTGATCATCAGTTTTGCTGGAATTTTATGTTTTATTCACACTCTGTCAAAGTGTGAAGATCTGACCACCTGACCGCAGTCAGGTGTGGCTGTGGAAATAACAGTGGGAGACTCGAATGAAGTGCAAAGAATATCAAATGCCAGATTAAGTAGATCACACACACACACTCATTTTAGGTAAATGAGGTCTATAGACCGTAAGTGTAGAACTTGTCGTAATGAGTAGGAAGCGACAGAAAACCAGGTGATCGTGGATTTTTTACTGTATAATTGCTTTATTTTACCCAGCACTAAAGATGGACCCACATGTAGCGGACAAGCGGAGGCTGGCACGAGACAGTGACAATTCACGATGCGGGACATTCTCACGCAGATGACTTGCATGGCAGCTGAGACGAATGAGGCTGCCATCTATCAAAGGGCAGCGACTGACAGCCCGGCTGTGTGAGGCAGGGCCGAGGTGAGGGGGCCAGAGCATGTCGGACGGGGCAGATTAATTGCCCCTCCTGTGGTATGTTAATCACCCTCTCGCCGCACTCACTCCCTCCCTCAGCTGCTGCCCTTTATCCCACCGCTGTCGTCATACATCAGGCTTGGGGTCAGGGACAGGACGGACCACAGTCAGCTGTGGGAACCTGCCACTCACCTCACAACTACCCTTACTAGCCACCAGCTGCCCTCTGTGCTTTACCCTCCCTCCCCTTTCTGTAACCCTTGTTGCCCTTACGTTCTGGGCTACAGTCACCTGCTTCTGCTGCTGTTGGGCCGCCTCCCTCTGCCTCCAGCCATGTGACTGGATTCATGTAAACAATTTGGAGGTCCAAGTTACTTGCTCTCTGATGACGGCAGCTAAATGTTTGGTTTTGAACCCAGCCGAATGTTTGTTTCTTCAGATGTTTAGCCCCCAGATACCATATGAAACTGTGTTGCGTTCACATCACTGCTGCGGTATTACTCTAGTGGCTGTGATTGCTCTCACATGGCTGTCCACTGAGCATGTGACCAGGGGCGAGCCACAGCACACATCTGTCATTTGCTTCCCCTGTGTAATGTGCTGTGTGTGTGTGTGTGCACTATAAACATGCATGCCACCATATTGTGGGCTAGCAGATCATATATTACGTACTTAACGCACCATCTGTTTTCATGCCTGTAAACATTCATTAGTCAAAATGGTCCCATTCAACAGGATTGCTCAGGGCTCATACCCCCCCACACACACACAAACACACACACACACTCTGATAGCTCGCACAATGCTTGCATTTCTTTCTCTCACCGAAACACATATATGTTTGTCTATCTGAAACTGTGGGAGTTTTGGACAGACTTCCATTTTAACCATAAGCCCTTCTTAACAAAATTTGAAAAGATGTGAAAGCTGATAGCAAACAACATATTTTTCTGTTTTACATCCAACATCCCCCAAGGACATTTTAGGAATTAAGATTCTTAAGGGACATTCATTAAGTTAGATAAATAATGCAAATGTGTAGTATAAAGGCACACAGAAATTCTGAAACGCCACACTGTGCATAAATATGCAAATAAGATTTGGGTGTGTATATATGTGTACACAGTGTTGTGACATGCACATAAAGAGAAATATATGTTTCACCAGTGCTGTTTTAACCATGACGTGGAAGATTTTGCATCCTTTAAGCAGTTGACCTTGGATCAGTTTACAGCAAACTACCCAAACTTGGGTTCAGGGGATTTTTCTCTGACACACATCTGTACTCCAATGTCTTACCGGAGTGTAAATTTCACACTTGCTCTGGTTTCATCACCAAAAATGTCTCACACACCTGTGTTTCTTGGGGGGGGGGGGGGGGGCAGAATTTGACATTCCAAAGCAAGAATGAGACACATACAGGAGTGGTCCATTATGTGGGAAAGATCCTGCTTAGTGAGAACCACTGAAACACAGAGCTGGGGGTACAGAAGACAGTGACCCCCCCCATCCCCCTGTAACGCACCACCTGCTGGGCTACAAACACAAGCATTCAGAGAGCAACACACAGGGTCACCTGAAACAGGATCTTCATGTGCAGATGTGCATCTGTAGCGCTCAGTCTCTAACAGAGGTGAACATAGTGCCTGTGACCTTGGATGAGGTTCCGTCGAGAGGACCTGCAGTAAAGCTCGGCTGCATCTCAAAAATGATACAGAGGTTGGAGGTGAGAGACACATCCCAGGAAATGCCTAAAAATACTGTAAATCTCCAGGATGTGTGGGCCTTGAAGGCGCAGGAAGCTTCGCACTATCCTGAAAGAGGAGCCAGGGTGCAAAGTGCTGTCACCCTGGTAAGCAGCCATCTGGCGCAGCCCCAGGAACGGACAGCAACCCAGGAAACATTGCCATTTGCTTTGTTTCCGTTTTCTTGAACAGTTCTGTTTCCATTGTTCTTCACAATTAGCATTTATTCTCCACTCCATTGGATCTGGTGATCTACAGTGTTTGATACAAAACTTTACAGATAGTCCTCGACTTTACGATGGTGCGACAGCGATGCGCATTTAGTAGAAACCGTATTTCGAATTTTGAATTTTTATTTTTTTCCGGCCAAGCGGTATCCGGTGCGATACAATCTCTCACGATGCTGGGCAGCGGTAGCGAACTGCAACTCCCAGACTGCCACGCGGCGGCTAGTGTATACAATTGACGCTGTGCAGTGTTCTGTGTTATCTGCATTTTTTTTTTTTGGGTACCCCCTGTACCTACGTTGTATTTTTTGCGTCCATCATGTCTGTGTCTCCTGAAAGCCGCAGGCAAGTAATGACTTTTAAGGTGGGCTAGGCTACGCTAGGCTAGGCTGTGGTGTTCGGTAGGTGTTAGGGCGTGGTTGGTGGAAGTAATCGCGAGACACCACGATAATACGTTGAAGTTCCATTGAACTCTTTGACTGAGTGTTGCCGTTAGCCGGGAGCTAACGCTAAACATTAGCGACTGGTAGTAAACAAAAAGGGAAGATGCCACAATTCAAAGTAAGCAAAACAGTGGCTGCAGGATAGTTCACATACAATTATTTTGTTACTTTTAGTTCTCGTTATTTTGCAGTTACTAACTATAGCTTTTGAACTGAGGCTCCGTTACGTTTAAATCAAGTCCACAGATTCCAAATGGACTTTCGTTGTCACCTTTGAACGAATGACGCTCTTCTCATTTGTTTAGCCGCCCGTCCGTCATGTTTTGTTTTGCGTTGATTAGTTTGAAAGCTGCGAGTTATGACGTCACGCAGGTAAGGGGTGGGCTGAAGTTTTGCGTAAAGCCGTGAGCGTTGTGAAGTGTTTGGCTTTGTTTTAAATTTATTTATTTATCTTTTTTTAAGAAGAAGAAGACATTAACGCGCTTTGCGTGTGTGGATGCTCGTTTCTTAGCTCTGTCTTCTGTGAGTGTTCATAATGGAGGAAATAAACCGAAACCAACAGAAGAAGTACTCAAAACGTCGAATGAGTCAGGCTGCTTTTTTTTGAATGGAAATCTTTTGACTTAGTGGTGGTGGTAGATAAAAAGCTGACTACTTATGGACAGAACTGTAGTGTGCAAAAGAAACAGTGTTTTGTATAGAAAAATTCAAATTTAGCTGTTCAGAGAACTGGCAGCTGAAGTTGGAGTCCTTCAGTCCTGGACTGCTGCTAACTGGTAAGAAATATTTTATTATTATTATTATTATTATTATTATTATTATTACTGTTGTTGCACTCTGCTGTGGTCATTGGCCGCTGTGCCTTGTGTAGGTCTGCAGCTGAGTTACTGTTAACTCTTCCATGAGGAAATACAGCCCATTGCAGGGGGATAGTTCTTCCCTGGAAGATAATCGGTTCCACAGAAATGTGTAAGGAACACCTGCGCGTTGCTGCGTTGGCTCAACGGTGCACGTTGGTTTGAACACCAGATTTTTTTTAGTGGCACTGTTGTGGTTATTCCAAAAGTATTGCACATTGATGAATTGTCAGTTTTTCCTCAGCGCATTGCATTTTCTTTGCATAAACTGAAGTGTGCGGAGCTGTAAAACGGTGCCTGTCCATGTTTTTTTTTTTTTTTTAATTTCTTTTTTTCTTTACACTTTCTCTGAAAATGGTTGGTTGCTGTACAGTTGTTCCATTAACTTTTAAGGTGTAATGTTGCATAATGTTCCTGCTTTCTGTCTTTGTGCTGCAGTTAAGACTTTTTTCTGCATAGGGACTGTTGTGGTGACTATTCATGTATAGCAAATATATAAATATATACCTACTGTTAAGCTTGATATTACATGGCACTGGTTTTTGAGGTTAGGGCACCTAATTTTGAGGTTAGGGCTCATCATGCTATGGTGCAGACAGGAACCCAACAGTGAAGCTCAGGGCCTTTGCCCCTACCTGGGCTGTTCAAACATGGGTTTGAATCTGTCTGTGTGGATTGTGCATGCTGTCCCGATGGCTGTGTGGGAATCCTCTGGTGTCCTTCCTCAATCCAATGACTTGTGTTTCAGGTTCACCGGTAGCTAACTTTCCTGTAGAGTGTGTGTGGATGTGGTCAACCTGCAACGGACTGACATACTATCCAGGGGTCGTTTCATAACTGGGTGGCCGGCGATTCTGGGATGGGCTCAGGACCCCATGACTGTGGTCAGGATGGCACAGTTAATGGTAATTAAAGGATTGTTCAGTTCTCCCTTGGCACTCAAAGAGATCCCACAGTTAAACCACCAAGGTAGTAGCTGTGGCTAGGGCTTATCCGAAACATGCAGAAGGGTGGGGTCACTGACATGGGAATAGGAAGTGGTGTGAGGAACTGATAAAACACTAAATATATCAAAGGAAAAAAAATTCTGCCACTTTTATGTTTTTGAGTTGAGTGGTTCCAAATATTAAATTACTGGTGTTTTTGTTATAGTACTATTATTGTAACTGTGACCAGATATGATATATTCATATGGCGTTATCATATGGCTCATGATCAGGCATATGACCAGTTGTTTTTTTTTTTTTTTTTTGCTTGTATAATTTGAAAGTTTGTTTTAAAAATACAGTGTGGCTGACCCAGGTAATGAGCTGTGTTGACATGATTGACAAATGTTTTATATACAGCACATCTATCCCTTCTTTGTCACATTGATTTCGCTCTACAAATGAGTCTGAGGGGTGAGTCTAGAAAAAGAATGGCATATAAAGATAACAAAAATACATTTAAAAAAATGAAGTGTACCCTACCCAGATTAGGGTTTACACAAAACTTCTAATGGACTCAAGTCTGGCTACAGTGTTCACCACCGATGGCGTTAGGGTGGCGTGTAGAAGGTGGGGAAATTGCTGGTTAGATGCCATATAGTTGGATTTACTCCTACCCAAAAGCTTGAGCTCTGGAATCAAATTCTTTGATCAGGGTGGTGTCTCTCCTACTATGGAATTCTACCTTGTGTAAGGTCAAAATGAGGGTATGAGAGTAACCACAATCCCCTGAATAAATCTGTCTGGTTGGAGTTCTTGCTGGTGGAAAGAAAGTTGCCCCAAGGCAGCTGCAAATTGCAACTGCAAATTGTTTGTGCTTTTGGACCAAACAGCTGTGTAGAGTATTTAACCCGGTTGAGAGGAGACGCTTGATGTGGTTTGGATGTGTTGTATGGATGCCCCCTGGTCAACTCAGTTGTATGCGGAATACCCAACTGGGAGGAGACCTCTGCGGCAAACTCAGACTGACACTGGAGACAGAGCATCTCTGAGCTCACCTGGGACCACCTGCACATTCCTCAGGTGCTTCTGGTGTCTTAAAAAAATGGCAGGGGCAAAGGAAACAAAAAAATCAAGCATTTTTAATTCAACATTTTTACACAAAGATGACTCCAGAGCATGCAATAAAAAAAATATATATATATTTTCATTTATTTAATTTTTAAAAAATCTGATATGCCAGAATTGCATATGAAATGAACTAAAACCAAAGGCTTTTAAAGCTTGCACAGTGATGCAGTTCAGCAGGCCTGCTTTACTCCCCTATTGTGCTGCCTTTATGGCCACATGTGAGGTGTGCAGCTGTTATTGCACTTGCTCTTTGCTGAGCCAATGGGTAGCAGATAGGACAATGGGAATAAGCTGCTGTTTTATAGACTTGAGGAGCAAAAGTGAGAGAGATAGAGGGTGGAGTGTGGTGGTGGTGGGGGGGCTGCGCTGACATGCTCGCCAGGGTTTGTCATCCAGAATGTAATAAGCTGTAGGTAGCGTGCCTTGTGGCGGGTGATTTATGGGGCCTGTCGTCCAGCGCCAGCACTTTGTCTGTTCTAGCATGGAGGATGAATGGGTTACTGTCAGCTCAGCCTCACTCCCCTCCACACTGCCCACCCCCCTCCTCTCTGTGTTTCTCTCAAATTACCTTTCCTTTCTGTCTCTCTCAGCCCCCTTATCCTTGTCCTCCTATTCTTTTCTCCCTCGCTATATGTCTTCTTCATGCTCCTTCCCCTCCCACGGCTTCTCTCTCTGGTTCTTGTCACACGTTCCTTTCCAATTGTCTTTTTCTTGCTCTTTTCCTGCTCATTGGGAGTTGAAGTAGGGGGCTCCTGGCTCATTGCCACTCCCATATAACTGCAGAAAAGCCCTGCTGGCCTCGCTCTTTTCTGCAAGTGACCAGTAGAGGTGTTATCTTTGCGCGATGCCTTTCTCCCTTTAATATTTCTGGCACAAAATTGCAGCAGACTGGAGCACTTGCTCTTCCAGCAGCAGAATCTCTAGGATGGAAAAGCACGAAGGACAAAGGGAGGAGGAATGTTGAGGTTTGTCTGCGTGCATACAAGTGTATGTCTGTGTAGGAGGCCGGAGGGGTCTGGGTGAGTCTATGAGATGGAAAAAGACGGTTTGGGGGTTAAGTGGATGAGACAAAGGACATATTAAAGAGGGCCCACTGAGACTACCCGATGAGGGTCACTGGTGTGGAAGCACCTGGAGTATTAATGAAGACGAGAAGCAGTGGGAGATGGGGAGAGGAAGGAGACGGACCTGCAAAACCTTGAAAACGGTTAAAAGTGACAGGAAGGCAACAGAGACAAACTGCTATGGTATTAAAGAGGAGTGGTCTCCAGATACAGAGCTGCCCACACTCTCCAACTGAGGTCACGTTCTGGTTGCTGTGAAGTAAACAAATGTTTATGCCCACCGAAAAGTAAAGTTACTGTCACCATGCTTTCATAGTAAAGGGTGTTGACCAGTGGGTGGGAAAAATCCTCAAGGTTTAATTTTCTGGGCAAAAAAGGTTCAGCCGGTGTTGGGCGCCGGTCAAGGGCTCCATCAGTTGTTTTTCATTGCAACGCTGAGGAAAGACGCTTCGCCACATCAGCTTTGAGGCGATTGGGCAAGGTGAGCTTTTTTTTTTTTTTTTTTAACCGAACACATTCGTTCCAAATTATTGGAGGGCTGTTCCCTCCCCTGCCCCACTCTCCTTTCCCCAGCACTAATGGAAGATATAGTACGACATTGTAATGATCTTTCCATGGCTGTGGAGCGCGGAGCGTATTGATTAGTTGGTGATTTATTACAGGTTAGGCTTGATTATTGGGTCATTAATCAGTCTTGGAATGCCCTATCAATAAAGCTGCCAGCCGAGGTTTGTTCGTAAAAGGGCAGTGGAAGATGGTGTCCGAGGAGGAGGGGGAGCGGTTGCATGGGGGGGGGGGCGCGTTGGAGGGCAAGCTTGTGTCTTTCTGTCATCCTTCTGCCAATTAAATGAAGCCGTAGCATCAGCATATTTGCGATGGCCGTCCAGCTGGCAACTGATTACACTCACAAAACGGCTGACATTTGAACTGCTGCGAGGGGGCATTCGCTGCAGATTTACGTGCTTGTCATTGGCGATATTAATCTCTCCTTACTGACAGTGGAGGCTGCAGCAAGGTGGCGTGTGCATCCCGACAGTGTCATGTGACGGAGTACGACTGCCGCTAAAGCTCCTCTTTGTGCCTTCAGCGGTGGCAGCTGAGGTGTGTGGAGCCGTGGTGCAGCGCACAATCATTACAGCGTATTACTTTATTATTAATGCTTGACTCTGGAGATCGATACGGCGTGTGAGAGCAAGGGGCTGACAATGTCATCGTGGGGCTGTTAATTGACTCTGTACAAGGCTGATGGTCGGACAAGTCTGAGGGCGCAGTGAGTGAAACAGATGCGCCCCCCCCCCCCAACACACCCCTGCCCACCCATCTCCATCACACCGCTTCCAGTGCACAGATAGCCATCTAATTCATGGCCTAATCTTCTTCTCTAAATTAGCAGCCAGATAACAAGTTATTGCTGCTGTCACGGGTAGACCAGCATTACAGACTGTCATGGGAGGGGCCGTCATCCCGGACCCTCACGGGGGTCTTGGAAAACCCTTTTAAAGGCCTTAACAGATTAATGATGCTGATGTTATCGCCAAAGGGCCGTGCAATAAGGCAGGGCACGGGGAGAGTGGCGCTTATTGTATTGTTAAAAGTAGAATGTTCTGGACCCTTCCCTAAAATGCAAACAAGTGTAGAGCATCCTGTAACTACACTTCCCACCGCACCCGCTGCAGTTCCCTGCCCCTGTTAGATCCACAGTGACATGCATCCATTAGCTCTCTCCGTCTCCTCCTTCATTGTCCCGGTACCTCTTTCCCTCATTCTGTCTCAGACCTGGAACTTGTTGTTGTGTTCACCCATTTTACATTTCCCTGTACTGTAAACGTTAATGGTGCAGGCCAACTGCGTATTCGGTTGCTAGGAAAGATGGTCAGCATGCGGTGAAAGCGCAGAATATGGCCACGAGAACGGCTGCATAGAACATTATTAAATCTGTATAATGCGCTTTTGTGCGCATTGATTGACCTGCTTGTCAGATCTACTTGACAGCTTTATTTATAAAGCTGGCAGCGGTAGAACACTGGTGCTGACATCAATTAAGCTCCTCACATCAAGGTCGTTCTGAGGAAGCTCTGCTCTTCTGTCATTCTCAAACCTGCATGTCCGTGGCAGCATCTAGGGCTCAGCAAAGAGCCATGGGAATCTATGGGCAAGCAAAGGCTTCAGTTTAAGAGATAATCATAAGGGACAACAATGGGGAAAACAGCCATCGTTACTTACAATAGTGGTGGTAAGCAGATCCCTACCCTTTTGTCATCGGTTTTTTATTTTTTTAAATTTTTTTTTCCTTCCCCGAGTCACCTTCCCACTTGACTCTGACTAATGAGCGGGATGTGCTCTTGTGAGCCAAATAAAGACGCTGCTTTGGCCTGTGATTAAACTGCTGTCACTTTTGCTGCAGCAATGCTTTCATTATTGTTGCCACCCTTGGTCCTGTTTGTCTCCCTTCCTCTCCGTTTTTGTCTCACCATCACTCTCACTTTCCCAGCGAGGGGATCCGGCATCACCGG
This sequence comes from Heterotis niloticus, assembly GCA_018136845.1. NCBI lineage: Eukaryota > Metazoa > Chordata > Actinopteri > Osteoglossiformes > Osteoglossidae > Heterotis > Heterotis niloticus. The sequence goes on from CM030897.1 coordinate 20,879,304, forward strand.
CGATAGACGCTGCAGTGTCTTTATTGCTGTGTTTGGGCGTTTTGAAGGGGTCCACAGCGGGGGCCGCAGCATGTAATGGTCCTCTTGTGGTCCTGTTGCCTTTCCCTGTAAGCTGTATCTCCCACTGGTAAATTATGGATGAGCTGGCTGTGATCAATGATTTGGGGAGGTATCACTAAGTCTAAGCTGAGTCACTGATGTGGCATCACAAGCACAGACATACAGCGCCTTGCAAAAGTATTCAGACCCATTGAATGTTGCCAACATTGCCCAAATTATAAGTGTATTTTTCAAATTAGTATTTTTATTCTGAACTCAAATGGTCTAGCACTAAAGTTGGTACTGCAGATGCACTTGAGCCACACAAGGGAGGACTACACACACATGCACGCATTCGTATAACATGGTCACGCACAGATCAAGTCAAACGCATGAACGCACAAATGCCTCTTTTCACAGAAATGAAGACTGCACCTTTTTTGACAGTCTGTATAATTTATTTTTAGAAGATTACATCTAATGGCAATACATTGTTGCAGTTATTATGATACTTGGGGAAATGGCCCAAGACTCCATTTCCCACAAGACCACAATACAGAACAGCCAATTACCCAGCTAGCTGAGTCATCGAAGCAGTCGGGCTTCCATTGCTCAAGAAGACAGACACAAACTACTCTGGGATTATCATGTCATGGTTTGCTGGTCTCTTGCCTGGTTTTGCTCCTCAGATCTTTAGGTCCATATGTGGTGTTTCACATACTGTATAATCTGAGTACAGAGAGATGGAGGGTACTCTAATTCACATTCATATCCGTCGTCCCTATTCATTTCGTTCCTCTTATTCTAATTACTGTTTTTGATTTTTTTTTCCGACCCTATCCCTTATTTAATCCCCTCTTTAATCCCCTCTTTGTTTTCTTGTCCTCTTTGTCCTGTAAAAACATGAACTGCTGCTTCTCAAGCCATGCTGATGAAGACCGTATAAAAACATAGAGGTGAATCCCCTTTGATGTGTTACCCTGCCTGTGTCAATCCACACCCTATGAAAGGCTTCTTTCCCATGGCAGCGGGAGGCTGTGTAGCCCATTGCTTGGCTACCGCACCCAAACACCATGGGGTACCTGAGCTCTGACACACAGCTTGGGCGCCGGCTCGCTCGCTATGACAACATGCTGCAGACACAAAATCCCTGTCATTCAACAGAAGGCCGACTTCACGCCCATCAGTTCAATGGCCATACAAATGAAATAATGCATCCCACACCTGAGTGCATATTTGTCATCATGATGACAGCTATATACCAACAAGAGTCACAGGAATGATCTTTATACATGTTTATCATTTAAACTTTGATTGTTGAGAGTTGTAATTGTCATAACAGAAGAAGAGGTTGCAGTTATTGCCAAGATAATTGTTGTCACTGTGCTCCTGAGATGTGTCAGCATGTAGATTTGATGTGGCAAAACGGCAGAATTAGTCTGTCATCACCTCAGCTCATTGTGGAACCTCGCCTTGGTAGTAAACAGCCCATTTAATCTGCAGGGGTGCTTCTGTAGGACTCCCGTGCCACTCACGTGGAGGCACTGCAGTGTGGGGGTGTATTTTTCAAAGGCACAATTGAAAGCTGCTTCTCTCTTCCTTCCTGCCTCACCTCTGTCACACAGCTACATGTCTGTGCAGGGATGCCTTGGACTACGGAGAATAAGTCTCTCATTAGGGAGGACAAAAACCCACTTCCATAAACGGCACTGGTTTGCCGCAGAGGCTGAAAAAGCGGCACGCCGCCCTGCTCGATGCCATGCGGAGGGAGCGCGTTCCCCCTTCTGGCCGTGCGCACATGGAAACACTCTCCATGTTGTTGAGAGAGATTACATTTCAAAAGTACAGCAGACAAACCTGACAGGACAATCAATCATTTGGGAAGGCAAGCGGGGGGGGGAAATGTGGTTGGGGGCAGGAAGAAAAAAAATCCAACATATACAGTTATGATTGTGGGCTGTGTCTATCTGTGATGGAACCGGAGCCATAAATCAGCAGGAGCTGTCAGAGGGTAACATGCAGAAAAGCGAGAGCAGACCAGCTCGGCCTCCTTATGCCCACCCCACTGTGCTGAATTCGGGCAGCACAGGGAAACAGGTAACACTTTATGCGTGTTGCCCTCCTCCAGGCCTTCGAACGCTGCGTGTACAACTCGTGTATATTTGCACCAGCATAATAGAATTTGTTCACGGCACAACTTCATTACTAGCACCTTTAGGTAAAGGTTTTTACATAACAGCCCAGTGATACAACGGAGAAAACCACAGGAGTTGCAGTGACACAGTGAGTGGTATTTCAACGTGTATGTGTCTGCATGAGTGGTTAAGGAAATGGATTATCATGTATAAGCTTATGATGCATTGTTAAACATGGCTCCTGTTAGCACTGGTTAAGCCACATGTATCACTAAAGATGCAAAAATCCTTAGAAAGGACTTTTGGGAAACTTTCCCTTGAAAGATACAGTTTCTGTTCTGTTTTTCTAAAGAAAATGGTCTCATTTTTTGTTGCGCTTCTTGTCTCCCTTTCTCAGGTTAATGTAGGTACTCAGAAACCAGAACTCTGTGTGTGTTCTGTAACTGACACCGTGCAAAAAAAAAAAAAACAAAAAACTTGTGTAAAGGCTGACAAGCTGACCATATATTTTGCTGTACTATAATTTACAAGGCCAAAGGTTAAAAGTACATGATATTTGTAGCAGTACCAATTGTGTAATTAATGGTCATAACAGTAACTCAAGGCTTGTATTAATTATGGGACCACAGAGCCATCCTGTGACTTTTTAAATTTCAGCTTTCACCAGGGTCAGACCATGCCACTGTGTGCGAAAGTTTTTATACTGGGAAGAGAACGTGGCATTTGCAGAAAGAAGCCATGGTACACATCACAGTAGACTTAAAATTTAGTTTCCTAGAGTGGTCACTCAGCTGTTGTACCAAAGATGTTTAGGTGGATTTGTACAATTGCCCCAAGTTGCAGTAGCTGCCCTCATTCTTCCCAGTTTAAGCCAGTCATTGTGTCTCCGTGTGCTGGTGGGCGGGGGGGGGGGGGGGCAAGCCAGAAGAAGTCTGATGTTTGAAGTTGTCACCAGTGTTTAATGTGTGGACAGGAATTGTGGAAATGTGATGTTTGGATGGGTGGAAGGTGGAGCTCTGTGCTAAATGGAAAGTCACGTAGGTTTATATTACGGTTTGCCTTCTGAGAGGAGGCAGGAAGGGTGCAGGCGGAACAGCCGGGGCTCCAGCACTCCGAACTCCACCCGCTCAGCCATGAAGTAGCTTCCTGTGTTAGGAGCATCGCAAAATTGTAGCAGGAGTGGGAAGTGGAGGGATTTAAACAAATGATTTCAATCAGGCTCCGTTTGGCTGTGTGTCAGTTTTGATTTATTACCAGAGGAGTATTAATGTGCTTTGAAGTGATGGGTCGCTGAGAGGGTAAGAAAGGCATTGTAGGAGCTCAAAGGCAGGCACATGGGTAGGAGAGCTGCACTCAAGGAAGGGGAATGGAAACAGAGGGATGAGGAAGTTGTTGAATGGGAGAATGTGTCTGCCTCTTCATTGTATGGGAAAGAGAGCGGGACTGACTGCAGGTACAGGGACTGACAGCATGCAAGTGAAGCTGTGTACAACGTAGTGTGTGTGCGTGTGTGTGCGTGTAATGGCTCAGTCATTGCTTGGGTAATGCTTGTGTATCAGTGAATTGAAAGACCAAAACTGGAAATTAATAGTGTGAGGAAGCCTTATTGTTACTGAGGTGTTTGCCCATTGCTTTTTTTTTTTGGTTGTTGTTTGTTTTTCTGTGTTTATGCTTAGAATTGTTTATCATTTGTTACTTTGTGTGTGGCTAGGAGTTTTTTGCTTTTCTCAGCTGCCACTTTGCTTACTTAAGTAGCCTTGTGTACGTTTGTATATGTGTATTCCCCCCTTTGCAGTCACTCCCAAAGACACAGTTGCAGCTCAGTTCCATGACTTGATAGGAGAAACTAATCGCTTTAGTCTGTCAGCTCCTCAGACCCCCTCTGCAGTCCTCGTCCAGCTAAGAGGAGTTGTGTTACACGTGCATTCTTCCCCTTGAAGGAGCCAGGTTCAAACCCAACCACTGCTGTAACTTGGCAGGGCAAGGTATTTTCCCTGAACTGCTGCATCTCTATAAACGTGTAAATAATTGTAAGCAGATTAACATTCTAAGTCACTCCGAAGGAAAGTACACATACATAAAAGCTAAATACATAATTGTAAACTCTAGTCTAGACACAGCTGTCACTTTAGTGAAAAGACAGGTGGGGTTTCAATGAGCAGGTGCGCCATACTATTGATGTTAGACCCACTCTCCATCAGGAAGCGTCATCCCCTGCTTTGCTCTTGTTGTCACGCATATTTTTAGTGTAATCTTCTTGTAAGCCGCTTGTTGCGGGAGCCCTGTATATTGACACTGTTTGTTAAAGGTTTTGAAGAGGGGTTTCCTCACCATCTGTGTATTATCGCAAAGCAGCGCAGTATATGTCTCAGAGGCAAGGCAGTGCAGAGTGCACTTTCTGGGATAAAGAATATTCTAGCGCTTGTTTTGTGTGATATCGGACACCAGCAAACCCCTTTTCAACGTTGTCTGATCTCTGAGAACTAGCATTGACCAGGACTGAGCTGAGAGCGACTGAATTTTTCAGTCAGTCTTCAGCCCTCTGTACGTCCAGTTATTGGTTAGTGTCAAGAACACTTTTACCTCTGCTGCTTCAGTTCCTGTTTACACTCCCCTCGTACTGAAAAGCTGTTTCTATGTACAGTATACACCTATCTGGTGCTATAACACCACTGTAAGCTTCTCTTGTCAGGGAAGTGGTGTCAGGATATGAAAAATGTGATAACATACCTCATTCTAATCTGACAATTATTGCACTACCTGTAATTCTCTGCTCCTGGTTGCACGTACCTGCTTTGAAGGACTTGTTGATAATTTAACACGTACTATGGTCATTTTAACTATAAATCCACTTGACCTAAAGCAGCGTGGGTTGGTGAAAGACAGAATGAAGAAGCATTTGCAAGTGATGGTGTGTGAGCAACTGCATGAGCTAGCAGGTGACTGCATTGCTGTGGAAGTGACATCCTGCCATTCACTCCCATCAGCCATGGCAGTGTTGGAAAAAGAGGTGGGAGTTGGGGGTGTGAGAATGGTCTCTTAGGCCTCCCTAAGAATCCAGTTTGTAAACAGGAGGCAGCAAAGTAAGTTGTCACAGGAAAATTTCTGATAAGCTATATGACTGACAGACCACTGTTTGATTATTGCTTGGCGTTTCTGCTAATCTGCATGGCACCATGTGTGAGCCAGCAGCACTACCGCCTCACGGTGCCTGAGCTGCTCAGGGTATGAGATTGAGTCTGGCTCAGTCTGTGTGGAGTTACCGTGTTCTCCTGTGTCTGCATGGGTTTCTTCTGGGTGCTCCAGTGTTCTCCCACAGGCCAAAGATATGGGTCATTGTTCATTCTAAATTGCCCATAGTGTGTGTGGCCATCCCATGATGGGGTGGTGTCCTGTCCAGGTACAGGTTCATAGCCTGGCTTCCAATGATTTAGGCATAGGCTCCAGACCACCGCGACCCTGCTCAGGGTAAGCAGTTGGCAAAAACGGATGGCTGGGTTTTTACCAATTCCATTAAGAAGAATTTGGCCCCAGCTTCCCCCCACATACAGTGACCGTTTTGTGCCATTCTGCCTTCTCAGACCATCTGGGAGAATTAGCAAAATCTGCTGCTAAATTGGCATTCTGGACAAGCTTAACTGTGTGTAAGAATCAGGGCAGTGCAAACATAGCCATCCCTCACTTTGCCGCCAGGCCGAGCTGCTGAAGGAGCGGGCCAGAGACATAAAAATAATATAGTGAACTTTTCTGTTGTGTGTAAATTCCAGTTTTCAGTTCAATGGATTATGGAGAATTGGCTGAAGAACAAATTGGTCCTGAATGAGATTTTGTGATCAGACAACTATAAATTAAATGTACGTAAAATGGTTTGTGCACTATATGTATTCAAAACATTAAACACCCGCGTCTCTAAAGTGATTTGGTGTATTAATGTGTCAGTGTACAAAGTGTATTGACACTGCTTGATGACAGAACCTTTACAAATATGTGAAAGACCAAGTATGCAGCGCAACGATATCTCTGATTTCCGTGTCTCATCTCAAGTGTATTTGCCTCTCAGGCTCTCATCTCAGCTGTTCAAATAGTGCCCCCTCTATTTGTGCTGTAGTTGGGAAAATATTTACCCAGGGCTGTTCAAGCAGAAGGATATGAATGGGCATCATTTCAGCTTGTCAAATTAGCCACTGCTTGCTGTCTGCTAATGTCTCTGCAATTGGAGCGTTGGCAGAGATGTCTGTCTGCTGTTGCGCCATGTGTCTCCCCCCCCACACACACACACACCACGCAGATGGGCAGTGTGGGGGCCAAGCAGCTCTTCCCTGGCATTCTCATGATGGCTCATAAACTGCATGTTCTAGTAGTGATTCTGTAACTGAGCTCCTTCATTGTTTCAAATGGTGCGCGGGGGGGTGGTGGTGGTGGTGGTTATGTCTTACTTGACCGGATGGGTCAGAGTTTTCCACAGACAATGCGGATCAAGTGTGAGATATCTTAAGCCTGACACGTGCAGCTCAGGAAACGTTTTCATTTTTTGGTCTGGAAATAGAATGGAAAGAAAGTCAGTTTCTAATAATACTCTTAATGCTTAGCTGTAGTAACATTCTTCTATACTAATGGCCTGGTGTTCATTTCAAGTAGCAATGTGCTGCACATACCAGTTTCTCTCTGCTACCTGGTAGTCATATGTTTGCTGTGTAAAGGAGAAAATGAAGGCTTTTGTAATGAATTGTACAGTGATTTCTGTTGATGTGGCAAAGACGAAACAATGTTCTGGGGTCTACTTCCCTAAACCATCATAGATTTATGACCTGTAACCTTGCTACATTTTTTGGGAATGAACTGGTCTCTCATAAGTAGTAAAGGTTTTAGCGGTCTGTCGCACTCCAAAAATTTTGTGCACCTTATCTAGCGCTCTTCGGCCACCTGACCGAATGACTCCTGTTCAGGTCCGCGTATGTCTCTTGGCAGCCTTTTCAGCAATTATGCGGTATCTGTGGAGTAGCCCATCTACGCAGCATTTGCCAAATACAAAAGGCAAAGGAGGGAAGAGCTGGGGGTGGGTGGATGTGGGGCAGGAAGGAAAGGCCAGAAAGCTTATATTGATCATCTGCTGGGGAAGATTAATAGAGCAATAATGCTATGTGGTGCAGAGAGCAGAGAAGGGAGAATGATTCCTACTACTGAAAGGGCCAACGAATAAGGGAGCCACAGCACAGAGGGGGTCTGGGCTTGGCCCATGATGGACGGCCCTATGAGGGAACCGGGAAGAGTGAGAATGAGAGGCCGGGGGAGATGTGATGAAATGTGATGATGGGAAGGCAGGCAGAGGAGAGAGAGAGAGGTTAGAAGGTGAAAAGAAGGCAGAGATGAGAGGGAGAAACTGGGTTGCGACCAACTTATAAATGGTCAAAGCATGCTGAAGGAGGAAAAAACTGACTGGTGGGCAACATGGTAACACAGGATGGGAGGGGTAGAATGACAGATGTCCGCCACCGCTTTCCATCTATGGTGATTCGAAATGCAGGCGTTTTGCTGAGTAGCAGGACAGAAGGAATGCGAGTGATTGGGTTGTTGCTGAGAAGTGCAAGAGGACTCTGGGAGGACTAGGAGACCTTTCCATTACTGTCACTCAGAGCCAGCGGGGTCATAGCGCTGACGTTGTAGTCATGGACTTTTGCACACCTGGTGTTGTTCGGAGGATAAAGTCTTGGCTACAGCAGATACCCCCTCTACTGCCACACTCCCCTATTGCTGCTGTCTGTACACCTGAGACAATGTGGAGGAGTCCACCTGGGCGGACAGAGGTGACACCTGTCAGGTTGGCGAACCAATACGTGTTCCCTAATGAAGTTACTCACCAGGGTTCGTGCTCTCCGTCACTCTCGCACACAACCACAAACCGGAGAAGGACAGATAGACGTGTCTTGGATCACATTTCCACATCCTGATTAACTACTCTGGCTGTTCATCGACCTAAAAAAGGCCACTGTCCTTCAGCTCTGATGAACGATGCTTATGCGGTTAAGTATTTCTCCTCATCTCTCCGCCACCTCTGTCTGTGGGCCAGGTATAATTTATAGTGAGCTCAGTGTGAGGAGGAATGGTGTCTGCCATGGTGGGGGGAGGACAGACAAGATCATTAAGGAGAAGGCTTTGGCCTGACACATGATGCACGGCCGCTGCCATATCGACCCGTTCCCTGCGGGAAGGCGCCCAGACCCGGGGAGATGTATGGGTGCGCGGGCCGCAGGCGCAGGCACTAATGGAGGGGCCGGGGCCAGCAGCTGCTGACGGATGGCCCGTTGGGGGCCAGGGCAACAGCGCAGTTATTAGATAGCACCGCTGACGTTTGACCTCTCTTGCTCTGACACCCGTCCTTCGTCTGGGCCGGGGCGATCCACCTGGGAGAGGGACAGAGAAGAGACGAGAAGGCGGAAAGAAAAGAGCGTTTGTATGTAATCTACTCTTTCTCAGTTTCGGTGACTAAAGCCACGTTTGGTAAACGCTGTGACGGCGACTCCTGCTGAGGGTGAATTTCCCATCATGTATCAGCTTAAATTATGGTTTTATCCAGTAAAAGTTGTAGTTTTTCATCGGCTGGGTATTTTACACAAGCGGGTCAAATTGAGCCCTTGCTCAAGGTTCATCCTGAGACAGGTCTGTATCCTTTATCAGCATCTGTGTCCTCTGAGGAGGGGGAAAAATGTATTTATTCATTTATCTAACAGCTTGCTCTAAAGCAATGTGGAATTTCATGTTTGTATACACAGCTGCTTGCAATTATTTATGCAGTTATCCAGCGGGGCATTTGTTTTAGAGGAGCAGCTCAAACTAAGGTTATCCCATAACAGGGATTTAAACCCAGATCGTTCAGCAACAAGGCAATAACTGTAACCACTATGCTGTTCGCTGCCACCACGTAGAGGGGGTTAAATGTGCCTTTTTTAAACTTCTTACCCATTATGTTGCAGAGCATGAATTTTCGCATCCTCTGCTGCCTCTTGTTTCCTGAAAATAAGAGCAAGATGGTGAACTTTGCAGTGATCCCTTAATGTAGATGCTGTGCTTTGTGAAGGGAATCATATACTCAACACTGTAACCTGGGATTAACGTTGCTATTTTAAGTGTTTTCTGCTGGGTGTAATGCCCTTATTTGAACATGGGGACATGCCCTCTCCAAAGTCCCATGAGGATTCACGCAAAGGCCTGCTCTCAGGTGTCTTTATATGCAAGGGGTGATCAGAAAATATATATACAGATAAGTGTATAATATTTATAATACAAATTTTTCCAGTTCTGAGAAGGAATAAAATTCTTTGATCAACCTTTGTATTTTCTCATTTACAGTCCCAGTCTCATTCTTAACTGTCGTGAGCACCACACGTGTTTTACATTGATCCAGTCGCACAAACACGACTGCTTACACTCCCCTTTGCTGTTATAATAAAGATGGATCAGAACCCAAAGAGCAAGGTCAGGTTATAAACCAGACTTCTAACAACACCCATAGTGATAGAAAGGGGTGACATCCCTGGCCAGAGCAGTAACACGCGGGGTATCAAGGCATAAAACAAAAATGGCACAGATGTTGTATGTTGTAACACAGTTGTATGGAGTATGCATATTCTCCCTGTGTCTGTGTGGTTTTCCTCTGCATGCTCCACTTTCCTCCCATGGTCCAAAAAAGAGCATTTCATTTTGTTCGCTGCAAATTGCCCATAGCACGTGTATGCATGGAAGAACGTGTGTGTTTGGCTGATTGTAAACTGGGTCCTTTGTGTGCAAAACAATACCTCTAACCACTATGCCCCCTCCTGCTAAAGTAAAGCAGTGGCTCAGATCTACTACTTTGTAACCAGACGGTGTGCACTCTTCTGCACAGATATGGGAGAAAAGCCATGAATTAGCGGAGGTATGCGTGAAAGATGCAAAGGACAAACACAATGATAAGAACTAAAAAAAAAAAAAAAAAAAAAAAAATGGCCAGACACACCGCATATCAAGTAAACCAGCCATCTGAAGAGAAACCGATAGTCGGTGTATGTAATCGCAGCTTGTTCTTCTAGACTTGTGCCAAACTCTCTTCAGGCTCAGTAGGCCAGCACCTCTAGCTGGGTAGTGGAAGGTTTAACAACACTTGTTCTGCAGTCACTGTGTTGGCAAAGCACCGGCAGGGAGTTAAGTTAAAATATCGTGTAAACATCAGGACCGTCCTTGTACGCGGTGTGTAATGTTAAGCTTCATTTTGTCGGCAGTCCTGTCTTTGCTGCCATGCGTTCCCAAAGGGGCGTTTCAGCACGTCCCCAAAGCTCACCCATTTTGTCATTCTACCTCTGTCCTTCGCTGCTTCTTCCTGCAAGATAGGAAGCAAAGCAGGATATGGAGAAAACGAGAGATGAAAAGGAAAGATGTGTAATGGCAGGTGATGACTTGGGCTTGAGAATTGTACAGGTGCAGATATGTTGACATAAGGGAGGGGGGAGAAGTGAAGCGAGTTGGTCGGAAAGAGGAAGGGAAGAGATAGATAGAAGAAGGCAGAGGAAAAAAGACAAGTTAGTTAAAATTCAGACCGCCACACCGGAGCTATCATTACCGTACATCAAGACAATAAACGAGCCTTTCAGCTGGCTGTAATAAGAATTTGATAAATCATCAGCCGGGAATTAAGGAGACGTCAAAACAATGTGAGGGCCCTGATGGATTGGACAGAGAAGGGGGGCCATGATGGCACAGATTAGTCTGGCCGGGCAGCTCGGAGAAAGCGATTCGGGGAGAAGGTGGGTGGGTCTTTGCAAGGTCAAGCCAGAGAGAGATATAGAGAAGCAGACAGATGCGGAGGGGTGGGGACTCTGGAGCGGTGCTTGGGAGCTCGCTTTGTGACACTTGTGGAGGGTAAAAGAGTGCGAGCGTGGTGGGTAAAAGGCAGGAAGAGTCGTGCAAGGTCGTGACGAGAGTAGAAGAGAAGAACATGTCCAGGGGTTGGCTGGGAGGAGAAATGCAAGTGGGATTCTGTGCTGAAGGCAAGTCTGAGCTGCTTCTCCAAGGTCAGGGCCGTGGCAACATGGGCATCTCCACAGCCACCGCTGGGCTCTGCCTTCTCTGCTCTTCTCTGCTGCTCCATGTGACCAGGGCTGCCAAATGCACTGAAAACATGCACCAGCGGGCGCAGGACATCAGCACTAAGGCAAACTGGCATGGATGGACTGTGTGAATGCACTGAGGTTTGGGTGGGGTGGAGGAGGGGGGGGTTGACCCAAGAGCAAGCCACTTGTTATGGGCCCCATCATGTGGAGGATTACAGTTGTAACAGCCATTAGGAGCTCCTGTCAGAACGGCCACAGCTTCCCCTGCGTCTCCCTCGTGGCGACACAAGGAGCTTTAATTGCGAGGCACTGACCTTTCCCGAGTCGCCGTGACAACAATGTCGGCGGGGCCGGAGGTGGCGGGTGCGCGATCGGTCCTGACAGGACACTCGAGGCACAGTGGAGGCACTGCTAATTGGGGTTCATCCTTGGCATCGGTTCACTTCGATGGGGCACCGGGAGGCTTGTGGGGGCGGGGGTGGGGAGCTGGGGGGAGGTAGCGAAGAAGCACGTCGGGTTGATTCAGCTCCTCGCTACGTGTGTGTCAGTTCTAAGAGCGAGAGGCTGAGTGGAGCAGACAGACAGATCAAACGGAATAAGGCATGATTACGATGCAATGCTCCGACGGTCATGGCGGTCCCCAGCGCTTGGTCCTCTTGTCTGACGAGGCCTCTAATGTCCCTGGTCACCACCGCCACCCCCTTCCCACCTCGTTTTTCCCCTCGCACTTCTGTACAATCCCGACTAGGCACGCAAATCTCCACTGGGGGTCGCAAGTGAGCACGTTACCACATTCTGCTCTTTATAACAGAAGATGGAAATTTATTACTGTTACTAATTTATTGCATGTTCTCCCCACGTTTGCGTGGGTTTTGTCCCGGTGCTATAGTTTCCTCCCGCGCACTAAAGACACGTTTCAGATGTATCGGTCACTCTAAATTGCCGTGTGCGCGTGCGGACACTGCGATGGACCCGCGTCCCATACAGGATGTAGCCTCCTAGCCTGATGGACGGATAGCTGGACATTAATAGTTGGTTATGTCAGTTATAATTTGCCTTTATGCATACATATTGCATGGCTGTCATACGTGCATTATTGTGCACATTTTAATTATTAAATAGGAGCAGCATGCGGGACAGTGAAGTCGCTTCCTTAGGTGTCAAAGGACCCAGGTTTGAATCCCGTCAGATGCTATGGTACCATTGAGTAAGGAACTTGTCATGAAATTGCCCTGCTGCAGAAATAGGTAAATAATTCTAAATGTATTCAGGTAAATAGCAGCACAGAGACTTCATACTTTATATACTTTAACCTGTGATGTTTGGGTCGCTCGTCTGGTTTCCGGACCAACGCGGAATAAATCCGGGCGGCGCCAAACAGGCCTGAAAGCGCAGGTTCAGGCTTCCCCGTGACTCCCCAAGCTTCTGTCTTTGTTCCAAAAGTTGTACCGATTATCTAGAGGGAAACGGAGGAACAAGTGTTCCACGGAATTAAAAATAGATCCTTAAACAAGCCGAATCTATAAAGACAGAAATATGCGCTCCCTCCACAGTAGTACAAAAAACCCAGAAGTGACGAGACCTTGGCTAATGAGCGCCATCTGTCCTTTTAATGAAGAGCCGCGTCCAAATGGCTGTTTTTTAATTAAAGGTTCTGCATTAGCCTTGATGTGTTGCTTATCAGCAGTCACAGTAATTATGCAAATGCAATAAGGACAGTCAGGCCGCTTTATAATTAATAACAGCCGTGTCACAAAGTTTCCCCAAGTTCTCCGAGACGTGATGCGCGAACACGGCACCCCGCCCTCCGCTGCAGGCGGCAAAGCGCGCGCGCGGCGGCGGCACGACAAGCAAGCGCGGACGTAACGGGCACATTTGGAACCGGGGTTAAAATCCGGCTCGGACCGCGCGGGCTTCGTATGTTCACGTCGCTTTGTTGCGGACGCTGCCATTTCCTCCAGCGGTCCAAATGCGTGTGTTTTTGGTGAACCGGCGGCTCCGAATCACTCTTAGTAAGCAGACGTGCGTTTTGGGTGGACTGTCATCTTGTGTGGGGTTCACGTCGTGTTTCTGGGGTGGGCTCTGGACCACCATGGGTAAGGAGTTGCTGAAAGTCAGCAGATGGGTGAAAACTACCCACCAACGGGCTGTGGTTTGGATGGACAGTTGTCCTTTGGCCAGGAAAAGCACCCATGAAAACGGGCTGTTTACGCAGTCGGATGCAGGAAACGGTGATCCCCCTAGGGACCGAGTGACTTTCGTAATCCTCTCCTAAGGCTCAGACTCTGCCCTTTGGTTCTCACTGTATCTCCATACGCAGCTTCTTTTGGGTTCAAGTTAACCCCAGGTTAAGCTCGCAGTAACCCAGGCTGAGCTCTTTTAAATCCCACTCAGGGGAATGTGAGATAAGGGTGCAGGTAAGACTTGCCCCACTGCGGTGTGGATGGAGGAGGAGGAAGACAACAAGAATGACTGCAGTACACCCTGGAAAAAAAAAAAGTTTGAGCAACCCTCTGCAAGACAGCAGGTCTTACAGATCCAGCAGGTTGCATAATGGGGCAAGAACAGACTTTTATCCTGAACACTGATGCTTCAAGCCTCGCCAGCTGCTCTTGCTGGAGTGTCCGTAAGCATTGTTCTCATCCTGAATTTCTTCAGCTTGATGAAAGGTCAAAATATTACATATGTTTTGAATAACAACAGCTAAAAAAACAACTTTAACGGAAATGCTGTACAATTTGGTGCTGAGTCATGTGTTAATATTTACCTTTTTGCCTTGTCTACATTTTAATGACCCAAGCGGCGCCAGGAACACCATCTCAGCCTCAGTCCTCCAACATGTGCCTTCTCTTAGTGAGCTTGGTGAACCCATGATCTGCTTGAACACAGCATGGTGTTTGTGACGAGTAACTGGCTTGATATGTGCAATAACTGTGGCTGTCTCACTTGGTCCCACAGTTATGGCTATAAATGCATAAGAAGCTGCACAGAGAAGCATTTGTGCTGCCACCGAAGGGCCTGCTGGGCTCCGCCTGCAGACAGGGTGGCGAGTGTGAACCACCCTGCTTGGAAACCCCTGGAAATGCCTTATAGACGGGGACTTGGGTTGTGTCAGGAAGGATTAGAAATGCTTGTAAGAAAAATTACTGTGCCTGAATTATTGCACTTTTCCCCACTCGTGGCCCATTTTACCCCAGTGAAAGCAGAGGTTGTCTGAATCTAATCCAATATGTCAAGACAATGCAAAGGCAGTAAGAAGTACTGGCGTAATCGCGTTTCCCTGTCATAAATCCTGGTAAACCCCAGTGAATCAGTTCCCCTCGTGATATTATGCTGACATGCATTGTGAAGTTTGTGTGCCTCCCAAAGAGAGCAGATTATTGTGTAAATGTCCATTAGTGTGTGCTCACCTGTGGGTGTGCGAGCTTGTATGTATGTATGTCTGTCTGTTAGTATTCATCCAAATACTTGTCCGTTGTAGTTTATAGGCGTGTGAATGAGGTGTTTGTGGAGGAAAAGTTGTGCTCCTCCATAGCCCTGTGGTCATTAATCTCTCTGCCTGTCAGGCACTGTCGGACAGACCAGTATTTACTCCTAGTTTACACGCATGGTACGTCAGAAATCCCTAACCAACGTTCAAACAAATGGCTCCACGCCATAAGCTCAGCTTTGTGTTGCGCTCGAACCCATCCGTGCTGTGCGTGGTCAGGGCTGCTGTTCCTCCCCCTTGTGTTTGCATAAAGAAACTGCAGGCAGCTGCGTCTCACTGTTACCACAGGCAGGTTTTCTTGCTGCCCCCATGTCTCGCTCCCTCTGTTTCCATCACGAAATGCAACTGACAGTCTGTGCCATCCTCCGTAACAAATTTGGTAATCACTGGCATAAAGTGAGACGAATGAACCATTTAAGAATGTAAGCACCATGGGTCAAATATGACTTTTGCAGGAGAGTTCACGGGTGCAAAAAGGCTATATTTTTAGAAGGACTGTGTACTGTATTACAGTTCTGGCCTGTTTTTAAAGTATTTGCCCCAGAAGGCCCTGACATGCATTGCCTGCTATTCTGCTGCTGTTGGTGGCACTGTTTTCCCGCAGAGAGGCTTGAGTCAGACTGCAGTGATTTATGAGGGATGTGAAGGAACAGTCTAGAGGGAGGTTGGCTGCATGAAAGCAAAATGCGCAGATATGAAAGGACCTTCAAAAAGTGGCCGCTCTTTGGGTCTGCATAGTTGGTTCTGTAAACACGAGGCGGAAATCCAGGCTTCAAACCCACACACACAGGCTTGCAAAAAAAAAAAAAAAAAAAAAGACACGCCTGCCTGTTTACGCAAATAGAGGCAACAATCTAGCGGGCCCAGCACTTTTCAGAGAAAGGGGGGGGAATCTCCCAGCGGTTTGTCTGTAGGTTCGCGGCAAGGCCAGAAACCTCCTCCACCTGCACAGGCCGAGCTACCTCTCCCTCCGTCTCCTCTCCGTTATCTCCTCCCTCCCTTTCCTGCTCAGTCCGCTCGGCTTCTACCCGTTTCAAAGCAATTACTTCGTGTTGATTTACTTGTCATCTGGGGCATGTGTTTTAACATGATTTATAGACTGTAGCACCGTGCCAGTTGACTTGCAATAAATTGCACGAAATTCAGGAAGGTTCATTTGCTTAGCATTACATTAGAGGGCCGATGATTGCTGCACAAAGAAATATAAATGAGTTCCGAGAGGCCCATCACTCATGATGTCATGTACCCAATCCTATTATTATTTATTACCATAATTGCCCAATGTTTCCTCAGGCCATGGCCAGGAACTGATGTATCAGAGGACGGCTTCGCTCGGGTGTGTACTTGCAGCGCGTGTGTGGGTGTTGAGAGGCTGTATGTGTGTGCTGCAGTGCTTTTGTTTGCCCGCATGTGTCTTTCCTTGCCATAACTGTATCTAATTGTGTGTGGCTGTGACAGTGCGTGACGGAGAGCGAGTTAAAGCCCTGCGTCTCCCCAAGCGATCAGGCACAACCGTCTATCTGACATTGTTTCCTGGATCAGCCTTTTACAGTACATCGGGGCCCGATGGGCGACAGCTTTGTACTGTTGGGAAATTAACCTTGTTGTAGGCAGTGCGCTGCAGTAGCAGCGGTTTATAACCGTGCACGCTGCTGACCAGCCCTGCGCGGAGTGAAATATTACAGCAGCAGCCGCCGTCTGAAGCCGTTGGTCCCTGATTTATTTACTGTCAGATCAAATGAACTGTAGTCATGTACGGCGGAGGGTAAATGAGATATTCATAGATTGCAGGAACATCCTTGCCAAGGGAACGTGGTGTCGTTTTACTTGCGTTCATTACGGCAGATGTATTAGCGAGCATCGATGGTCCAAGAGCGTGCGTGGTTTTTTCCTTCGAAAAACTGATCCGTGTTGGAGCAATGGGATTATTCGTCCATGTTTCATAATCACCTGCACAATGTTCTTGCTCTGTCACGACTTCCCTGTGACAGACTGACTGGTGTATGAGTGCGTGTTCAGGAGCGGCCGCAGTGTGTGTGTGTGTGTGTGTGTGTGTGTGTGAGAGCACGCCCTGTGTCTGATAGCATAAGCAAGTGTGCTATTTTGAGATCTTTCTTTCTGTGATCTCCACAAAAGAAGTAGTTGGCCCTGCCGTAGTCCTGTGTGCTGAGAGCTGTCATGAAACCACACAGATAACGCGGCCCCTACAGTGGCATAGCTACGCAATGGGACACAGTAGGGTTGGAGCAGCAAGCCACCTGTAACGCTAGCCACACTTTACAGCCCTGCCAGAAACCTCCACTTGACGATGCTGATAGCCGGTTTGTAGACTCCACCATCTCTGCTGCTTTGGTAGCAACAGTCACTACTGTAAAGCTACAGAAGGCCCTTGGGACAGAAAGCACCCGTTGAATAACAGCAGATGCATACTGTGAAGAAGATGGGAACAAAACAGTGCATTCCATTCCTCTTGCCATCCTTTCACTGCCACAGCATTCCACATCTCCCCATCTCTCACTTATGTCCCGCTGTCCTTTCTCCGCTTTCTCTTTCTCCCTCCTTGACCCGTCTCCTGTGTCTTGATTTTTAAATAAATGAATTATTGACACAAACTGAGCGCATCGATCAGAGCGTAAGAGGATGGTGGAGCCAGGTTGTCGTGCTATGCTTCAGCCATGAAAATGAGTACCGGTGCCTGCAAGCTGCCCGGCTCCTCCGGTTTTCGAATTTCCTCTTAAAACACTGATATACAGTAGACTGTACTGGATGCCAGTTTCTGGAAAGTGACAGCAGGGCTCACAGGATCGTGACCGTAACATCTACAGTGCACCAGAACCGAACATCTGAGGTGGGGGCAGTTGCTTGCACAGTCTTTATGGATGGACACCAGCTGCTGAGACATAAATGTTCGAACTGGATCCAAGTTCCCCCCTCACACACCTGGGGCGTCGTTTATAACATTTACTGAGTTTTCACATTTGGTGCGAGCACACGATCTCATCCCTAAACACAGGCTAAATATTTTCCCACTCCTGCGGCTGGAAACATTTGAATACTGCACAAGTACAGCAGGGAACATTTCTTACTGTTGCTGAGTTTCGACTAAACAATGCCAAGCATTTTTCTGGCTGTTCTGTTAACTATTACTTTGGCAAGTATTAGTTGAATTTACATCTCTCTCACTAGCTGTTTTGTTGGGGTGGGTAAGGTCCTCTCCACCACGCCTGCTGTTAGTGACTTTACGATTTTGTGTTTGTGTGTCCCACATCTCTCGTACTGCCGCAGAGTCTTGTATATCCCATTTAGCATATTTATAGTTTATGCAGTAATTTCAGCCATTGCTTTGGTGATACAAGTCTATCCAAATTGATCATGGTGATAAAGCACCCTGAAATGAAATTGGAATACTAGTTGAAGGAAAAGTGCTAGAGGTCTGTGTATCTTGTCATATAAGGTGGGCTGTGAGCAACTGGTCAGCATATGTGTTTGGCAGGACTTAAAGAAAATGAAACGAGTCACACATCTGGCCCCAGCCTTCGCATCTGTGTTCTAGATTCTCAAATCCCCAGGCGTGGCAGTGTAACAAATGGCCCTGTTGCCTCACAGCACCTGGATGGTGCGAGAGGATGTAGGTTTGACCCCCACTCAATATGTATGGGGTTTGGATGTTCTTTCAGCGTGACTGTGGGTTCCATCCCCTACACTCCAAGAGCATGTAAACTTTGTGTGCGCATGCGCGTCTGTTTTCCATGGCTTTTTGGTTAGATGAGTGAATTATTTTCAGCTAAAGACTACATGGTATTCATTGTAAATCACTTTGCAAAAAGTGTCTAATTGAATAAACAAATGCTTATTTCACCAGTAGTTTGACTATTGCCGTATTGGTTAAGTTACTGTGCTGGTTCCCCTGGAGGATAATGAACTAACCTGAGCTCCTCTAGTAAACATCTAGCCTGATAGAAAGGATGTAAATTGTTGTGGAAACTACTTGCTAAGCAACTGTCGTAACAAAATAAAGGAATCAAGGAAACAACACTGAAAACACACCTGTCATCACATATTAGTCCTGGTTTAATACACCAGCACTTGGTGTATTTCTCTTCGTTCTGCCACTCCCACGTCCAGCCTACCGCTGCGATCCTCAAACTGTACTTTGAATTGAAACGTGCCTTTCTGGCAGTGTCAGATAAAGCGGCGCCAAGGTAATAACCATCGTGTCAAAAGAATGACAACATTTCCAAGACGTTTCAGTTAGAAGCCTAGAGAACAGACCAAGCAGAGTGAGCAGCACTGCTGGGGTTATATGGCCGAGAGCAGCTGGCCTGCCCACCGCAGGGAATGTGGAGGTCAAATGGTACAATTTGTGTCTCTTATTTAAAGCTAAATCAATAGGTTTGTTTGTTTGTCTGGTAGACCATAGTTAATTCTTAAGCCCCTTGGCCTGCCACTGCATTTAACTTCATACCCTCTGTGTAGGAAGGAAGTAGGAGAGCTTGTGGTCTGTGTGAATAGGCCATAGATGATACCCCTGCCTGAGATGCTGTCTCATAGTTTCCTTCTTCCCCCCCCTCCCTTTTTCCCTCTGTACCCCCCCCCCAACCCCAATTCTTTGGGTTGGGTTTCTGATTGGGGAAATGAAAGAGCTGTAAGATGGCTAGCAGATTTCCCACATACATGCAAACATACACGCACTCGCTTGCAGAAGGCTGGCATTCACCAGCTGAAAACTGTATTGGTGATGATCTCAGTCTTAGTGTTCCCTATCATTACTGCCTCATTCCCATCTGTCTGCTGGATTCCAAACCAGTACTCTTCCCTGGTGAGAGAGTGGCCTTGGTGTGATGCAGATAAGGTGATGCCTACAGTCCACCAGCAGGCCCTCCACAAACCACACACTAGTCTGTTAGAAAGCCATGGTCCCAGATGAGAACCACACTTGACCCCACCACCCCTCATCCTCTGCTGGCACTTGGGCACAGTTCTCCTCTAATCTGCCGCAGCAGCGTTGAGAGACGGAATATTGTTTGAAAGCACCGTGGTCAGTCTGACACCCGTCCCCGCCCCACCCTTCCCCTTTCCCCACGTGTTGTAAAAGAAAATGCCGAGTGACACGTACGCGGGTCCTGTCGTTCTTTGTGGAACAAACTTAGTGCCGAGAGACACTGAAAGACAAGCAGCCTGAGACGGAAGCAGCACCCCACTAAGAGTCACACAGCTGAAAAAGTAGAACGGGGGGCAAGCCTCACACAGGGGAACCGTTTCAAGCTGTGTGTAATGCGTTCTCGTGGACGGATTTAGCCGGGATTTTTCCCCATGTCACCCCAGCATGCTAATTACTGTTCTTTTTCGTTTTCTGGGAATTGTAGGTGTTTTGTCATCGGCTTATTTTATCTGTAGTCGTCCCCCCCATATCTCCATTCTTTTATCATCATCCAACTTCTGTCTTGTGTGCAGAGACCCCTCCCCCCTGCTGTGTCTCAGCACAGCCATAAACCTATCAGCAGCTTGTCAAGGGAAAAGCCAACCATGAAACACTGTCAAAAATATCCCTTTGGTTTTCTTTGGAACGCACTTGTACATCTCATTTTTCTGAGTGACAAAGTACATAAACATATGTTCGGTTGAACAGAGTCTGTGTGTTTTCTCCATTTAGAGTAATTTAAGTTTTTCATGGCAGTGTGGGGTGGGTGTGTGAGTGGGATGCTGGGAGGAGGCGGGGCTGTGGTGAAACTTGGCTATTTATTCAAAGGATTTGAAACATCCAGGCCTTCCAAACTGGATAACCAGTGTGTCACTGGAGGGGGCTGAATTCAGGACGCATCTCTCGATCCCGAGTCTGTTCTTTCCTTTGGGTTTCCCACAAGTAGTTTTGACCAACAATGAGAGGAATGATTGCCAGTCAATGCATGTGTCAACACACACACAGAAATACAATCTGATATGTGAATTTACAAAGAGAACCAGCAAATAAATGTCTGTCTCTCTCTCTCTCTCTGTCTCATATACAGGCAGAGGCCCAGCGATATCCTCCAGTCTCCATGGTGACAGATGACTGATGGCCTCTCCCACACTTTGGACAGTTCAGCCTCCCTGTGATGGCAGCTGGTGACAGGCATTGAACCAACAACCAAATAACCTGGTAAGAAAGAGGGGGAAGGCATGGCTGTGTGCCTGTAACAGAGGAAGAGAAATAAATATTTTTTTGGTTTAAACTCTCAGGAAAGCAGTGTATATATCAATGGGGCCAAGGAGTCAGTCAGGCTGCATGAGAGACATGGTTGAGCCTCAGGGATTAAGTGGGGTCAAACAGATGTATGCAAGTATTTGACCAGGAATTTGTAATATTTGTTCATGAAAAACGGATAGCAAATGAATGGGTAAATAAGTGTATGGAGCAGAACACACTGGATTTCACTGCAGAGACACACACAGCTGTATATACTGATAACCCCCCCCCCTGCCTGTGCACATGAGAGTAACCAAGGCCAGAACTACACTCATGTAGTCGTCAGTCATATGTGACTCGCGCTGAGGAAGCTGGGAACGCTGCGAACCTTCAACATCCTGCATCTCCAGGGGGTGGGAGATGTTCACAGGTTCAGTTCATGGTGGCCCCTGTAGGAAGCAGGTAGCTCTGTGATCCTGCTTGGTGTAATGAGAGGGAGATGGTTGGGATAAGACAGGAGCTCAAGGCATGGGTGACTGAATCCCTCGGCAAGGACAGGTTAGATGTGTAAAGCAGACAGCGTAGCATCAAACTGAACAGCTCTTGAGGTTTATTAACCGTTGGTGAGGAAGATGCAGTCAATGATCTGACTACTCCGCTGCTTATCACTGTGTGCGTTTCCGTCATTAAATATCTTACTACTGTTAGTTTGCTGCTTAGGTGAAACTTAAAGCAATTTAGGCTACCAAGTGTGTCAAAGAAGTGTGCGTGTGTGTGTGTGTCTGACCTTGCGTATTGGGTCGACCGAGCTCTTACATATTTGTAGACCTGCACGTAAAAATCGGCCACGAAACGGGCGATGCACTTTCGGCATTTTTCCCGAACTCGGAAAGACGCTCATTCGTAACAAAAGCTACAGACAGGCCGAGGCGGCGTTCTCAGACAGCGTGTCTTAATTATGGATTAATTGTGTTGTTAACACGTTTCTTGCTGCTGGCGGCACATTGAGGCTGTCAAGGTTAATTACTGTAACGTGTTTATTTTCTGTCGGCGTCCATGGCAAGCTGTCAGGGACACAGTTTGCTCACAGATGCGGGGCTGCCGTCGCCTTCCCCCTCTCTCCGGGTCCCCTGGGCTCCTCTGCCAATACGCCTCTGAGCCCCCAGCTTATTATCGAGCTGCCGTTCGCCTTTCTGTCCAGACCGCCGGACGGGTACACGTACACACACGCCTACCCTTACAGACAGCCCCTACACTCAAGACTCTTCTACTTGTCATAAAACACTCTCCACACACCATAGTCAAGACAGAAGATGCCCAGAATGCTTTTTTTTTTCATCCTCATCATATCTATCTCTAAAAACCTATTTATTAAAACGCACAAATAAAAACGTCATATACAAATAAAATTCCTCCCATTGAAATTATATAAAAGGTCAAATCAAGAGATATACATATGACTGGTATCTTATTAAAACAATAAGATATACTCCAAGGCTCCATTTAACTAATTAAAAAGGGAAAAAATTTACCTGGCAGCTCCACTGCAAAAGAGGATCGATCCCATGGCCTGTTTCCGGGGTGCAGCCGCACTAACCTACCTCTCGTGGGTGTTAAAACCACAACATGTCATCTCCTAAACTGTTTGTTTGGCATCTAACAAACAAAATGCACGGCAAGACAAAATTGCAACAAATAGACACATTAAAAAAGGAAAAACGTGAACATGCAAATAGTATTGCATGCTAAAGTTACCATGTTAAAAGGATATAAACATCCACACATGTTATACTAATCCACACCACTCCTATCTAAAATCTGTTCGCCATGCAATTAAAATTAACTATAAAATATACGTGCAGGGTTACATAATATTTTAAATGTATACAAATGTTTCAAAATATTAAGTGAGGTTAAAGGTTTGTTAATGTTAAAACCTCGAACCCTACACCTACCATTAAAAACGCATAACACACTTAAAAAAAAAAAAAACAAAAAAAAAAAACGTTCGTTCACCAAAAATAAGGGTCACGATGTCTTGCATGTGTTAATGACATGTTACTTACCCAGGATGGAGGGATTGCCACAAACCTTTTGGGGCTACAGCCAGAAGAGGCCTTTCCACCTCTCTTTGGCTTCAAAGTATCCCCACTATGTGACATCCGTCTCCATCTTAAATGTAAGGTTAGCCTAGATTTTATAAAACAGGCCCTGGGCACTCAAGTCTGCCCCTGTCTGGACCAGCTGGCATCTTGCGTGCCACAGCACTTACTTTGTTCCGTTGATCACCAGCCAGATACGGGCGACCTTGGCCTTTTGAGCGCCAGGATCCCAGCCCCTCAGCACCTTGTTGAGTGTCAGGATCATCTGCAGATCTATCTTCCTGCGCAGGTGACTTACCAAGAGCCAGACCTCCTGCACCTGCCCCCAGTCCCAAAAGGTGTGGGCGATGGTCTCCTCCTCGCTACACTGTGATCACAGACAATGTGGGTGTCTGGACAGATGGTGGCTGTACAGTGTGTCTTTCACTGGCCACTTACCCAACAGGCAGCACCAGTTCATGTCCTGCAGATGGTGATCTAGTCACCTGGGTTGGATCCTGGTCCATGTGCTGTCCTCAAGCCCCAAATGAGCCCAAGTTCCCCTCCTCTCCCACAAGGTCCTGTAAAGGGCCCTGTGCTTGAGAAGGGTCTCTGCCTCGACCCCGACTGCGGTGGTCTTTCCCCTCCTAACAGCGTGCCTGTAATGAGCAGGCCGGGTTTCGCCATTCGGCCCGATGTTGGAGCAGGATTCCACCAGATGGCGCAGCAGCCGAGCCATTCAAAGACACACAAAGCGCGGGTGGGGGTGTTCCAGCAGAGCTGCCAGACGGTTACACAATTGGGGGGAAAAAAGAGGCAATCCGGTTTGAGGCATATCAGGCATATCCCGCCTCCTTTTGAAGGTACATGATATCTCTTTTCACGTACTTGTACCTGCCACCCCAAACAAGACTGAAAACATCCTTGCTCAGCCCTCAGGAGGGCAAGGGGTACACCTGTGCCAAGTTCAGTAATGTGGATAGAATATCCACCTTCCCTATAAAGGACAGGGCCCTGGTCCTCCACAATCCCAGTTTCCGCCTGGCCTTTGCCAAGCATTCCTCTCAGTTCACCTTAGCTATACCTTCGCTATGGAAGTTCACCCCAAGCACCTTGAGAGGGCCATCGCATCGAGCAAAAACAGTCTGCCTGTTTTTTTTTTTGTCCAGCTGCCAGAGTACTTGATAAGCAACTTACCGAGGTTCAGCGCTGCACCAGAAGCACGTCCAAATGCCTTAACCAGGTCCAGCGCCAGACCGAGAGACCAGTCCAAGCACGTACCGTTGATGGTGACTCGGCTACCTACCTTGGTGTAAAATGTACGTACCTACCCCATGAATCTAGGGCCAAACCACATCCTGCTCAAGGTGTTGAACAAAAAGCAATGGTCAACACAGTCAAACACCTTCTCCTGGTCCAGGCTGACCAAGGCAAGAGGAGTCTTAGGGTCCTCTGCCCAGGCGATTGCGTCTCAAACCAGGTGCAAATTCCAGATCGCCGATCGCCCTGGGACCCCGCAAGTTTGGTCCTGATGCACTAAATCAGCCATCACCCGTTTCAGGCGCTCAATGAGGACTTTAGCGATGAGCTTTGTGTCTACACAAAGTATTGTTAGGGACCTCCAGTTGGCAAGATTGGCTTTGTCACCTTTCTTGTATAATAAGAGAACCCCCATCCTCATGCTTCTAGTAAGTGTGCCCTGGCTAAGAACCTCCTCAGCTACTCACAAAAAGGCAGGCTCTAAGACGTCCCAAAAAGTGGAGTAAAACTCCACCGGGAGGCCATCTAGGCCCTGAACCTTCCATTGGTTCATTTTATCAAGCACGCTGGTCAGCTCACTCAAGGTTATGGGGCCTTACAAGCCAACATAGGTGCTCTGAGGGATGCGAGATATAACCTTATCTAAAAAGCTCCTCTCTATCACCGGGTCAGTTTCCCCAATTTTAGAAAGATTCCTGTAAAAGGAAGTTACAACCCCCAACATCTGGGTCATCTCTGTGAAAGACTCCCCTTATGGGTTTTGTAGAGAGGTAAAACCCCTCTCACGCTTTGTCCTTCACCTTGTTGAAGAAATAGGAAGTACACTGTTCATTCTGCTCTACCTTCCTGACCTTGGCGGTAAACAGAAAAGCCATAGCCTGCTGCTCGTGCAGCTGCTTCAAGATTGCCTTTATTTCCACAGCCCTATTGTGATCGAAAGCTCCACCATTGTTATGGCAGGCATAAATGCCATGGATCTCCTTCTCGAGCTGAGCGATGCCCTGGTGATGCGAAGCTGCCTTACAGGTACAATAACTGATGGTGAGGACCTTGGCTTTAGCCTTGACCCCATCCCACCACTCAGCTAATGAGGGGTAGCTAACCACAACCTCCTGCCACAAGGAAAAGCTATCATAGAACAAGTCCCTGAAGTCCTTCTCTTGAGGGATTTCCAAGTTAAGTTTCCAGTAGCCATGGACCGGGGCCACGATGGAAGTCATAGCCTCGACCATCACGTGATCCGATGGCCACTGGGGGGGGGGGCAAGCTTATACTTTTAAAAACAACGGCGGAAGATGCTAAAATATAAGCTAACCTACTATAGGCACCGCGGCTGTTGCGCCAGGTAATACCCGGATTGCTGGGGTTGCACTTTCTAAAGCAGCCAGTAATGTTAAAACTGCGCATTAGATGTTTAAAATGTTTAACGTTAGCATTGCCCTTGCCTTCTGGGTAAATGTTGAAGTCACCTCCCACAATCAAATGCCTATTAGTTACATGGTACAGGACTGACTCTAACAGAGTGATGCGGGACCTCACCTTCACTGGAGTGTAGATGCAGAGCTTATATGTGCTTACCTCTCCAAGTAGCGTCCACCCCCAATACCTGGCCAGGAACAACAGTAAATGGCCTTACCTTTTCATAGGTGTGGTCTCCAAAAAGAATCCCCATGCCTGCAGAATGGACACCACCCACGCTCCAGTAGGACTTGCCCTTCCTCCAATCCTGAAAGAAGAGAGTCACATCCCTCTGGTCCCGGAGGTGAATTTCCTGCAAAAAATAGGTTTAAGGCTGAAGATGACAATTGGTTAAACGCAGCAGTTCTTTTAAGTTCTCTAAACTCCTGATGTTATGGGTTAACATTTTTAAGTCCGCCATTGGGGTATAAATTTAAAAATTAAAACCAATAAAACACTAAAACGATAAGTTGGCTTAATTAAAATATATTCCCTCCCCAAAGCTATTTGCCCGAGTCACCAGGTCCACCTCCATCCCATCCCCCTCCAGATAAGGCTCCTAGTTGGGGGTACAGGATTTTCCCTCGTACTCCCTGGGTGAGGATGTTGGTGGGGTCCTCTTCGTGACCCAGGCATCCAACCTTCTCTCCGGGGAGGGATCTCGCTCTCGGCCTTCCTCCGAAGAGGAGTCTGCCAACAACTCCCCTTCGGCTGATGGGGCCTCCCTCCTGCCGTTCTTCCTCTTCTTCTTGGAAGGGGAAGAGGGCTCTTCTTTTTTTCCTCTTTAATACCTCTTCCATGGTAGGGGATGGATTGAAGGCTTGCATTTCCTGGACAAAGCCAGGGACTTCATCAGCCCCCCCCCCCCCGCCTTACCTTCAGGCTTCACTTCTGCCCGCACCTCTTCTGCCTTCAGCTGTAGTTTCTGAAGTCCTTCCAGCAGTGAACCCCCCCCTTTGCCCGGTAGAGAATCGGCATAGGAGAGTCGATATTGCGGGTAGAGACGAGCCAGGTGGTCTTCGTTGCTGCAGATTCTGCAGTGACAGGGGCCCTTTTCAGTCCCTGGCGTAGTGTCCAACCTCCAGGCAATTCCGGCTGGTCACCCCCCTGCAATCAACATCCGTGTATCCCCTACGCATGCAGATCTGGCAGGAGGGAGGCTGCTGTGGGTAGAGAAGGTACTCCTTGTCATTCCCAATAGTGAAGTACATCGGGGGATGGTAAAGTCCGTCAGAAGCCGCAGGGTCAGGCCGCAGGCGAACCCGATATTGCCTGCGGCTGTTCCAAATTCCAAACTAGTCTCTCAGTTCCCTGCGGCCTGGCAGGAGGTCGACATGCTTTTGGAGGAAGGCTTCGACTTCTGCAGGGACAATAGGGTTAAGGACGTGTACCGTCAAAAGAGTCAAAGAGTCAAAAGAGTTTATTTGTCAAGCACATGGTTGTGTACCATGTGTTGAAATGTGCACCGATCTGAACCAGGATGACTGTGCGAACAATCTATAATGGAAAATGAAGCAAACACATATCCAAACACTAAGAAGAATAGAGACAGAAACAAGCAGTAAATAGATAAATAAGTAAGTAAATAAGTAAATAAATAAATAAATAAATAAATAAATAAATAGGCAAAATGGTACGGAACAGTTAAGGTGCCCTGGAAGGGCAGTGGGGGGGGGGGGGGGGGGGGGGGGAGCGGAGTGGTCAGAGATTACGTGAGGGTAGTCATGTCATGTCCGGGTTCAGAAGTCTTATGGCCTGTGGGTAGAAGCTCCTCCTTAGCCTCTCCGTTCTGGCCATAATGCTTCTGTAGCGTTTGCCTGATTTCATCAAGATGAATAGATGGTTGCTGGGATGAGACAGGTCACCGACGATCCTACTCGCTCTGGTCCTGCATCTCCTGGTATAGATGTCATGTAGGGACGGTAGATCAGATCTGGTGCAGCGTTTCGCTGCCCGGATCACTCTCTGCAGTGCCTTGATGTCCCGAGCACAGCTGTTCCCAAACCAGGAGATGATGTTCTGAGTCAGAACAGTTTGTACAGTACCAGAGTAAAAGGTCTTAAGGATAGCTGGAGAGACCTGTAGCTTCCTCAGCTGCCGGAGGTGGTAGAGCCGCTGCTTTGCTCTACTGGCTTGAGCTCGGATGTGTACAGTCCATGTCAAGTCCTCAGTGACATGAACGCCCAGGTATTTGTAACTGCTCACCCTCTCCACTGCAGTCCCGTTGATTTTAAGGGGGGTGTAGGACCGCTGCTGGCGCCTACCAAAGTCCACCACCATCTCTTTCGTTTTGCCGACATTCAGTTGGAGGCAGTTCTCCTGGCACCATGATGCCAAGTTTTCCACCTCCTCTAAGTATGCTGTCTCATCGTTGTTGGAGATGAGGCCCAGCACCACCGTGTCGTCAGCAAATTTGATGATGGAGTTGGAGGCGTGTGTGGCCACACAGTCGTGAGTGTAGAGGGCATAGAGCAGAGGGCTAAGTACACAACCTTGCGGAGCTCCTGTGTTGAGTGTGATGATGCCTGAGGTGCAACTACCCACTCTCACCACCTGTGGTCTGCCTGTGAGGAAACTGAGAACCCAGGCACACAGGTGGCGGTTCAATCCCAAGTCATTCAGTTTAGTGAACAGTCTACGGGGGACAATGGTGTTGAAAGCTGAACTGTAATCGATGAACAGCAGTCGCACATAGTTCCCCTGTTTCCTGTCCACATGACTGAGGGTGGTGTGCAGGACGTGGGATATGGCATCGTCCGTGGATCTGTTGGGGCGGTAGGCAAACTGAAGTGGGTCTACAAAGTTGGAGATGGATGCTGTGATGATGGCTTTGATGAGTCTCTCAAAGACCTTCATGACTACCGAGGTCAGTGCAACGGGCCGGTAGTCATTTGGGCATGAGGGCTTATTGTTCTTTGGTACCGGGACAATGGTGGATGTTTTAAAGCACTGAGGGACTGTGGACTGAGCCAGAGACTCGTTGAAGATGGCTGTGAGAACTCCGGTCAGCTGGTCGGCGCAGCAGCGCAACAGGCGCCCGGAGATGCCGTCCGGCCCCGGCGCTTTCCTGATGTTGACGCGCTTCAGCTCCCTCCGCACATCGGACTCAGCGACGGTGATGAAGTCACCACATTCCTTCGCCAGGCTGCGGGTCTCGCTGCGGTCGTGGGTGACTTTAGCGCAATCGGACTCGAAGCGGGCATAGAATGCGTTGAGTTCGTTAGCGAACCCAGAATCGGCACTCATAGCCACGCTAGATTTCCTTCCGAAATCTGTGATGGTACGCAGTCCTTGCCACAATTTGCGCGCGTCACCCTGGAGGAAAAGCGACTCGACCCGCTCCCGGTATCGGCGCTTCGCGTCCTTCACTGCACGCCGTACGCCGTATTTAGCCGCTCTGTAAGCGCTCATGTCGCCAGTGCCGAGACCTGCGTTGTACGCAGCAGTGCGCGCATTCACAGCTTTCCGGACCGTACCATCGACCCACGGTTTTTGGTTGGCAAAGCTCTTAATCGTAACCGTGGGGACAATGTTGTCTTCCAGCACGCTCACAAAGCTGACCACTACCTCCGCGAACTCGTTGACGTCATCCGAACTTGTCCTGAACATGTCCCAGTCGACGTCATCGAGCGCGTCCTGTAGCGCGGCTTCCGATCGGGCAGACCAGCGCTTTACCTCCCTCGTGGCCGGAGCCTCAAGACGAGACTTCTGTTTGTAAGCCGTTTGTAAGTCGTGATAGGAAGATTATCAGTCAACCACAAATGTTCAATGTTAAAATGACTCAAACCCTTCTCTTTGTTTCACCAGTTTCCTGTAAGCGTCTTCGGCAAGCACGGTGATATCCGCATACTGCTGGGGGTGACTACGTTGGAGGCAGACAATCTGCCCCACGGCCAGGCCTAAAACATTGAAAACAATTTCCTTGAAGGATGCATGGTCGGGGAAATCCTCCACTGCCTCACGTTGCTTCCTTCAGAATCTTGTGGTGTGCTTCAACTTAATGGAAGATGAGGGTACCTTCTCTGTTTTTTCTCCAGTATGGGCAGCAGAAGTTCTCTCTTTGGGCCTGGCTGCTGCTGGCAGGACCCCTGCTTTCGCTGCCGTTTCTGCTGTTAGTGCTGCTCTCTCCTCTGCCACCACCTCCACCGTCAGTCCACCTCTAGCCGACATTGGAGAGGCAGTCACAGCAGCAGACTGTTCTTTGGTCCCCTGCCGATCTTCCGCCATAGCCATCTTTCTGACAGAGGACTCTTCCTGGGCTGCGGTTCTGTCCTGCTTCTCCAGGGAAGACAGTCCTGCTCGCCCTCCAGCTGCCACCTTCACCCCCATTGTCCTTGCCGTTGGTGGAGCTGTCTTTGTCCCTGCAGAGCTCAACATCTTTGTTGCCTTCCTCCTGTCCAGAGGTGTCTTCGATGTTGACCTCCCCGCTGATGTCTTCGTGGTTGAAGTAGGCATCCCCCGATGCAGCTTTTAAAAAGGGTTTTAGAAGTCCTTCTCTAAATACTAAAAAGGCTAAACTTTAAATTAAAAAAAAAAAAAAAAAAAAAAAAAAAAAAGGGACTAAAAAAAATAAAACTCCAGCTTCCCCCGTGGCAGTAGCGGACAAGCCACCTACTGGGCACACATAAGGATCACCCCTACTCCCACTAGTCTTAAAAGCACCCTCTAGTGGTAAAAATTAGCCAAGATGCCGAGAAGCCTGCATGAATAACTGCCTCCCCCATCTCCGTTCTGCTCCAGTGTACTTTGTAGCCCCTGTCCTTCAGGGTGACCACTGAGCATCAGGGAAACATAACAGTGGAGTCCAGCTGTAGCTCCACCTGCAACACCTGGTGCAGCTGCTTCTTCCCGACACAAGAGAGGACAGTTGTAGAGGCAGCGTGCACCTCAAGGTCAGTGCTCCCAGCATCCCCTGCGGCACTAGGGACAGCATATTCATGCTGACCAACACACAGAGCATCTCTCTCTCGCGCTCTCTCTCTCTCTCTCTCAGAGGGAGAGAGAGGAAACACTTCCAAATGTTGGTGCCAGAGTACCAAAAAAAAAGTGCTTTTCAGCTCTTTGTCAGGCCAACCCGTTTGACAACGGCACGGACTGATGATATATTTCGGCTCTAATCTGCTCACTAACTCATCTCCTGACAGTCCTCTCCCCTCTGACAGCCTTTCATAATATTAATGCCCAGAGCGGTGAAAGCCAGCTGGGAAACAGACAGATTTATCAGCCTGTCAATTCCACGAACAGCGTCGCTGCTGAGCTGCCCTGTGGAAGATGACTGTGGCACATTAGCTGATAATGGGACAGAAGAGGGTGAAAAAATGTGCTGCGCTTCCCCTTTGCGCCTTGATGTGTGTTTTCAGGTGGTCCAAAATACTCTCACAGAGACCACGCTTGCATAGAAGTGACACCTGCGGACGGCTGCTCTCTGGGGGACATCTAGCATTCGAGCCGAGAATGAAGGTGTCACCTGACACCAGGAAAGCAGCGTAAGCAACACAGATGCATGCTGGAAATTCGTTGCTCGGCCCTGCCTTGCTGCCCTTGGGCAGGCCGAGCGGTGGCGCGAACAGCTGAGGCCACAGAAGGAGGCGACTGTGCCCGGGCAGCCAGAGGGTCTGCCGAGATGCTGCTCGTGTACAGAGTGTGGGCTCACAGCACCACGCTGTGGAGGTTTCAGGGATCGCTCTCAAGTGGTGTGGGGGGACGAGTCTGGATCCGTCCACGTGACGAATGCGAGAGCGGTGAAACTGAAACGCAGGTCCTGCTTGGTTTCAGATGCTTTTTGTCACAAATACTCTTGTCAGCATGCTTTGTGGCCCTGAGCCATGAGCATCTGCACATTCTTGCTGGTGTAAATATTATGAAATGTTACCATAACTGTTTGACTGGTTACAGCTTATTTTGCAGTCGCTCACCGGTTAATGAATCATTCCTGCCCCAGCGTCTGTGTGCTGTGACAAAACAGTCTGATAGCGGATGTGCCCATTTGTAATTCCTCACATCCTTACTTTGCTTTCTCGAGATGCAATAACCTTTTTTTTTTAAAAATATTATTTTTCACATTGCCTGCTGCAGCTGTTGCCAAATTTATATTTGTGTTTGAACACTGAATGAACATAGAAATGACTGAGCGACTGAGTTATTAGGATGAGTAGAAACAAGGTTTATTAACTGAATCTATTCTAGTGATTCTTGATCTGAGACAAAACATGGCTGCCAGATAAAACACAGTTTTGGAGTTTTTACAAAAAATTTTTTTAAAAGTACGTTATATTACATATACAAATAACCAGAAGACTAACCAGAACAATGTTTGCATAACAAAATGATTTTGTGTTGCATTACAATAGCATAAAAGTAATTAAAATGAATGTCAAATTAAAAATCTTAATTAGTACGTATAAGTAAATTTCATGAGTATCAAAAGTTACCATTTAGGAATGATTTTAATGTACTTGCCAGTCAGTTGAATTTGTGTCCTTAGTTTTTGTCAACACCGTCAAGACATTTTTTAAAATAAAAAATTATTGTGGGAAGCTAAATCTCTAAGGACCCCTTTAACATTTCCTTGTTCTTCCGCATGCCATAATACAACTCTAGCTCTGGTACATTTTTAATATTCTTTTAATTTCCTATTTGTTAAAATCTTCCATGTCACAACCATAGTGTCAGCAGCATATTTAATGAAATGCAAGATTTATGTGAAATTTTCTATAATAAATGCTTAATTTACTTATGTTAGAGGTCACAAGTAGCTGATGATGAACAAGATGGCTCCTGTGAGGAACACGTGTTATAAGAGGAAATATGGTATTTTGTGAATGCTGTCATGATTTTACGGTGTTGACTCTCTGACAGTGTTGACAAGTGCCACTAAGATGTTATTCACATATTAATGTAGTTGACTTCAATTATATTACTTTCGCACAGTTTTATGTGTTGCATTTCAACCAATTGCTTTTTGAATTGAAACTCATTTTAATATTTCAGGCTAGAATGGCTAGAGAGAAGTTGTCAGAGGAGCGAAAGAGAAGGAACAGGGACTATCAGAAAAGGAGAGAAAAAATGAATAGCCAGCCTGAACTGAAGGAGGAGTTCTTGAGAAAGGAGAGGGAAAGATGGAGAAATAGAGTGAAGGAGGGCAAAATTAAAAACAATGGTTTGGAAGAAAGAGAAAAGAAGCATAAGAGAAGGTTTTGGAAACAAGTACAGAGAGGGTCAAGAGAGCACAGGAAGACGAGCAAGATCTACATACCCCATCACAGAGGAGTCCTTTAGACATCAGTTTTGAGGAGCCAAGGAGTAGCAGACAGCTATTTGCTGGTTTTTAGGGAAAGGCGCAAAACTAGGAAAAGACACTCCAGAGAGATTAAAGCAGCTGTCATTTTGAATTATTTGAACAAGCTTATAAGTGGGTTTATAATACTTTAAGTAGGTTATATATGCATTGTCTGTTTAAAGTTCCTCCACTCCCAAGAAAAGAACAGTTACATAAAATGTTTTCATCTTGTCTTAAAATATTACAATATTTGTAGGAGTTCAATGGTCATTTTGAATGAAATATTTGCCTTTTCCTTACAAGTTGTCACTACCGTCAATTTTGTGTCAACATCGTAAATGCCTTGTCAGCACCGTCAGATGGACTTCATATTGATGTTTTATTTGGGGAAAAATATTTGTTCCCTCAAGAATATTTATCAAATTGTTGCATTTCCAAAGTTAATGTGTATTTTTTATGCTTTTAAATATCACTGTTCATTAACAAACTTGTATTTAATCTCTAATCTATATGACCTGAACTGCAATTGTTAAACGACTAATCTTAACTTTTAAAAGGTGATTTGATTCATTTGAAAGCATGTATGAATAATTGAGAACCAAGAAACTGAGTCAAAATATCTGTGATAAGTTCATTCAGTATAGCTTTATAGACATTTCTATGTGTCCACAGGTGTTGACAGAAATTGAGTGCTGATCCAGCAAACATGCAATTTATACAAAAATGTTAGAATTGGGTTTGGGTATTCCAAAACATGGTTATGTAGCCAAAAGCTCATTTAACAAAAATGTATACATAGGTTTTTAAGATTTTTTTTTTTTTTTTTTTTTTTATAAAGAAAATCCAAACCTGTTTTGTCCAAGATCTTAATCACTGATTTATTTCTGTAAAACCTGGTCAGGGTGTCAGCAGTTCAGAGCCCATCCTGGAATCGTAAGGCAGCAGGCTGTGAAAGTGTGCTCCCAGTTACATAGCTGGGTGATTTCTAGTGGTGCAACTGAGGGTAAATGCCTGAACCAAGGGTTCTAGGGAAGGGGCAGAGCTTCGGTGTATTTACTGCAAGGCGGCGACTGTAACCACTGCATTACAGTTGCCCCTTTGCTGAAACTTTTGTCCAGGCTACTTGCAGCCTTTTAAGAAACAAGAATGCCGTTGATGGAGCTGTTTATGCAGCACTAGTAATTATACTGTGAATTTTCTGGAAAAACACTGCCCAAGAGGAGTGGGAATTTGAACTGTCGAATGCAGACTTTCCACCAGTCTAAAAAAAAAAAAAATGCCGTGTAGTCATTGCTGACCATCAATTCAATGTAATAACTTTGTTGTTTCGTGTGGTGAAGAAACTCAGACCAGGAAAGGGGGAGAACACTTAAGTGTGCCGTACTCTTTCCACGAAGCTTGTACAACCCAAGTGCCCCGCAGCCTGGAGGACGCCAAGCCGTGTCTGCCTTTAGAAGAGCCTCATCTAGAAGCTAATGCAACTTTCCCTTCACTTCTGCCATGGGACTTTTTGTACATTTAAAGTCACATCTGAGACACTTCATGGTGTCTCCTGAGGAAGAGGAGGAGATACTGTGTGTGCAGGCCAACGCTTAGTGCAGCACATTTTGGCACAAGGGCATTCGAGAAGCACGATTTCTGTATTTTTGTACTTCATGCATGTAGAGGGTTACAGGTTTTTTCATAAAGTTCTGCTCACCTGGATTGCAGTACTTTTCCTGGAAAATATTTCACCACTAACACTACCCCTGCGGTAGGGTTGCACGGGTCCTCTGGATTTGTTTCATTTGTTCTGTCCTTGGGTAAAACAAATCCAGAGTAATTTTATGCAAACACATTGCATCTGTGAAGTACGCAGTAAATTAATGTGCGTGTGTTTTGTCTTTCTCCCTGCCAGGTTCCCGGTGAAGAAAGAGATGGGGGACACGATGAGCAGCGAGTCTGGTTTTGCTCAACAACCGCTCTCAGCTCCCATTATTTCTCCAAATGCTGGCAGGTGAGTACGGGGCCTGCGGTCAGCCCGTTGCATCATTTCACATCACAGCAAGAAAACAGATTTCTGTCCTAACACAACAACGACAGCCACGCTGAAAGCCCAGTGGGGGCTACCTTTCAGCCTTCAGTCCATCTGCCTGCTTACAGGAGCTTTAAAGAGGAGAACCGGAGTTACGGCTCTTCTAACAAACAGAAATTATTGCCGATAGCCATTTTGCGCCTTTTCTCAAACTTTATTATTCCTACCATCTAGTTCTCGAGTGGAAACTCACACGCCAGACAGCAGCAGCATTACGACGGATGCTCTGGCGACCAGCAGTCTGCTTGCAATTCGTTTAATTGGTGGTAAATTCGGTCGAGGGACGGCAGACATTCTGTCTCCTTGTAGTCTTCCTTCCGCATCCCTGCCCCTGCATCCGTCTTTCTGCTGCGTGTACTCTCTGCATGAAGGACGCGGTGTACCAGGATGGAGCTGCCGCCACCGAGCACCCGCGTGGGGACAGGCAGAGGAGTTAAAGGTGAGTAAAAGCAGTCATTTTAACATTTGTAGTGTGAAAAGATCCGACGGTTAAAAAGTTACAGGACAAAAGTGACCAGAGGCAGCATTGTTTATAATGCAATGGCATTTAGGATTGGACAAAGCAACAACAGGTGAGCTTTACGTTATCAAAACCCCAAACAAGGTCTGAAAATGTCCATAGGCACCGCCTATTGTTCAGGATGACCTGTAAAGGTACTGAAAATAAGGCAACACAACGCGTAATCCAAATCAGTGCACCTCTAAAAGGTTCTCTCCTGCTCAGGTCTTTTAGAAAAATACCGACGCTGCCACTTGATTATTAAAAAGGAAGCCGTGTTTTGTACAGAGGATCGTTTCTAAAAGGCAGTCATCTTCATGTTTTCCACTGCATGGCAATGCAGTCGTTTTGCGCAGGAAGAATAGAAGTTGCACAGTCCCCCCCCCCCCCCCCCATGGATCAGCACTGAACACTCGCTAGTTACAGAATTTATGCGTTTTAAATACCAAAAAGCAAGCAAGCATTTGCACTGTTTCTTTAAACAGCAGTCAAAACCTCTGATGCTGTCTTATTTACACAAAGAACAGTATACTTTTAGCCCTCTAAAATGTCAAGAAAAACGTGAATTTAAAAAAAAAAAAAAAACAATGGTGAAAAAGCAAATCATGTGCAATATCTGTCTGCCCTAAAGAAATAAAACAGCGGCAGTAATCCCTGCAATTGGTTTAGTTTATAGTAACAAATAGACACTGATTAGAATTTCCCAAACAGCGTCGTATCAACACCTCAGGAGACATTAAAATTGATACAAACAGTTAATCTATGGCAAATTAAAAACGACATAGTCCATTTGTTGTATAAATCGGTCTGACACCAGGCCAAACACCTTAAGGGTCTCTCCGCAGACTGGGCAACTCCAGTCCTCCAGGGCCAGAGGTATAACTGGTTTAATGCCACCCACCCCAACCACATTTATTAAAAATTTAGGGCTCAGAGGTCAACTCATTCTCCCCCCCCCACCCCCAGGTTGTGTATCTGTTATGTACAAATCCCTGTGGGACTCTGACGCTGTCTTCCATCCTAACAGTGAGTGGGGTAGCCCGTGCCTGCCAGGCCCGCCGGATTTGCCAGCACGCTTCCGTTCAAAGCCTGAGGGGGCTCCACCAAGCCTCCGTTAGCAACGGCTCCAACCCCCGTCCAGCCTGCGCTGGGCTGTATGTGGCTGCAGAGGAAGAAGAGGGACACCCGTCACACCAGCAAAAGAGCTTCCTCCCCTAAGCCTCGAAAGAAGAAAGGTAGAGGTTTACTGTCTGCAAGAACCTGAAGACTCACTTAAAGCTCTGTTGGTTCCAGGTCTGGCCGTAAACCCCGTAGGTGGGCACCTGCTGCCAGCCGTTGGGTACGTACTGCCCCATCTGCTGTGTGCTGCTGTACCACTGACCCCACTGACCATAGGGTGGGGCTGCAAAGCTCATCTTGTTCTGCTGCAGAGTAAAGGGTGCAGGTTCACATTAGTCAGCAGGAAAGGGCACATGAAGCAGCAACGGCCTGGAACCTGCAGGGCTTCAGAGGGACGTCATTCATACCGGGGGCACCTGATGCAGAGGGCTCATCATGTCTGGTGTCTCCTTCCCCCAGTAGCACTTCACCACATGACCCTCTATGGTGGTCCCGTTCACAGACACAATGGCATGGGCTGCCCCCTCGTGGGAGTTAAACCTGCACACAGCAGATGGTTTAATGTGTTCCACTTTATTGGAAAGAGCTACGGCCGTGCAATTTGCAAACATCACATAAGCACAGATGATAACATAGTGTTTCTTACAGGACAACAGCAGGTCATGTGTCTGGAGAGTGCAAGCCATCCTCAAACAGTAATTTTGAGGTCTGAAAGTAGGATAAGGTGCCAAATTTAGTCTTTTTTTGCATGCAATAACAAATGTTAAGATACTGAACATTTCCCATGTTCAAACCTCAAAAGTACTGTTTTAGGGTGGGGTGAGATCCAAACAGCAATGTCCTGGTGTTCTATTAAAGCCCTGGTGAGAGTAACACAAACTGTGAACTTACCTCACAAATGAGTATCCTTTGTCCGGAAACACCCGGATCTCCATAATTTGACCAAACGGGGAGAAGGTCTGTCTCATCAGTTGCTCTGAAACACAAGTTTCACACTTGGATTAACTGTTGTTGACCATGGTCATTCCTCCAGTTTGCAAAGCTGAGTGATGTCAGGCTGGACTGTTAGATTTACTGCTGTTCTATCTCAGCCCTACCTGTGAGGCCAGAGGCAACACCACCACAGTACACAGTACAGTTGCTGGGGCTGGACTGATTCAGGACCTCCTCAAAAGACAGATGCTTTGTGTTGGCTACAAGAGAAAAGAAGCATGGCTGAAAATGGCACTAGGCAGGAAGAAAATATGAATTCTGATTTTTGTAAGTGTTGCGAGGCACAGCACCATCATAAGTGGTTTTAGTGGTAGCAGGCTTCCGCGTGGCCCAGTTAGTCCTGATCTGCCGACCACCCAGCCACTGGCCCCCCATCTGCTGAATGGCATTCTCTGCATCCTGCAAGTGACCAAAGCAATGCAACACCAACATACACAATTATTGCTAAGTTCACTGAAAGAACAAACTAAAATAAGCCGTAAGTAAGCACTCAACATGGAAGAGTAACACAGGGGCCACGTACCCATTTGTTGAAAAAGGAGACAAAGCCATAGCCTTTAGACTTCCCTGTCACCATATCCTTCACCACACGTGCATCCCTACAAAGAGGGAACATCTGCTCAGCTGTGAAGTTTAAAATTTAGATTCCTGCCTTGCTTTTGTTTACACTGCCTTTCAAATTCTTTTACAACTGCTATGACTAAAGTCTAAGGACAGTAGCATTGCAAATAGGACATGAAAAGCAAAACCTCTTCCTGAACCCTACAGATGTCCAACTTTACATCAGGTTACTTTAATGAGCAGGGCTATAATTCAGTTTGTGTTGCTGAATTACTGCAACCGTCAGACAGTCACCAGACGGTCTTTTGCTTAAACACTTACGAAGTTCTGCCAAAAGGCGCAAAGGCAGCTTTTATATCCTCCGTGGTAATTTCTGGGCTCAGGTCACCAACAAAGACATGGAAATGATCTGAAAACAGAGGTTACATTTATTTGAATCATTTCTGAAAATGACCATCAAAAGGGATTTACACTCAGGTACAAGTACTTACTGCTTGTGTCTTTTTTTTGGCTGCTTGGAGTTGTGGCCCAGTTAACTTTAACCTCCTAGAGAAGTGAGACACAACAGATGAGACTATTTTTTTTCTCTCAACAGCAAGGAGTTCAACTGTTATTCCACAAAGCGGGTGTCCGAGTTCAGTGACGAGAGCAAACCAAAAGCAGGGAGAGACCTGATCACACTCAACTGCGGGATGGGAAAATGTATAGAAACATTTCCAAAATGTATATCTAGCAAGTACATAAAAAGGTCTAAATAACAAGGGACTTACAAACGAGTGAAATTATGAACTTGTATAACTCCTCAAATGGTCCTTCATTACCTGTTGAGGATAAAATATTTGCACTGAATATATTTGTGTTGAGATTAAATCTTGTTAATTTTTAAGGTGCAGGTTTTGCTTGATACACAGGATGCAGAAAACGATGGCAAAAAAGTTACAAACATTTTCGCATCTGCCACCATCTCTTTATGCACTCAAATTCATTGCATGGAGTGAAACATCCCAGCTAAGATGGAGTTAGACATGAAGTTAACTTGTTATGAAGTACAACAGATATATTTACATCAATTGCTTCCACGCAGAAGACATTTACTGTGTGCATGAGAATGAAAATCACGAAAGAATTTTCCCTGACTTACCAAGTTGAAAAATCTCTAATCGAAACCTTTTTCCAAGTAACAAGAGACAAAATACATCCGTTCTTGCTCATAAGACTAAACGTGCTATTAGCTCACATGAAGATTCATAACATTATGGTATTAGAAACCAAGACATTTTAACGCAAAAGCCACAACAAAGTGGCAAAATCAGAAAAGGCTCACGCTGCTTGAAATGTACAAAACTATGACAAATGTGCTATGACCTCTAACAGGAAACTTACCTGTTGGCAACACCACTAACCAAGCTATTCATTTACTGGGAGGTAAACCTAATTTCAGGGAAGACCTGTTTTCCAGCCTCACCTCCAAACAAAACAATCTCTGTTCCATTTAATTTAAAATGCCGTGTTCCACTTTCAGTCCCAACGCTGGAGACAAATCTGACACAGGCATGTAACCGAGCGACCATCGCAACGCAATCCACCTAGTCAACAATCTCCTCTAAAACCTGCTTACGATGCGAATACAGCATAAAAGGCACATTACCAAAAGTATGACGGGTTCAAACCCCTGCTGTTCACCGGTGCTGTCCCCACACGTCCCAACTCACCCTGTAGATACGATAGCTTACCTTACCCATTATTTTACGTCCATTCATGGCAGCCAGAGCAGCAGCAGCGTGCCTGTGCTCATAGAACTCCACAAAGCAGTATGGGTCATTGCCCGCTGTCTGGAGGTATGAAACAGGATGTTAACAGCACAACCATCCACTGAACCATGTGCAATAAGCCTTTTAAAAAAACTCAACGTGAAACTGCAAGATTCAACTTTTACTCCTGAACAACATACTACACTGCCTGAGGAAACTGTACGTTTGCATCCATGCCAAGTACCTGTGGTAAACATCGGCCAGGTGCGTAACTCTCCACATAAGGCATGAATCACTGCAATGTGTAATACTGCAGAGACTGTCGATGACTGTGCAAAAGAGCCCCTAACATTCGCTGTTGCATTAATTTTCCTCCCTTTCAAATTGCAGAATACGATAAAATGTGCATAATAAAGGAAAGCCGGTCACTTACGATCCACTTCATGATTTTTAAACATTTAATACCAGAGGCATTACAGGGAAAAACTGAAAAGCACCACTCACATCTACAATCATTTTGCAGCTCTTGCAGGGACCCATCTGGCTGAAGAGCTGCAGGATAAGGGCTTCAGTCACATCCCGGGACAAGTTCCCCACATACCTACAGCAGAGAGGACAAAAGTCAGAGGTCAGTACAGAGCAGCAGGTCAGCAGAATTTCACACTGATGCAACCTAGAAGTAATATTTGGACAACCTGAAGGACTTTGAAACAAGTACGGTCAGATGACAAAATCTACAGATTGTGAGAATGCAGGCTCAATTGTCTTTTTTTTTTTTTTTTTTTTTTACTTTGTGCCTGACACTTTCCACCAAAACAACCTAGAACTACTTTCACATTTGCACACCCCGGAAATTTACCGTATCAACTTAAGGAAAAGTTCTGGATCGAGGGTACCACAGGTTTCTAACCTGAGCCACCTGCTGCCTGCCATGACCATTACATGCATGGCTGCTGTGGAACTGACTCTGCTCTTCATTGATGATGGCAGCGGCAAGGTCAATCTTCCATGTCTTAATAAATGCCTCCAAACTCAGTGGGTGGAAATTCATAATGCAGCCAAAAGAGCATATTGCAAACAGTTATAGAATTCAGAGAGGGAAAAGCAGCGGGATTTAAACTGACACAAGTCCTGACTTAAGTCCAACTGAGTGTGTAGTGCAGTTTTGTACTGCGCCCCCAAAACAGTCAACAGAGACATTTATTGCAGGTAAGGCACATATGGCTAAATACTGACTTTATACAACTTTAACTTGCTTTAATTTTATCCTCACCATTTATACTAATCTAGGCGAAACCAAAAATAATGGCAACGTATACGCCAAACATTACCCAGAAAGAGAAGCTAAAGTTGTATTTAAGCAGAAACACAAATTTCATGATTACATGCCAAAAACAACTGATTTAACTCAGAATATCCCAATGTTTAAGTATTTCACTGTGTTTCCATATCCTGTAAAATGCCTGAGCCTCCCTCTGCTCGATGGGTTTGAAGAAAGACTCAAACCAACATGGCTTCAAGGGAAATGTAAAGTCACAAAGGATCCATAAAGAAAACACTAACAAAGAGGAAAAGTGAAGTAGAGATCAATCCCTGTTTGTGAGCACCAATATTTCAAGGCAGTGGCGCCCCTGCTACCAAGGATTTACTTTATAAACGTCTTAAAGGGAGAAGCAGGTGGTGTGTTGGTTCGAGCAAAAGACCCAGGTGGAAATTCCACTTCCTGATACGGAACCCCAGAGCAAGGTACTTACCCACCTCTCCAAAGCCACTTGAAGGAAACTGACAGCCAAGCCTAACATGAATTCCACTGCGATTTATTTCTTTTGGGGATGTCATGCACGTCAGAAGGTCAAAGAAAAATGCACAACTACGGCTGCTTTTACAGACACAACCGCCAGCTACTTTCTATCTTCGAGCAGGAAATGGTGTCATGGTTAAGAGCTCTTTAGGTTTAAACCCCCCACTCCCGCTCACCCGTGACCAAGGTGTTTGCCCAGTACTGCTGTAAAAATGGGTAAATGACTGTAAAGTTGATGTCGCTGCAGGTTAACTTGAAAAAATGGCGTCACCGGTTACAGTAACAGCATTTCAGCAGTCAGTTTAGGGCCCATATAAACGAGTTGAGATGTACAAATTGAGGTGAAATATTAAGACACAGCTAATCGCCGAGGCCGACACATGGACCGCAACTGTCCAGCTGGGGAAAGGACAAAAAACACGCGTTGCGTTGGAGAAAGAAAAGAGCGACCGACTGTGCCTGGGATTCGGCGCGCTGAAAGGCAGTTTCTAGCCCGGACGCTCGGCGTGACACGTCTCCACGGCCCCGTTTAGAGGCAACGTTGTGAACGCAGCCGCCTGAACGCACAAACGCACGCACACGGTGGGCCAAACCGACTGTTTACGGGTTCTGTGCAACTAAGGTCGCTTTTTGAGGCCAGAACAGCGTGCCTGACGCAGTGTCGTGAGCTGTGCAAACCCGGCCGAGCAGTCCATACTTACAAGGTCTTCGGCTGCTCGTCGTCCATCATCGTTATCTTCACCGATACCCGACGCAAGCCCTCAGACAAAAAAAAAAACGGGCCGTTACAAATGCTAACACTTGTACTTGTAGCTCTTACGATGTTTTCTCTTCAAACACTAATGTGACGGGAAAAGTCTTAAAAAACATTAATCTGAACGCCGCCTGTCACTAGCTTTTTTTTCGTTCAGACAAACAATAGGAAGGCAGCACAAGATGGCGGATAGCTTGC
Source organism: Heterotis niloticus (assembly GCA_018136845.1). Classification (NCBI taxonomy): domain Eukaryota; kingdom Metazoa; phylum Chordata; class Actinopteri; order Osteoglossiformes; family Osteoglossidae; genus Heterotis; species Heterotis niloticus. The sequence continues at coordinate 20,922,045 of CM030897.1, forward strand.
GGCGCATGCGCGCTGGCCTTGCCGTTGGCTGAGTTACTTTCACATAAAACGCAGTGGAGACGCTGACGGCTACATTACAGCCCAACGAGTAAGAATATCGGAGCAAATGGGTGTTGAACGACACCCAAATAAGCATAAAATTTCAAACGTCAGAAAATTATAATTAGTAGTTAGAAGAAAAAAATAAAAGAGTGTGCGCCGCCCGGGAATCGAACCCGGGTCGCAAGAATGGGAATCTTGCATGATACCACTACACCAGCGGCGCTTCGGCGAAGTTTTCACTCAAAGGAGGTTTTTGTTCATTAAATATGTAACACCCATTTCATTTTAGATTAATAATTTTTATTTATTTCAAAACTTTTACTATGATCAAAAGTCACATTCCTTGGTGCCACAAATAGACGCCAACTAGTTCTGTTATTATGAAGCACTAGAAGTTCCACGTCAAAATGTAAACCGTATTTATAGTCTCTTCAACCCATTGCTTGTTGTCGCCATTGTTTTATCAGTCACATTATTAGTTGACGTATTGCTCCCCGATTTAGTTTTTCGTTTTCGGTTTGTTTTAACGATCGGCTTGTCACTGAAACGTTTTATTTTTATTTTACTGCGAGGCTGCTATTGCTGAACTTCATGAAACTTTCCTGGCTGAAAATGCCAATATGTTGCATGTTAAAGCATGTCTGCCATGCACTGTGAATGAATTCTTACGTATGGATTTGAACACATCTATTCGGTTTTCTTCACTTCCAAGATGCTGCATAATTTGGAGTAAACGTTTCTGCTATAAAGAGCAAGAATAAAACAGTTTTTATTGTGACCTGGTGAGGGCGACATTGTGCTGCAAAGTGAACTCAGGTGAGTCCGTCTACTACTGGCCTGTATCTCCAGTCACCCTTTCATAAAATGTGCTCATTGCAAAAGAAATAAGCCTTCTTATACACTTATTTCATTGAAAAATAAAGGTATGTTCTCCACTGGGACTTACTACCTTAAGCTATTTAATTTACATTTTAAACTAGCATCAATTTATATACATTTATACTGGTCATTTTCACTCCACTGGAAACTCTGAGGATTGGACACGTGCTTATTTTATTGTTTTTTATTAACATGATACAAAATGAAAGTGAAGACTACTTTAAAATGACTGAAAATGAAAACAGCAATACCCATTCTCCTATTAAGAGATCTGCTTTACACACGCGCGACAGTTCCATCTTGCTTCACGGGTGCACTTCAGGCACCACGGTACAACAAAAAGAGTGGAGTAGAGAATGGGCAGTGAGCTGCTGAAAATATAAAAAAGTTTCAAGTTTATTGTATTTTACTGGCCACAAGGAAAAGCCTGATCCATTGCACAAACATATTTGGTCACCTTCATGAGCATAATAATATACATGCACCTCTGTTCACACACTATCTCTAAAGGTTTCAGATATGTGCAGCTATAAAATAATAATGCCCTCACCAAAACCCATCAATCCATCCATCCATCCATCCATCTACAAAATCTGTAAGGAACAGTTAATAACCTCACCTCTCCACACATTTCATTGCTGAGAAAACAGAACCACAGACCATTTTTACTCTGACAGAGAAAGTTTTAGAGAATTAAATGGTAAACAAAATTAAGTTAATAATAAACTCTGAAAGTTTTGATGCTTTGAGATGGATTATTCTTATTATTATTATTAGTAGTAGTAGTTTTGTGTAGTTTTCACCTAATCCAATATAGATGTAAATGGCCAAAATTAATACTAACCATCTGTATTTCAACCTCATAGTCATTGCTTCATTTAAAATATAATGTGCTGAAATACAGAGCCAAAACAAAAAAAATTACTATTCAAATACTTGTCAGTTGTTATATCATACAATTTTCTAAATCAATTATTTGCAGCACAAAATAGCACAAACGCAGCGCTAACACAATATATGGCTTATTTGTTTGTGCAGTTTGTAGGGGGAAGCTTAATTTTGTACAGGAGAGACCATTACTTCTGTAGTCATTGTTTTTCCATTATTTTTTTATGAGACTCCCATTTCATCTCATCAAGGTCTATGACAAATAATAGCAAAATCCCATTACACTGCTGTTACTTCATTTACTGAACGATACTGAGACACATCATAGTGAAAAGGACATGAAACAGAGTAAAACTGACCGTAATACACTTCCCGTATCAATTACACCTACAGTAAAGTCTTTGTAAATCTGATAAGCAACACATATGAATGACAATATCCTAAATTAATGCAGTTTAAACTAGTTTATCAGAGTTTGATATTTTTCTAAAAGTACAAAAAAGTAAACATCTCACAATGCTGGTTCATTTTACGCCCATTCGCTCAGACACTCCCACAATATGGCCAGTTGAGAGTCACCACATGACCTGAAATAAATGTCTTTATACCTGTGGAATAATAAATATATTAAAGACAGTGCCACAGAGTACAGAGCAATTTCCAACAGACTGAAACAACATAAAAAGGATTTAAAAACTGAAACCTACAGTAGAGCTTTCCAGTACATGCCACATTACACAATCCATCTGTTTTTAAGTTTTTATTTCATTTGTGTATGGGAAGTAATTGAACAGTTGCACAGTGCGGATAAAGAGTGTGTGGGAATAACTGATAAGGTGTGCACTGCTCCCGTTTCCTCACATATTCCAAAGACATGTATTTCTTTTTTTTGCGTTCAGTACCAGCAAATCTCACAAAGGAACAGAAATTAAGAATTTCAAATAACTACCAGAAAAGACAAAGAGCAGTTCTATTGCAAAACATGTACAAAGAAACTGAAGGCAGGAACAGATGCGGAAGAAGAAGGGAGGTCATGTCGAGGATTCTAGAAATAAGAAAGAGATTCCAGCTGTGGCTTGCAATGTTCATACAGTATGCAAATGGAGAAATAACAACAGCGGCAGAGAAGATGAAGCAGAGATAAAATATTAATACTGAAGATTTATGCAGTGGTGCTATCAGCGTCCAAGACAAATTAGAAGACATTACCTATGTGCAATAACTCTTAGTAAGAAAAATGAAAGAAGGACAGCACTGATGTCATTGCCAATAATGACTTCTTTAAACTGTTGTGTTGGCAGAGACTTTTAGCGACACAATGAATAGTAACGGTTAAATGAAAAGAGGATCAAATCAAGCTGTGACTCACATTTGAAACACAAATAGGTTCAAGGTTTATTTGTCATGGGTGCACTAACAGCAGCACAACAGTGTTGTGACCATGAAAAGTGTTGCTTCCAGACATCCTCGGCAAATAAAATATATAAATAAGATATAATAGAATTAAATAATAAATAATGAAATTAAGAAAAATAAATAAGGAAAATAAATAAGGAATAAGATGTAAAAATATACATAGAAGTTATACAGTAGGTTAGTAAACAAAGAAAATAGCAAACAATGAACAGCCAAGCCAAATACGACAGTGCTAAGGTACTTAGTCATGTGGAGATCAGACGTCCTCTAAAAGACTCTACTACCTAAGAGGACCGAAGGAAAGAGAAAAAGAGAAATGACCAGCAAGCAGATGCATGGATTCAGTGACAGTAACAATGGACACACCGCTTTCAATGCTAAGGACACAGGTGGAGGACAGAAATTTCTGAAGACACTATTTATGCCATTGCCAGGTGCTGACATCAACTTGAATTACCAGTAATAACAACTGAAAATAACGTTTTAACATTAATACAAAAATGTAATTGTATCAACTAATACATTAATACAGAATCTGCAAATCTAACATGAAAGGTTAGAATATATACATAGAAATCAATTCTGCTGGAATTGTTCTGTCTGGCAAACTCAGGCACATGGGCAAATTTTTAAAAACGTTGAAGAAATTATTTCAGTATGTACCGACTGCGATGTAGAAAATTACCTGGTTACATTGCTGGAGATACTGTTTTAGCAGCAGGTGAGACCTAAAAGGTTAAAGTGGTTGACATGGTTCTTCTTTGATCCTTACTTCTGAAAACAAAATTGGTGTCAATTTACTATCTTCTCAGACATTTTATTTTTCCATTTGGTATTATTTAAAATACAGTGAAAATACATTGTTTTATTTAAAACTTTTGCTTATAATTTCTTTGTCTTCCTCTGTGGTGCACTTCCTTCCTCGTAGTTGATTTATGTGCTTTTTCCATGCAGTACTATGGAATTTTCCATTTTATTTATGTGGCTATTTTCTCAAACTGTAAGTTGGCAAGGACACAAGTCTGTGCTCAAACAGGCCATTTCTACGCAGAGGAAGCAAGATTAGGCAGAAAAAGGAGGAAATGTACAGCAGGTTCTTCCTGTCCCCACCAATGGCCATTTGACTCTTTTCCTTTTGTGCATCTTTGTATCGGGAACCTATTTAATCTCACAGTTTGTCATCAGGAGGAAAAAAATGAACAAACTGTTATCTTTTTCCAACTTCCCTTTGCAAGAGGCAAACAAGCTCAAAAACTAAAAAAACTACTTTGGCACTGCTGACTAAGCCAAAAAGTTCCTGAATAAATAAAAACAAGTGACCCCCCCTAACAATGCCAGATTCACAGTTCACTGGGTGCCAAGAACTGGATTTTATCAGTCTTCTACAATCTTCTTTACAATACCTGTGCACAGAACTAAAATTCATTCATCTACAGTTAGTGAAGGAATTGCTGTAATATCCCCAATTCCTTCCCTGTAATGCTACACTATATGCATTAAACAGTTTTAAATGCTAAAGCTATTCCACATCACAGACAAAAGGAAGAGACCCAAACAAGCAAAAACATGTTTTTTTCCTCATTTTTTCTGCAGGGCATTTTCCTGGGGCCTTTCACTGACCTCTTTAAAAGGTTCCCCAGCATCTACCCATTCACAGCAAATCATCCTAAGTCAGAGTTGTATCTGCCACTTCAAGGAAAAAAGTTTTCACCCCATGAACAAAGGCTTAAAAAATGTCATGGTAATTTACTGCTTATTGTTCATAACTAGGCATGTGTTAAAATTGCGAGTGTAAACAGCAACGTTTAAACTGTATTTACCTGCAACAAACCTTAATGAACTGATAAGAACTGGAAGTTCTATCTCACCCCGGGTGCCACATACACATTGGTCTGCCTTGTGCTTCTTCCAGAAATAAAGGAAAATGTGGGAAAATGTTGAGAAAAATTGAAGTTTTACTGTCTATTATGGCAACCCCTAACGGGAGCAGCCGAAAGTTGGTTTATTAGAATATATCAGAAACTACTGAACACATTTCAACACATTAAAACATTTTTAATTGCTTTTGTACTACAAGATGAATTCATAGGTAAACATTGTCATATCAACAATATTTTATTGCATTTTATATACACTGTACATTCAACCCCATGTCAAGACCCGAAGCAATTTAGAAAAGTTCCAGTACAAAGTATTTTTGTTTTCCTTTGGTCCTTTGATAATTATTTTTAAAGGTATCACTCAAGCCATCGTAATCTGAAATAAAATGTCATAAAACAAGATAAATGATGTCTCAAACCCCATCTCTGCACTCATTTTTGTGTAATTAAAGAATCATATTGAAGCTAAAACTCAACTGTGCAAAAGAATGCTGTCTGGTTTTCAAGTGTCTGCAGCGCTGCTCTCCAACCCTCATGTGTACATGGCACCATGTAGATTCTCAAGTCTATGTTCCCTTTGCTTTCGTCTCTCCTGAAAGAGATGAGAACATAATGCAAATTACCTCCGAATTGATCATAAAACTAGATGCATGTTGAACCAACAAGACATTAAAAAGAGGAGCTCTCAAAATCCAATGACAATTGTATGACACCCAGCACAGACTCACCTTATCCTTCCTGAATTCTTCATACTCTTGGTTGTCTGTAGGCAACTCATGACGACAGAGTGGGCAAGAGTTTGTCTAATATAAAAAGAAATTTCACGATAACTATTAATCCTATGGTATTCTGGGTATGTGCTTCAAACATCTGATGTGAAAGGATTTTAATGCTACATAATGTTATATTTCACAGAACAGAGTAAAAAACAGATTCTTTTGGAGTCCACAGACAGACTGCAAAATGCACTATGAGGTAAGGAACCAGCTGCTTAGAAAAGAAATCCTTGGTTTACAGACTGCTGCTGCTAAAAGAAAAGATAGGAAAGTAGGGAAAACATATGGTTCCTATCCCTTTTGACATGTTGGTTTAAGGAGGAAAAAAAAAAAACAAACCACCAGCTTTGACACTCATACATCAAATAATGTATATATTCATCCATGAATTGTGTACTTATTGTTAATGGAGTCTTCTGGTTTTTTGCTCAGCTTGTGCACAGCAATACTGTGAGACAAGCAAAGGAACACAGCTTCATGTACAGAGTTCTTCTCCGTTACCCAGACTGTGCATTCTATTATTTTTAACTTCCCACTGTTCGCTTGGATTTAGATACACTGAATACGGTGCAAAAACATGTAGTGTATAACATTATAAACCAATTCTTCATGTTTCAGTACAACTTGCGCCTGCAAGGAGATTCAAGTAGCAACATGTATGTAAACTTACGGAAGCTTTTTACAAAAGATACAAGTGATGCTATTACATTAAAGATTTACATAATGATAAAAAATGGACATGAAAACAATTCTTCTATGACACAGTCTGCTATCTCAGACCACCCCTGCAATATGTCTGCAACAATGAGGGTGGACTGAATTTGAGAACCCTGCATTGTAGCTGGAAACGTAATACTGAGTACTCAACATATACCTGAACACCAGGTGGCTAAGGACACCTCCACGGTGTTGGTTCTTTAACTTTAATTCTTACCTTCCCAAGCCAGGGTAAGATACAGCTGGAATGAAAGAAATGTTCACATGGCATCTTTCTCACAGTCTCTTCTTCCTCAAACTCCAGCAAGCACACAGGGCACTTCAGACCTCGGTCTGTATAATATAACGGCAAAAAAGTTACAGCAGAAGGATTCATTTAAGTGCTGGTTCAAAATACAAGTTCCACCATTAGTTTTAGTTGCTTTCCACTGTGCCAGTATAGGGTCAGGCCATACACACCTGCTTGCTCTACGCTGATGACAACGGTGGGAAGGTTCTGCACAACTTGACGGGCAGCAGGTGGTGGCAACTGCTGGTCCCACTCCGACATGTCAAACGGACCCAAGTCAATATCTAAGCCCTGCATCAGAGACCTGCAGACACGTCAGAGGCAAATGTGGGAATTAGGGCTGTTCCAACTCCAAAAGGAAGGTTATTGGTTAAAATCCCAGTCCTGTTCTAGTGCTCTTCATCAATGTTTAAATGGGCAGATCATTGTATAGTTGGCTAAGTCACTATTAGCTGCCTTGGACAAAGGTGTCAGATTAACGATTATAATAATATCATACAGTACAGACAGTGTATATATGTGTGTGTGTGTGTGTGTGTGTGTGGGGCTGATCTTGACCTCGCCAGTTCCAATAAGGCGTTCTGCCGGTACTGCTCCTCTGGGTTCGTCGGTTCGCAGTCATGCTCGTCAAAATAGGACGCCATGCTTCCGTGTTGACAGTGCTGTATCAGACAGGGAGACACACACACAAAAAACGGTTTCCCAAAACTGAGCTAAACTTGTCAGTTAATACTGACGGCAACGGCGACTCGGCGCAGCGAAGACAACAGTGAAGGCAGACTTTATTTAAAGATTTACTCATGCGTCATTTAAATATTTAAATGAAATACACGGCAATAGTGTATAAACAGTAGCAAAAGAAGAGATAATTAAAAACAAATATGCTTGCCAACCTGTTCTAAATATCTGTTACATACCTAATGTAGATAAAGACAAGACTCGTTAGCGCAAAGTCATACTACCCGAAGTAACGTTATAGGTTGCACACAACCAAACCCAAAGGGCAACTTTTGACCCTATCAACGCTGGCCAAACGCACAGGAAGCCAATGGGAGTTTAAATGGGCGGGGAAACTTGTTACGTATGGAAGTTTGTGTGAAGTTTGTGGCTCCTCATTGGTGGGGAGGATTTAGGAGGTTGGTTTGTACTGTAATTTCCTCAAAACACGCTCCACGGAAACGGCGGAGGTTCGTTAGTGTGGGCTTTGCAGTCGAAAAGAGACATGTTTTACAGTTTAAATGTTCGCATATATTACACAGTAAATTCTTAAAGTTGTTTTACTAAGTGGCAATGTTAAGGAATTTTAATCGCTATTATTATTGTTATAATTTCCTTTATTTCTACTGAAAGTTTAAAAAAAAACTCAACGTCAAGTTTAAATATATTTTAGTTTCTTTCTGGTATTTATGCAGTTTTGTTATTTTGGAGAAAAAAAATCTTTATTTATTTGCTGTCAGATTTACTGTATTGCAACTGTTTATGGTACCCTTAGGATCTGGACTGCTGCAATCCTGACCAGCACATACTGTTAATAATATTGGATGGATACATGCATGAATGAATGGATTATTTTTATACTGGCTGGAACAAAGCAGCAGATACATTATATGCATCTTCCGACAAGGATCAGTAAATCCTAGCTCTGGAAACAGGGAAATAAAACAGTAGCTGGTCCAGTAAAGAGGGGGAATGGTCTAGTACTGTGGACTCTTTATATGGACAACATCTGGACCAAGAACAATCTTGCTTATAAGTGGAGCTATGTGAAGCCAATACCTTTACTTAAAATAAATAGTGTGCAAGCCTGCAGCATAGCTGATGATATATTCTAGAGCACAGAATGCATGCTAAAAAAGTTTAATGAACATCATTACATACAGTAGTCATCAAGAATGTTATCTTTGTTCTTCAATATCCTTGATATTTGGCTGCGACGAATGCTGTAACTCTTAGTAACTGAGGTCTGACTATCTCTGGTGTTCAATATCGTTACAACATCAACTTGTCGAGGCAATGACAGTGCCTTGTGCTTTTTTTGACAGTGCCATACTTTAGCTTTCTATCAGAAATGAAACTTTACACACCATGCGACGTCTTTTGCTGGTTCTGACAAACGAAGTTAACTGGCATTAAAATGGCCTGAATTCAAACTGGACCGGACATGCAGTGTACACGTAAGCAGATTGTGCTTATAACCAACATACTTATAAAATGGAGTGCATGGTACTGTATAAAGTTTCTCTGTACCTGGCACTTGGTTACCACTGTATGCAGTAGGTGGGAGCAGACAACTATGTGTTGTTTAATTGTGAGACTGGACCCCACCGATAAATTTGCAGAATTCGAGAAAGAAACCTTTGGAGCTATTCAAGAGCTGCCAGACAGCAGCCTTTCAAATGAAAAGGATGTTGTGTTCCAGAGTCTGAATAGTGGCTCTTTGACTACTGGCTGACTGACTTACACTTCAGGGAATTGCTATGTTTATAGGGGATGTCATTTTCAGTTCATTATATAATAGGTCCTTTAAACACAAAGTAAGGGGAATTTCTGAAATGTATAGATTTCCCAATGGTTGAAATCTTTCACCAGTGCAAAACACAACTGGGCCAATGCTGTTGTGGCTTACTGTGAAAACCTACACTGATTTCAATAAACCAGCTTCTCACTTGAGATCCCTTCTCTCGTGTATATTCAGATAGAAATTTAAACAGTAAAAATTCATACAAAATAACATTATCATAACTGTCAAAAAGAGTACTCACATGTAAATTTACATTGAGACATTTTTGTCTCCAAGCCTCTGTACCATCCTTCTCTCTAACTTCCCAAGTCATTCTGTCCCTGAGTCATGCGTTTTGTTTTTTTACACTCAACTCACCAGTCTTCGCAGCTGCTTAATCTTCATTTCCTGCACCAATTCACTTGGGTAAAGAAACATCCACACTTGAGTCCACTAAATCCTGTCTCCGTGAAACCATTTCTGAGAGTACTATCAATTGTTTCAGTGACTTTATTTCCTAATTTTTTTCTGTACAGCATACCCCATAGCCATTACTGCACCCTTTTCACATTTATTCACAAATAGGCACGAATGGCTTGTGGTTGTCATGTAAATTCATGTAAGTCCATAAATCAAAACAAATGGCAGTAATGAGTATAAATAATAACTTTAAGATCTATTATATTAAAGCAAAGAATAACATGTAACATAAAAACACTAGCTGTGACAGGATACACGATACAGCAGCAAGGGTGTAATAAGGCTCTCGGTATTCAAAAAAGATGAATATTGTACTATACTTTACTTTTGTTCAAGAGTAAAGTACCAAATCTGTGCTAATCTCTAAAGCATACACTTAGCCTTCCTTTTAATACTTCACATTAATCCAGATATTTATCTTCTAAACACTGGACAATCAATTCTGCACTAATACACAACCTTGAATGAGGAAGTATTGACTTGCTGGTTGGGTTCGGGGAACATTGTGTTGGGCGTTTGCCTACTCTGCAAAATATTGCCTAACTGTAAAGAGCTGACAGTGGCAAATGGCATCAGCAGGGTTTACCACCTGATATTTTCTCAGCAAACAATGAGAGTGACCCTTAATCTGAAACACTTCCCGTTCTTAGCTGAGAGTGCGCTCAAACGCAAATAACTGTTTTACACATATTCTAGAGTTTACATTTTAAGTCCTTGTCTGGGAAGAATTACAAATGAAACTAGGCTTTCAAAAACAAAACCCACAGAAAAGATTCACTTAACAATCCAACATCAGAATTTGTACCACAGACAAATGTTTGCATTTTTCAGGAAATTGCTCTGTCACTTATTTTTTTGCTTCTGTTCACGTGACAGACGTTAACAGTGGCTTCTAGGTGCTGTCTAGACGCAGAGAGGGACTAAAGGGAATACAGCTTTAGGTGTGGCCTGCAAGGCCGGCGACGTTAAGCTGACAGGATGCACATTACTTCTGAAAAGTGTGGAAGAGCAGCAGCTCGAGCAGTGGTACCATTTTGTCCTGTGATAGAACCCAAGCGTTCTCTAAATTAACAAGAGACTTCTCTTGGCTGTTGAGAACTGTGTTCTGTTGAACCTGGCTAAAATTCCAAAATTCCCTGTCAGTCCTTCAAGGTAGCATGGAACAACTCTGTTCCGGTCTCCTCCTTCGGTCTCCTTCCGGTTTCTTCCTTTCTTCTTTTTCTCTGCTGCTTCTTGGGAGTGCTAAGTTCCACCAGCCACCACGGTGGTGAGCATGTTTGCCTTGGGACTGTGATCCTCAGGACTGGAACTGCTAGAGTTCAGGTTGGACACGGTTACTGTAACGATTACAATGACAACGACCACAACCACAGCCACAACAATGGCCACGGCCAGGATCTTCATCTTCATGGCTTCGCATCTCTTTTGCTGCTTCAAATTATTTGATGTCTTTTCGAAGCTTTTGCTCTGGGAGAGGAGGAAAGAAAAAGATGTTAGTTGCACCAGAACACCGCAAATGCAAACTGTACAGTGCACAGCGGAGTGAAAACAGCAGTAATGTATTTTGTAAAAGAACTGTGGTTGACTATCACAGATCTATATACTATATGTGGGTTTTGTGTGTGTGTATATATATATATAAACAATATATATATTGTTTTCCCACTGGGGCAGTGAAAGAGAAAGCTTTGTTTAAAGCAGCTTTTTAATTGCTTTAAACCTGTTGTAACAAATTTGAACAAACATTCAACTCTGTTCTGTTTTATCTTTTTAGCATGTTATGTAAGACAAAAAGAATAAACAAACAATATACAATACTTTCCAATATGGCAAAGACTATTCCTACACTATTCCTTCACCTAATGGGATCAATGCCTACAATAGCTCATTCATAGTGAGTTAACAGTGTAAGGAAACCTTGTGCTATTGACAGGGAAAGAATGTGACCCACGGATGGAGCCCAGGACATAGTAACAGCTGGAGTGAGAAACTCTACACTACTGCTGTGCAGACTGTCACACCAGGTCATTCTGATTTTCTGGGACAGAGAAATTGGCTACAACTTGTTCGTCTTAAGAAAAAGGAAATACCGTTCCAAAAATATCAACATGAACTAGAATCAGGATGTAAATTGTACATTCTTCTTTGACCTAACCCCACCCATAGCATATTTATAGGTACTAATATGAAGACCTGGGGGTAGAACATTAGCTCAGCCATCAGTCAGGGTTCATTGTTATGGCGGTGCTGCAAGCAGACATTGCTCGATCTAGCAGTGACACTCCAGTGAGTCTCGCTGTGCGTGGCTTCTCGCTCACCATCTCCAACAGCTGTTCAGCTCGGTCCTCAAGCTCCCCCAGTTTGCCCGTTCGCTCTTCTGCCTTGTTTAGGTTGTCCAACATGATCTCCTTCACCTCCTCCACGTTCTCCTGAGCCTGCTGCAGGCGACTCTTGCCATTCTCCTAGGAGGGGGACATGATCACCAGTGAGGTTTGCCAGAGGAACAGAGCCAAGGTGGGTAAGGATCACGTCACAGTTCACACAGTCTGCAAGGAGTTTAAAGTTCACAGCAGCTAAACGCAATGGGAAACCATGAGCCAACAAACTGAAGGTTGTGTCCCACTGATGGTAAATATTTTTGTGAATTATTAAATCAAAGGTAAACTGCACTTTTTACAATTGATTGACGGGGGAAAAAAGAATATCCGCTGGACGGTTTGTCCACCAGCTTTTTAAACTGAACAGGAAATATGCTTCTTCTTCCTCACAATGAACGATGTAGATAAATAAACAAAGTACTTTGGTAAAGAGAATGGGATCAGAATGGGTTTCGCTCATTTTGTGTGGGATTTCCCCACATGACAAACTGCAGGGAGTTCAGCCTATTGTTTACCGTAACCTCCCGGAATGCATTTCTGGAATAGCGCTGCCTGTTGCACAAAACAAGTCTCAGCGCTTCAGCGGGGATGGAGAAAACACTTGCACGACTTCACCCGCAGATGTTTGTTTGGCTTAAATCCTCAGTCCCCCAAACTAAGAGTAGTAACACTACCAAAATTGAAGTGTTTTGTACAAAAAAATAATAATAATAAAAAATAATTTTGCTGGCACTGAGGATGAACCTGCCACCTTTCCAGAGGAATGGGAAATGGATCCTTTCAGACATGCATTGTGAACAAAGAGCCAGCTGTGACAAAATTGGAAACTACTAAATTCACGCCAAAAACACTTCCAAGTAAATCGGACACTAATGTAGGTTCATTAATTACTTTGAGGCCGAATGCCAGAGCACAATAAAGGGAAGCCAGCAGCACCTGAAAGAATGATAATGTGAAATATAAAATGACGTGCCCTGGCCACGTTCCTCCTCTGAACCCATTCCCAGTAGAATCCATCTTACTTTTTAAATCCATCTTACTGCACTTCTTTTTCCTTCTCTGTAAATCAGCAGCAGTAGTAGCAGCAGGGCTGATAATATATGTACACACATACAGTACAAAACGTCTGCTCTTCATATCTGCTCCCAACAATAAGCCCACTTCTGGCAACATGTACACACATTCATCGAATTGCTTGTGACACAGAGAAGTCATTGGCAATAAACAAACTCGACTCAGCTCAGTGCTGGGTCTTCCTTTCATCCAGTAAAGGGATGTGGTTGCCTCATGACATTCATTTTGCTACAACCACGTTTTCATTTTTGTTTTTAAATTGGCAGAATTTTACTGTCAAGTGTATTTCAACAGAAATGTTTTCAAAACAGCCTTGCTGATCGATTGGCTACAATGTGGGCTTCATCCACAGATGGGCCAAGCATCTTTAGGTGTGGCCTCCCAGCTGCGACAAATATTTCCTTCTTCTCATCAGCACCAACCCTTCCAACAGGCTCCATGTGACCAGGGGTTTGTACAGAAAAATACTTGTTTGACAAACAGTGTAGAAAAGGACTGCATACCCTGCTACTAAGTATGTAAAGAGTAACACAACGCCCAGCTACTTGGTGAAAAATAGAGTGAATACGAAAACTATATTAACAACCACAACAATAATAACAATAACAATAACCATCATCATCATCATAAAGGACTTCCTCCAAAAAATTATTTATTCTTAACATTTTATGAGAATTTTTTTAAAAAACTTGTTTGGTCTTTGCCGAACAAAGCATCGGTTAATTTCCATGCTGTAATCTTTCTGGAAACTGCATCATGAAAATTCTCCATGAATGAAAGCTTTTGTTTCATCAGTCTTTTAAAGTGAAGCCATGTCTTCTAGCTTTGATTTCCTGATTATTTCAGTAATGGAAAAAAAAATTATTTTACTTTATTTCTTGGAAGCTGTGTCACTGAAGCAAACAAACAGTTGGCATTTCATTTAAAAGTACAAATTGCAACACGAGCTTTCATTTAACCACAGGGTATATTCTCTTTGTTGTGAAATGCGCTGTTGTACACCCTGAGTAGTGTGTTGCTTTGGAGAAAAGTACTAGCTAAATGAATAAATGTACAGTAAATGTCCATATTATATTTATGACTCGACAGTTGTTTTAAAAAGATTCCTTTTTTGCTTGAATGAACTCCATACCATATTGTACTTCATCACAGGATTTTTCGGTTCTTGCTGTCCATCTCCTGATACTCTGCTCTCCAACTACAACTCAATGCCATTTGAAAATGAACAGCAGGCATTTTTACAACACATTTTTACAAAAAAAAGAATACATAAAATAAATAAAACTATGTTGCAGTTTTGTAACCTATATTTAAATATCAATAACCCTATTCTCTTATCAACCGCCAATGGCCTCGTAAGTCAGGAAGCGCTATCCTTTTTAGCTGTCTTCCTTCCTTCCTTCCTTCCTTCCTTGTTTCTTATCCTCCTCGCCTCTCTCATGACCATGCTTTGGGGTTGATAAATGTAGCTGGCATTTCCTGGCAATACACCAGCGCTTACTCTGCTGCATCCTTTCTTAGCCATGATTAAGGATGTAAGGGCAAACTGAAAGTTTCATGCTGCCCCTTGAGGAAATTCAAAGTTTTCTCACTGCAGAAGGAGATAAAGACCTCTTTCTCTTAAAACCCCTATGTCCGTTCCCACAGCCTTGCACAAGCAAATGTTTAAGATGCGACAAACTTTATTTCGGAAAATGTGAACGTTAGAGCAACTATACAAACAATCTGTCCAATGGAAATCATTTACAGACCTTCAATTTTTCCATTAGGTTCACATTTTTTTCCCCAAATAAACTGCGAAACGGATGTGCCACCTTCTAGACTGCTCAATACTCAACTGATGTTCTCCAAAATGTTGCAGGTTTCACTACACAACTGTTTTAACATTGCAAAGGGTTTGTGATTCAGTTTTTGATGTCTTTATTTATAGGTGACTACATACTCGGGGCTGGAATAAAATCCTCCAGACAAAGCAGATGCCAAGAAAGAGAGGTGTGCGTTTGTGTGCGGGTTGGCAAAGGACACCGCCACCTCTGCTGGGCAAACCCTGTGCAACTCAAAGTTGTTTTTTTATTGCCCCAAACCAAGGCCAAAGCAGGTCTGTGTTCGATAAAACAAACGTTCACTGGCAATTCAATGTCAATTCATATTTTTGTCATCTTTTACGCATGCTGTACAAGTTAAAGTAGCCCAGCGGGACTTTTTAAAACAACAGCTTTTTAAATACGATGAGCGCAGTATCGAATGAGTTCGTTTGCGGCAAAAGTATCGAAACGAACAGCTTGGCGCGGTGAAATAAATGAAAAATTCACTTGGATTTGCCTTTTCCCCCCACATATCGGGCTTTCCAGGCGTTGAGGAAATAAACTAAAGAGACGACACAGCAGGGGAACTTGGATTAACAAGGAGAATTGGGAGAAAACTATTTTAAGCGTTTTAATAAATGGAGAAAGCGAGGGAGCGCCCGCGCAGGAGGGCCGCCCAACTATGGGAGTACGGACTTAACAGGATTCCAGTTCGGTACCGGTGCCAAGGTCCAGCAAAGCGACTAGATTCCGAGCGCGGATATTTTACTTTTGTGTAAAATGGACACTCACCATCTTTGCCTCGAATCAGCGCATCCGAGGAGCGACAGAGAAGAAGCGGAGTCGGGAATGTCGTCCGGCTCGGCTCGGTTCGGGTCTCCGGTCCCGGGGTGTCTCTGCGCGGCGGCCGAGCGCTGAGTGGCGGAACACCCGCCTCGCTGCTTACCCGACAGCGGCAACAGGCAGACACAACAGAGGACATGACGAACTCCTCCAGTTTCACTCCTATTTATAGGCGACGGAAGACAGCACCCGGCCTCTCCACTCACATTCTGTTACTTTTATTTTCCTTTCATGTCGAACCCGCGCAGGCCATTCTCGAAAACACGAAACACTGTCGGGAAATCATCGTTTTCCATATTTCTCCAAAACTTAATATAGGCATAAATTATGTCCGCTTCCCTCTATTTTCTTTGGACCTGAATGCTCAAGTTAGCGTGAGTTCTGACGGTTGCTGTTGCGCACTCGAAATCTGGCTGCAGTTTTGGGTCAGGCTGCCTACTATCTCCTTACTGTGAAACTGCTAAATAAACAATAATAATAATAGGGTAAAATTTTAAAATCCTGCGTCTTTATGGGACAGAAATCACGCAGAATAACACAGCAGCCAAACGGGGTTGTGACCCTGGAGTTCTGTTTTATGAAACCAATGCATACGATATTAAAATAACTGAGAGCAAAATAATATTCTTGCTCCTTGGGTAGTGCAGGGCCGAGTTATACTAGGGCTGATCAAAAACTGGTAAGGATTTTGCTATATTCTCAAAGCAGGAAAAGTTCTGAGCATTTTCCTATTTTTCTAGTATACAAATTTAGGAGAAACCTTGAATCTAATTTTCCGCTCTGCGATTTTTCTTTATAGCGGAGTGAATGAAACGTGTGTTAAATGTCAGTAAAATGGCATGAAAACTGAACTGGAGTTGTGGGCCATTCAACTTTGTTTCACAGTGTTGATGTGGTTCGTGACTGAAATACTGCAATACTGTAATAGTGTAATAATGGTGGTAAGACATGGGTTACATTGGTGAATCATGATAACCTTTGCACATGTTAAGAAGAACAAAGTTAGAAGTGCAATATTGTTCAAGTGAGACCTTCAAAGAGAAGTAATGGCATGTTTTTCCTCTGTACAAGAGGAAGTGAGTGAACCACAAGGGTGGCTTTCGACTTCTCAAAAACAGCTTGAGACAGTCTCGAGAAAACAGGTGCTGGGTTTGTATTTGCTAGACACCAGACTTAATCTTTGTTGTGTGTTTTTATTAAGTGTCAGGACATTTTGGGCCTTGACAGAAACTCAGAAGCTTCATTACGTTTAGGCTTGTGGCCCACCATACATATTTGTCTTTTCAAAGTTTGATATTAAAGTGGATCATTGCACTTCAACACCTATATGGGCAATACCTGAACATTTCCAAGAGTTTTATTGGTATTGTTACAGTAATCCTGAGGACTCTTCCCTTCCAACATAAACTACACAAGTACTTCATGAACTTAAAGGATTGGTAAACATGGCCTCATGTGAAGCTATGATTAAACATTGAAAGGGTGTCATTGCTGTTTGTTGGAGTTCCTTGGGTCTCCTGGAGAACAGTGGTTACTTGGGTGTTTTTCTCAGACTGTAAAATTGTTCTGAGGGAAAATGAGAGCAGTGCCTCTACTCATTATTCTTGGGTGCCCAAGAACATTCCTCAAGGATCTACCATGCTGGCCACGTGTAAGACTAAATTTGGGAGTTTGGAGCTGGTCAGAAAGCCTGTGAACGAAAACAGGCCCCTGTAGGCACATCTTGTGGTTCTACTCAAATAAAGCAACCCCTGTGACCTTCTTAAGAGTGCTACCCCTAAATCAGAGGTGGTTTTCAACTGTATACCACTTTTATGCTACATGATTCAGTGAATCAACACATTTATGAATATATAAAAACCATTCTGTTTATCTGAACATTTTTTGTGTGTTGTGGAACCATTTAGCACCATCTCCATGCCATTTTTTTTACCTACACAATGCTGCATCTTCTCAGACCGGGTTGCAAGGCCTTTTCTGCTTTATCACCTAACTCTAACTTAAATCCAGGCATTACATTCTTGCCATCAATTATCTCATCATTCCTCTTGTCAGCAGTTTGCCACAATCACAGCTTTGTATAGGAGCTAAAATCATTCTAGTTTTATTGTAAAATCTGTAAATATGTAGTGGTTATCTCCAACTCATTTACTTGGCCTGACATCTGGGCTTTGACTAAATCTCCCTCTGGCCACAGTTGAGTAAAAGGTGGTTTCCCCGTAACGTCACATGGAGACAAAGGGTTGCATTCGCCTATCTCATGCTCCTTGGTGTTTGAAACAAACAGCACATCCACGCGATTTGCAGACTGTGTGACGCAGCAGGCGCTGGATGAGGAGCAAACACAGTCATCTTAATGATGACATCATTCCAACAAGTCTGCACCACCAATGATGATGTTCACCAGCCTTTCAGGAATACAAGGACCCAATTCAGCTCTTGCTCCCATGCCGATCACGAGAATTGGACGTCAGCAGTGAGACATTCTAACCAGAGTATCCGATGTGTTCATAGAAAGACAGGTCGGGTTTCACGCTACTGCATCTGGTCTACTCTTCATAACCACTCCAAACAATAAGCCCACTTTTTGGAACAAGGCTGTTTGACATCATGAAAGGACAACATGATACAGTGATGCCTACATGATGTGTTAATCGCCATCATTGCTGCACCTGATGTATAGCACCTAGAACCGGTTGTTGTAAAACGCTAAGTATCACCCATATCTTGCAAAACCTCTATCCTGTTGTAAACCTTGTTTGGTTGTAAAGTTTGCCTTGCATCAAAGATGTAGAGTGGGGTGTTCGTATGACTTTGCAACTTAGACTCCACCTTAATGGATGTACACTGCTGGTATGTATGACCTTCACTTTGTTGTGTGATGTGAGAGGTTCAAAGATTCAAAGAGATTCAAAGATTCAAAGAGATTTATTTGTCACATACATGGTAACCAGGTATGCCATACAGTGAAATGCTAACTGAATCGACAGGACACTGTGCGTGGTTTTGAGGACAGTGGTAGGTTCAAGAGCCTTATGGCCAGTGGATAGAAGCTCCTCTTAAGTCTTTCCGTTTTTGCCATAATGCTCCCGAATCGTTTGCCTGATTTCAGCAGGTTGAACAGATGATTGCTGGGGTGAGACAGGTCACCAATGATCCTAGTCGCTCTGGTCCTGCATCTACTGGTGTAGATGTCCTGTAGTGATGGCAGATCAGATCTGGTGCAGCATTCCGCTGCCCGGGTCACTCTATGCAGTGCCTTGATGTCACGAGCACAGCTATTCCCATACCAAGAGATGATGTTCGGAGTCAGAACAGATTGTATAGCACCAGAGTAGAACGTTTTAAGGATCGACAGAGAGACCTGCAGCTTCTTCAGCTGTCTGAGGTGGTGGAGCCGCTGCTTTGCTCTACTGGCCTGAGCTCGGATGTGTACAGTCCATGTCAAGTCCTCAGTGAAATGAACGCCCAGGTATTTGAAGCTGCTCACCCTGTCCACTGCAGCCCCGTTGAGTCTAATGGGGGTGTAGGACCGCTGCTGTCATCTACCAAAGTCCACCACCATCTCTTTAGTTTTACCTACATTCAGTTGGAGGCAAATTCTCCTGGCATCATGATGCCAAGTTCTCCACCTCCTCCAAGTATGCTGTCTCATCATTGTTGGAGATGAGGCCCAGCACCACCGTGTCGTCAGCAAATTTGATGGAGTTGGAAGCGTGCTTGGCCACACAGTCGTGAGTGTAGAAGGCGTAGAGCAGAGGGCTAAGTACACAACCTTGTGGAGCTCCAGTGTTGAGTGTGATGATGCCGGAGGTATTGCCACCCCAGCGCTGCGTGCAGATGACCTCCCATCTCATTAAGAAATCTTAATTTTCTGAATGAAGCAGCTAACCTCTTTTTGGCTTCTCAAATTCAACACTGCCCATTGTCTAGGTTGGGTTGTTCTACTCCAGTTTCACCCCCCCAGAGTGCAATCTCCAATATTCTGTCTTTTTATCAATTTGCTTAGAAGCTGTACCCAAGAGCTTGGCTTGGACCCTAATGTTGTGCAGTTGGCCCCTTACCTTGTTATGTACCCACAGTTATTCTGAGCTCTTCTCTCTGCATGCAGGAATGCAGTTCTAATGATCCATTAAACTGAATTGATTAAAACACAAAAGAAACCAGAACAGCACTCCAGCATGCAGTATTTTACATCAGTCTGTAAAGCAGATAAAATAATGGCGCCTTTGTGTTAGTTGGCTGTATCCTCATTGGAGAGATGGTTTTTTTTGTTTGTTTTTTTTAAAGGGGGGGTTTGGAAATTTTTACAGACACTTGAAATGCAGATCTTATACTTAAGTTTCTTGTTCTGGCATGTTTATGGTTATAGGAGCTTTACAGTTTAAAATAATTCTTTTGAATGCACCATCTGTTTTATTTTCAGGAGATGGTGAGAACTACAGGTGTTTCTAAAAGCTAGAATGCACAACTTGTTAAAATTACGGCAAGCTTGCCATATTAAATATTTTTCTCTGAATGGAATCGGTTTCATAACCTCAAGACATTTTCAAACAAATATTTCACCAATACTCAGAATTTTCCCCTCCCCAGAGATTTACCCTTCAATCATGCACTTATGTATTTTAAATAAGATTTCTACCAGAGTAGCTCAAAACTTGGAGGGATCCAAAGTTCCACCAATGTGCTCTTACATTTTTTGTGCTGGCTACACAGGTTTCCTAGGCTACAGCCCTCCTGCCAAAATCCTAGGCCTTTCCATGAGAGTCAGGCCTTTCATCATGCTGCTTTTCCTAAAAGCCTGAATAAGGTGTAGCATTAGCGGTCACCAAAATAAATAAAACTGTTTGGATCTTTAAGGCATACATCCTTCATTTATTCTCAACCAGTTATAGAAACTGAAGCATTTTTTTTTTACTTAATATGCAAGAGAAATCAGGCAAGTTTGTCTTTAGAAAGAAAACAAAAGCTATAAATGTTGATACTGTATTTGTACTTTGTGCAAACAGCAAAAATCAAATGCCCCCCAATGTGTCATTTCTGACTTAACCAAGTTACACTGCCTACAATACAGTTCCAAAAGTGTAAGAGTCTCAAAGTATTTGCAGGCTTTTCACAAACACATGTAGAAGCACATAACCCACAAGAAAAGGCTTGCAGGAGTGTTTAAATAGATCAACCTCAGAAGCAGGAAGAAAATTTGAGCTCCTTGGCTCTATGTCTCCCTCTGCTAGACACATTGTAAACAACAAAATTTTAAAGATGAATTTCAGTAATTTTTTTGTTTTAATATTGTCCACATTCAACAAAAAGTTAGCCCCTTTCATTCATACAGATCTCTAAATTTTGGTTCTAATAAATAAAAATATACAGACTAGCCCAGCATTCCAAATACAAGCAAAGGACCATCCAAAAGTTTTGTAAAACTGCTCACGCTCCAGACCCCCTTCAGATCGCTTGCCTTCAGCATGGGGGGTTGGGGTTGAGACTGGCCCACTTGGTCACTGACAACAGTGTGCATCTAGTGAGGAGGTCACAGATGGGCAAAGTAGGAGCCATTTTACATACAATCTCACAGCACGGTCACATTAGAAGTGAGGTCTTCCAGGCACCAGCCTTCAGAAATGTGAGTCGGGCTCACAAACAACACGCTTTCCGTTTCTACTCCCTGACTATGGAGGTATTTCAGATCTGGGAGACTATATTGACTGGAATGATAGCGATGCTTTTTCATTTGATTAAGACATGAAACAAATAAGTGTATTAAAAGAGTAATTCAAAGCTGTAATAGATTATTTGTCCAAATATACATAAGTATATATACACAAAAAATAAAGACAACCGTCCTAAGAAAGTGCATACAGCACAAAGGCACTGAAGTGAAAGGTCTGCAAATCTTCTGCATAAAAAGCACTCATTACTATTGTACTTGAGCTTTTCAGACTGTTTCATTTATTTGCTGTGGAAATTAACTGGTCCCTACTGACCAGCAGACTAGGCCTGACATGACCTGCCCCTGGATTACCAACGCTGCAGATATTTTCAGTTGTGCGTGGGGGAAGGGGGGGAAAAAAAAAAAACCCCCCCCAACGCATCTGATCACCCACACAGAATTTCTATAAACAGTCTCAATTAAGAGAACTCAAGAGTCCCCTCTGACACCAGCAGTGGAACTGCAGACCCTACAGCAGAGAAGACAGCATTCGAGCTCAACCACCATTTTTAACTGCTGATATTCAGCCTGTGTACACATTCCGGCTACAGGTGGCGCTGCATACCAGTTAACAACCAGAGGGGAGGACTTGATCTACTGAAGCGGGAGCTTTGGAATGTTTGAGGTATCTCAAGAACATCTTACACTGCAAGTCATTAAGACTGCATTTTCAGCTTCAGATCCCCCTATCAGTACCAAAAATCACAATCTTATATGCTGTTCCCCACTATTCATTTGTCTTACTTTAATATTCTGATGCTAAAAGGGTACTCATAGAAGCTTTAGATCTCCAATCACACAGAACCAGTGACAGTTCCACCCAGCCACTGTAGAAATGTTACTTCAAATGTGTGTCAGAGGGATTCTATACGTAAACAATACAAATATTTTTCTATAAATAAAATATACCACAGCATCAAGGGCAACTGCTCCTTAACCAACTTGCAACACCCAGTAAGAATCTCAAAACAGTCCAATTCATGGGGGAAGAAGACACAAAATAGAGCATCATTATGACAGAAGAGTTGGTGTTACCCTCCACCTTAGGATCTACATAAGACACAGAGACAAAGAATGCAACTGGCTAGTCAAATATATGAATTTCCCTCACAAAGCATCCATGTGAAGGGAATGGCAGAGCTCATGTGCTTCCATTCAAGAAGACATCACGTATCATAAAAATTAAGGCGAGAAGAGTACCCAGAAATACTTAAAATGTTGTTCCATAACAATGTGACCCTTCCCAATGCATAAATTCCCTCCAGTATACACATTTATGTAATTCATCAAAATTCCCTCTGCTATGCAGATCAGAACAGCCTCCACATCATTAATAAATAACCACAGACCAACACACAAATTGGTAATGGAGAGGAACTATTTTCATGTTCTTGTGCTCGTTGGTACAAGAGTTACTCAGAAACCAAAGCTTAAAATGTTTTGAAGGAGTAGAACCTTACTTTTCAATATTAAAATGACTGCTACTCCTAATGACTGTGGAACCAATGCAGAATGAAGGGTCATAAGGCCTTTGTGCTATATCCTTTGTGTCAATCAATGCAGCAGCAGCAGCCTTGCCTTGAAAGGTTACTGCGTGATCCAGCTGTTTCCCCCGTAGTGATGTCAGTGTCCGGGTCAGCTGCTTAAGATAACTGGGGGAGTCTCATACTGAGTGCATCAGGCTTGAATGGCTGTATGTATAAGCTTTTGGAATCTGTGTGAGAGTGTGTGTACGAGTGAGAGACTGAGTGAATGCACGTGGTGTTGAAGTTTAAGGGTTGTTAGAGCTGGTGGGGATCACTCCAGTGGCCAGCAGCACGATGATGAGGATGATGACCAGCACGATCACAACAATAAGCACCACCAGCTTCACGTTCTTCCACCAATAGGAGCGTGCCACCTTCTGAGATGTGTGCTTGAAGTTCTGGGCCTGAAAAGAGACAGAGCGCACCCAAAGTGAGTGGGGAAGCGCGAGGAAAGCAGGCCTGAATGAAAAGGAGAAACATGAAGATGTGATGCGTCAAGCAGGATCTCTGGTGATATAACTAGGCTCAAACACATGCACCAGTGGAGTGAGCTTTCCTGTGGCGTGACAGGGGCAACTGGCTGTTGGAACATCCTGCTTGGTCACCCCAGTTACATGTATGAAATATAAAACAAAGCCAATTCCTGCAGCATCACACCAGGAACGAGGGTGAGTCACATACTCAGATAAAGCAAAAACCTCGCCACCCATTTTGAACAACAGCACAGAATACCGAGCAGTTCAACGTATCTTCTCTCAGTCACCACACAGCCATATTTAACAGAAGTCTACCTGTCCAAACCTCAAAAAAATAAACAAAACTGAATTGAAGTCTGCAGCATCCACAACAGTGTAAGCAGTCATTCAATATACCCCAACATAAAAAATAAATACATAATTGTAAAATCTGTAGGCCTCTGTAGAATTGTCTATTCTATGGGTGTGACTAAGTAGACTGTTAGTTCCTGAATAAGGATGAAGCCTTTCCTCTTGCAGCATCACAGGCTGTTATTACTCAATGCTGAATTTTTCAGCACATATCACAACCCCTTTTTTAACCATCAGCCAATGCCCAATAACACAATTATTTTAATCTTCTCCCTCCCATTTTCAGACTTCACGTTCATCTTTCATTCTTGGTGGATACAACGCTTGCCTTAGAATAATCCTTATCTTTATACTTTCCTGACTTTTGACAGCAGGGAATGAATGGCAGTAAAATCAGCAGCATGCATACCATTACAAAAACAACAGATTTGTGGTTTTCCCATGCAACAAAATTAACTAAAGAGAAGAGGCCACGAGAGGAGGTGAGATGGAGAGAGAGAGAGAACAAAAAAATGGGACTAAGAAGAGCAGGGAAGAGAGAACGGAGGATACAAACGTACTCACCCCAGCTTGCAGGTCCTCCGTTTTGCCCATCAAATCATCCAGCCCTTCTCCCCGGGCTAGAATGCGGTCCACATTCTGAGTCATGATTTCCTTGACCCCATCTACTTGCGACTGCAGAACCTGGACCCGGGTTTGATGTGCAGCTGCCTCCCCTTGTTCCTGTCAGAAGGTAAGAGGTGACTAGGAAATCAGAAAGACACGAATGCACATTTGCAGAAGAAGAGGCTGAGGCAGACCTCTCACACCGTGATTGAAAAGCTAGAGCTCATGCCATAAGCAGCTCACTTTGGGATCTGCTACTTCAGCAACAGGGTACACACAGTTCACCAGCTACCTGGCATAAAACTCATGGTGAGGTAAAATATACTGTAGTAGACAGACGTTGCTATAAACTACATACATTCATCCTCAATACTACCTCAATACTGTCAGATCAGCCAGTGAGGAAACACATCCCTGTGTTGTCTAAAGATTTAAGACTACTGAAGAATGTCAGAAGCAAACACTGTGCTGTTAAGGATATCTTAAAACAATTGACAGCTTTTTTTTTTTCTCTCTGTCAACCCTTGGAAGTCAATAAGGCAAAAACACTTATCAATGTTGTCACATAGCATTTCAACAGAATATTAAAGTGTGACTTAAAAAAAAGGAAGTTCTAAACTAGAAGCTAAAGTGTCAAAATGTGTTTTACAGTCTTAACACTAGCAGCTGCACTGAAAGTAAAAGATGTACGGAGCAAAGGGAAACATTTGTAGAATTTATTTAATGATGTAAAATAATTTGTAACAAAAATAGCTGCTAATACACGCTTAAAGTACATCATACCAAAACTATTTTTTATTATATGAAACCAGTGTGAGAGAGAGAGGGAGAAAGAGATAGAGAGAAAGAGACCACACCCAAACTAAGCCCCAGGGAGGTGACAAACAAGCACAGGTGTCTCCAGGAGACTGAACACCTCTGGTTATTCCACCTGACCCCTGGCTCCACCTCCAAAGCGCCTCCTCCCTGCCTGAGCAGAGCACAGGCCCGGCTCTGGCAAATGGCTGAGGATCATCGGATGACTCCTTGCACGCAGGGGAATGTTCCCAAACAACAATGGCTGCTCAGCATGCCACAGCTTCCTTTTTCAAAATGTCAGCTTCAAATAAATGTTCACTATGAATCACACAAAACAAACAAAAAAAACAGTACAGCACTTAAAAACTGGACCTATTATTCTGAAGCAGACACTAGTTGGGCACTGAACAAGATTTATGCCGGAAACTTTCCATTTAAAACACCCAAATTACAACATTGTTCATCAGAAATATCACAGTTTAAGGCTTCCTTTTGTTTTAACTGCTTAGGTGAGTTGCAGGCTGAAGTCAAGAGGTAGAAGCTGATGTCCACCACTTCACTCCTGAAATACAGGCATTACAAGAGGCTTCAGACCCTCCAGCACAAAACCCACAGCAAATCCCAAAATTACTTCACCGCACTATGGACCAAGGACAGCTTAACATTCTTCTGCAGATCAAACTTGGATTACACAAACCATTCATCCTTGACCCCCCGCTAAGCATCAACAACTGCGGCCTCTACAGAATAAACCGGAATCTGCCTGCATGCAACACAGCTCAGTGGGCTTTGGTGTGTAAAAAGCGTAGCTCAAACAGCACCGACTCCGACGCCTGAACTTCTCTAAAGAAGCAGCCTGTGTGCAACCCAGATTTTCTTACAGTTTCCTTGGATACACATAAACTGTGCTGTAATGCGGGGCAGCTCTGTGCAAAGCATTACTCTCCTCCCTATTTGTTTGTTCTGCCCGTTTGACATTTTCGGTCTTCCCAGTTCCTTGCTCTGCTGGAGGAGGACCACATTCTGACGTATGAAGTGACAGCTATAAAAACAGACATCATTCCAAACAGCTCCTTTCCCCCGTATGGAAGAGTTTCTGTGTCACTGCAGACCGGAAGCTCCACAGTGGAAATGGAGTCAGAAGGATGCCGAATACCGATTACGGGTGGTTGGTCGACAGTCTGAAGGTGCTGGGTTCGAATCCCACGTCCTGCTAGAACCCTTGATCAAAGCACTTGTGGTGGATTGAGGCAGCACAAATACTTGGTTGTATAAACAGGTAAATCATTGAAAAGGCAATGATATATAACATTGTAGTTGAGCCTGGCTAAAGATATCAGTTAAATGAAGGGTAATAATAATCACTGATATTCTAGGAACTGCACTCCAAATCACAGGGACTCTATTTGTTTAAAACGTACAGTAAAATTTAACTCCTCACACCCCACCAAGTATAGAAAAATTGGTTAAAAGAAGGTAAAACAAGTGTAGAATGGGAAATGAATGTGCTTCGAGCTTTTCAGTGACAGTCGCCCAGTTCACGTCTTACTTCAACGCACGTCAGGCTGAGGCAATATTGGCCGTTTAAGAAGTCTCATTGCGAGAAAATCGCCGGAAAGTAACTCCACCTTCACGGCACTGTGCAAATGGCCCCGTGTGGATTTCTCCCGATTTCTCTTCCGTCTCCATGCAAACCGCACCGACTCTCCTGCGTGATTGATACGCGTCCATTTGCATCGCGTCGGGCCGAGAAAAGGTTATTTCGCAGCGTAGCGTTTAAGAGTCGCGTTGCTCTGGTGTAACCAATCTGTCGGGGGTTTACACACTTCTGGAGTTTCTGGTTCGACCACAACTTTTGTTGTCCAAGACCCGGCCTTCGTCTGCTGATAAAAAGGAACTTTATTCGGTTTTCTACACGTTTACCGTATTGGTTCCAGTACCGAAGAGCGACGCCTCGGTCGTTCCCACAGCATTCGACGCAAGGAACAAGTGCAGCACGTCAATCACAACAACGCCGCGGACATTTTAGAAATGGTTAAACCGAGTGAAACAACAACTCCGGTAACTCTGACGATATGAAACTTACCACATTATTTTCCATGGTGTTAACGTCCTAAGTTGAGAAAAGCAAAAGGGTCCCTTCGCTCTTTGGTAAGTGCGATTCTTGACGTCACGCGTCGCCAGTGGTAAAAGCACAGTTTTTCACTGCTTTTTTACTCTTTCCCGGTCGACGTGCGCGGCTGTTGTCCACTCCGCTTCCTGCTTTTCTTTCTCACTGAATTCCCTCTTGCTGCTTTGTTCCGGTTACTTCCCCGGTCCGCCTCATGGAGGCGCTGTCTCGCCCGCTGGACCGGTTCCCCTTCTGCCCGAACCACCTGACTGACCACAGCTGCTTGCCCACATCATCCTTTGCTCATTGACTTGTTTAGCTGATGCTTTTGTCCAGAGCGACTACTCTTATGACCCAAGTAATCATCAGGCCTCTTATGTCAAAGTATTCTTCATATCCAAGTTTACCAGTACCAAGTACTGTACTTCAGTTGCTAACAGGCTTCACATCACATTCATGTCTTGAAATAAAGTAAAAGTAATTGTTGACTCATACTAAGATACTGCTGAAGTATGGCAGAATGTACATGAAGTCATCACTTCTAGAAATAAAAAAACACTGTAGAAGTGTTTAAATATTAGAAAAATAACGACATAACTGATTTATTGAATCCATCAGTTATCCTTAACCACTTGTCCTGGTCAGGGTAGCAGTGGTCCAGAACCCATCCTGGAATCAGTGTGCCAGGATAGGAGACTGCAATACTAACTTAGCTCATTTCATGTAGTGAATGACATCTTAAAAGGATTTACGCAGGTTGCCATCATATTCTGACCCAAAACTAAACTGGCTGTAGAACAGCAGTAGTGGATATCGAATATGTAGTTGTTCTCAAAACTGTCAGCTGACAATCTGACTCCACCTAGCAGCACCAGACGTCATGCTACTGTAATGCGATCCATCTCGCTGCAAACCGGTTTCACAAAGACTTAACCTTTTGGCAGGCAAAACATTATGGAACATAAAAGTTCCTTAACTCCGTATTCTTTAAGCTTCCAATACAATTAATTAAAATAATGATAAAGGTACCCCACCTTACAAGTACAATGCATTCCTCAAAATCCTGAGGTGAAACCCCGTCAGTCGGAGATGTAAACACCATTAGGAGACAAACTCTAGAAATTCCCTCAAACTCAAGTTGTTATTCATGTGCATAAAGAAAAGAAAATCAACTCTCATACTTGGTCGTAACTCGGTAAACGGTCTTAAATAATTTCACCTGTAACTGTGAAAACCTGCAAGTCAAGCACTCGTACGTTGAGGGATAGCGGTCCTTTATTTCCATTAGAACTTGGTTGTGTCCTGTAATCACTGAAAACACAAACATTTATAAAACCTATGTTTGCTTTATTTCATATATACAGAGCACACCACTATAATATGGGGAAAAAAGTGGAATATGGAAAAGAGATGGTCTAAGCCCCATCTCAGAAATGGATAGTGATGAGGATAGAAATGTGCAGATGGTGCAGAATTTTACAGCTGCAGATAGAACTTAAAGTACTCAGACAAGACTCATTTATCTTTAAAAAATAAATTACAATAAAATCCCAGCTTGAATAAAGGCAAGCTTTTATAAACAGATCTTTCAATTGTCATATACTGAAAGAACTAAAAACGATTAAAACAAAAAATCCAATAAAAAGTTAGTCAACCCACAAATCTCAGCACCTGGGCCATTTCCAGCATCATGTTAGTGGCCTTGCTTGATGATGATATCTGACATATCTTCCACTTTGAGGAGCTCCAGATTCTGTGACAAATGAACAGATCAGAACAATAGTCTTGAGCACATTAAGTCGTATGCCTGCTCAATTACACCTGGACAGTCAAGTCAGACAACAGAACCTAGTTATTTTCCTTGTCATTTCAATACAATAGAAATATTAAGATAATTGCTTTAGTTCAATACATCAGTATTTCATTTAATTACTTTTGAAATGTATGGAACTGCTGCTTAATTTTGAGGCATTATGATTTATTCATACTGAAGCAAAGTCTACCAATAGTCCAAAGTGTGCCTCATGTTTAGTCACGATTCCACTTACTGTCTTTACTGCACCAGTTTACGTCTCACACAAAGCGGGGAGTGCATACCTTCTCATTCGCTAAATGCAGCAGGGCCACAAATGCAAGAGGCACCGACAAATTCTGAGCCATACTGGAAGGTAGCCTGTAGGGAAATTGGCTTTTATTCAAATTTATGCCATTCTGCATTTACATTGCATTTAATGAATTTGAAGTTAAGATTCGCAAGGTTACATGACATCTGGAGAACAGAAACGCTTCATTAAGTGCTATAAATACAGGATGATTCATAAAAGAACTGAACACTTTTGTAAATGCAGCACTCAGCCATCTGACAAGGTATGCATATTGAGCATTTGTAAGATTAAGGAAAAAACTGAGTTACTTTACAAACTGATGTAGATTACATATTCATATGATAATTAAATAATACATTTATGAAAGTATTCAATACTTTTGAATCACCTAAGCGCGCACCCACACATGCATACACGCACACAATTCCAGGCAGTGACATTTTTCAAGTGTGTTCTGCCCAATCTGAAAGTGCAGATATTTTTATATATATATAAATAGTAAAAGAATATGAATGCTGTACCTCTGAAGGAGGGTCTTAGTGGCCTTGCTGAAGGCTTTCTCCCCAGAGACCTCTGAGTTCTCCACCTCCTGTTTGGGATAGGATATGGTTGTTGGAGGATAAAAAGGAAAATGGGGATGAGGCCAAGAGTGAGGCAGATAAAGGGCAAAAACCTTGGCAAAGAGACATGCAAGAACCAGGAAGACATGCATATTAATGCTGTATATGGGGTCAGTAACCTTTGCTGGCTTGTCAAGACAATCTGTAAGCAGGTGCCACATGGTGTTCTTCAGTCTCTTCATGTCCATCTTTTTGGCGGTCTTTGCATAATTTATCTCTATTTTATTTACCTGAAAGAGAGTAATATGGGGGAAGGGCAGAATGTAATACCTACAAGATCTGACCAGTGGTAGCCCTTAAATATAAGAACAGTGGAAATCTCAAAAACAATGGGAATTCTGTCCTGCCTTTCCTAGACGACTGTATGGATCTCTACTGTGTCTTACTTTATGAGGTTCTGGCACTAAGTTGTCTTCCCCATAGGTGGAGATGTTATCACCATCTTGTGAGGAGCAAGGAAATTCTCCTGATAAGGGCTGCAAAGTTTCCTCATAGTCTTCTGCTGATCCAAGTTCCTCTGCCTCATCATCACTCTGTCCACCCTGCAGGAGCAATGGCACATGCATTTCTGCAGTTTGACAATTTTGGAGAACAGTAACATTTGGTGTGCTGTAGAGTTACAGCTGAGGGATAAGAACAAAGTATTGTTCTCACCTGTAGGCCAGGGCAGAAGTTGGCAGTGTCATTTGCATTGTTATAGTTATAATCTCCAATGCCTTCACCCAGCTCTCCTGACACTCGCTTTGCTCCCATCTTACACAGCTGCAGACAACACACATAAAATCTAAATAAGTGTCATTGTAACTATCATTATTTCCTTCCACTGAACAGCTCATCTTTGAAGGTTATGTGGATTAGAAGGGACTAACTGCATTAGAAGGCTTGAAGCTCAGCTGGGACAATGTCTCTGGAGGATAGTGGAAGTCTGCTGGCAAAGTAGTCTTCCTATTACAGGTGTGCAGGGCAGACTTGCTGTTTGTGGTTGCTGCCTGGAACAGAAGTACATGTGGGTAACTGACAAATCAAAGCAGGATCTTCATTATTGAATGTAATTGCACAAACATAAAAATAAACTTTTGACAAAATTCAAAACATTTTATTTCTGTCTGTTACTTCACAGCAATGGAAATTATTTTACAAAATTTATGGCGCACACCAGACAATTTTGAAGGTTATGGAGAGCAGAAAGCAAGGACATACTCTTGTGGTGCGGAAATAGGTGTCAAAGTTAATGTCTTCGTCAAAGGTGAGTTCAAAGACCTTTTTTGGCCTTTTCTTTTGGTTCTCCTTGTCAAAAACATGATCCTCTAGAAAAGTAAACAGAAAAGAAATTTCATGGTAACCCCTCACAAGATGCCTTTAGAATGAGTCCGTTTAACGAAAAGTAATTGAGAGCAAAAGATGTGAGACAGACCAAAACAAACATTGACAGATAAATACATTTTCTGACATACACCATGTACTTACGTTTGTGACGGGGTTTGAAGCGCCAGTACCCAGGCCCAGCCCACATGGCCATTGTCCGGGGGCTAAAGTATGAGTACTCCCTCGGCTGGGAGGAGAGCTGCAGACACATGGTGGTAATGTCTCCTTTCCCAATTTCAATTACATCCCTGAAAGATAGGGAGTGCATCAGGAAACAATGAAAAGCTTGGCTGTTCCTCTGAGAAAGTCGTTTCATTCTGAACACAGGTATAAATGTTAAAATTTCTTTCGGTGCACACAAGTTCAGATGCATGAATGAACCTCACCGTCCTTTCCCCAGTGGTGTCATTCTGCAGGCATCCTTGTACTCCTTAGACCCTTCCTTGCCATCGTCCTGTTCATTCTCACAGTCATCCGCATCAAAGTCTTCCCCAAAGTCCTGGCAATCCCTTTCGTCTGGCTCAACTTCTGCATTCACATCAAACACGTGCTGTCCCTGCTTCATCTTCTCTAGAAGCTGGTTCATTGTCTGATGGGAAGGAGACCAAAGAAGGAGACTTAGGCTGTGCAAGCTGAACAGTGACTACACTGATAGGATGGGTGAGGGAGATGGAACTCTCACCTGGTCCGGACTCCAACTGGTGAAGGAAAAATCTTCCAGGGATGGGCAGATGGAGCTCTTCTCCTGAGATTGTTGAAGGCTATCTGTGTATACATTGCAAACTGGCTGATTTGGAGGCACAGGACAGGAAAAAATCCCCATGGTATAAGTTAACAGTTTTTGGCAGACTTACCTATAAAGGGTTGTGCCGGAACATACTTTGGGGGTGGCTGGGGGCAGGGTGGAGATGAGCGCAACAAGGTAAGGTAGGAGGGAAAGAGCAGCTCGCAGCGGTTGTCTTCACTGAACAGCACTGACAAGAAGACACCTGCTGTGCTGCTCTCATCAAAAGAGGATGCCATGCGCTGAAACATGGGGTCCACCTGATGACAAGGGAATCAATTAATGTTCTTCACCATTTTTCCTATTTAAGTCACATCCATCTTGAAACTGCCTCTCTCCTTGTTACCTCACACTTCCTCTCAGACTCTGAGTTGTTGATGTTGCTCAGGTTCTGCTCAACAGTCTTCTTTGGAGGCCTCTTCTTTTTTACTACCTGCGATGGTGCCATATCTCCAACTATACTTCCAGTTTCATCTTCTCCTTCTGCATACTTCTCTGATAGACCAGATCAAAGAAATGGTTAAGCACCTTATAAAGTTAAACTTTAAACGAAAAACAAAAGCAAAGGGGAAATTTGTATTCCTACAGCTGGCCCACTTACCCTCACCCGGTTTGGTTTCTGAACCCAGGCCACCCAGGACTCTGTAGGCATCTGCATGTACTGCATCAACTCTAACTGCGTAGATCTTTGTACTAGCATCCAAAGTTCCTGCTGCCACCTGGAAACAATCAAACAACAAATAGATGTGGAACAATCACACTGCAAAATGCTATGCTCATCCTTACATCACAGTCTTTTAAATGTCACAATCACCCAGATTCACTAAACTCAGCTTCTTTCCAGTCCTTAGAGACTCCATACATTCTGCACTGTTCTGAAAGATCGGATGATTATTTTCAAAATGTGCACTCTTTCAGATCAAATACCAAGCACAATATGTGAAGGTCTGTCATACCTTAAAGTTTGTGAGTTCAGAGTCCTTCTGTTTAAGAATTTCAGCCATGTAGTCAATCAGATGAAGACCGAATGCATTCTTGGTGGTAATTTTCTATAGAAGAAGACAGTATTCATAATTCAGCAAAGAATATGAATGGTGAATACATTGTAAGAACTCTTTAAATAACATGCCAGCATTTATCCTAGTTAGGGCTTAACATAAGTATCACACATGCAGCACAAAACACCACTGAAATTTATTTTTTGTACAATTCCAAGTATATAAATATAGAACTCACATTCTCTGTAGAGAGTTTGATGCAGGTAGAGTAATGCTCAGAAATCTGTGCACTTGACAGCTTAGGAACAGCAGCAGGGGTTCCTGAGGTACTGCAGAGGGAAAACAGACAAAACCTGAAGATATATGCACCAGACCATAGAAAGAATACTCATGTATTCTGATTTTTAGAATGTCAAACAAATAATTTATGTGATTAATAAGTCATGTAATTTACATTTGAAGGATTAGCACTGTGAGGTCAGAGCTGTCTAACCTGTGTGCAGGTGAATCGGTGACAGAGCTATCCATTACACCTTGGAGGTCCATGACCCTGGACCTGCGCCTCTGACGTCTCTCTGTCTCATCATCGTTGCCAGGAAAGGCAGCCAGGAGGGGGGTGCTGCTGAGGACGGACCCCTTCATCCCTAGAGATGGAGAAGCCCACTGATGTGCACGCGAGGTTGGAGTGGAGACGGTGCTCATGATTGCCGCCTGGATAACAGATAATGATAAAAATATTTATTTGGGTAGCAGAATTTTAAATTTAAGACAAAGAACGTATCTGACAACCCCAGAACCATCACTAGTCTCCCACTCCCTCACACACACACACAATCTGACAAGCATGACAGCATAAGTAGTTCCTCTTAAATACATAAAAAGCATTAACTTCCTCCATTGGTAAGACTGTTGCCTTGTAACCTGAATGTTATTCGTTCAGATCCTACCCATGCTGTAGTACCTTGTTCAAAGTACTTACCCTTAATACAATAACAATGAAATAGAAAGAATACCCTTGCCTATTACCCAAAAAATTAAAATAAAGATTAATAATAAGGTCAGAGGACACCTGTATGAACACTGGATGGCCCAAAAAGATGACACACTGAAATATGACAGTAAACTTCATGTGTACTGGTGCTGTGAGGGATGTGAGAGTGCGGACCCACAGTGAGATAAACTGCACCCATCATGTGCTTCATGTCGGTACCGTTTTAGACAATCTAGCAAGCTTCGATCATCGCAGTTTTTTTAAATTAATAATTATTATCAATTATTATCTTATTATTAATGCAGGAAACCGATTCTAAACCTTTTGTGGGCCGCGGTACTCTTTAAGAATCTGATGAATGGACCCCAATGCTAGAAACCAATCCATAAACAAATTCAAACAAAGCTGAACTTATCGCAGCGAAAGTGCTTTACCGTCACACAGGATTTTGCTATAAACAGCAGCAGTTTTATTTTTAACTTTTAAACCCAAGCCGAATACAGCAGCGATACGGGATCTACGCTGCTTCTGACCGCTCTTCAACGTGCGAATGTGCGGTAGCACGACATCCTCTTCTTCAACACGGTAACACGCTTTATTAACTAAAGAAGTAACTCTTCTTACCTTAGCCGATGTGTTTCTATAAATTCCTCAAAATTGTCAAAATTAACAAAATCACAATTAATAGAAGCGGCCCTTATTTTCCTTGTTTTCCCAGCGCATCACCGTTTGAAATTTTGCGCCGAACGGTTTACGTATGCCACGTGACTCGGCGTGCATACGTCATCGCGCAAACTTGGCGAAACGTCATTTGCGGAAATGTACACATCTCGGGAGTCATGGAGAAGTTTTTACTAAAATTTTTTACTTTTCCATGCACTGGGTTGTGCTATAGCTGTTTTATTAATCATTACAACGCATGAATTATTTTAGGTGATAAGCTGGCACAGTCTTTAGCGAGTACGTATGACAAAAAGAAAATTCACTCCTGCTTATGCACGAGTTTTACTGTCTCGTGGTGTTTGATGCATCACGCTGGAATTGCATACTTGTAGTTTTGTTTATTAATTTTTATTACCTACTGAATAATTCCCTGTTTAAAGAACATTAAATCACACTTAAAAACACGAGGCGCGCGATTGCGCACATGTTCCACTAGATGGCGCCACAGGCGCGCAAACTCAGTCCTGCGTTTCAGGTCTCCGGGTTCTTCGGTCTTCAATGTCGCAGGCCATTTGCTCACCCTAAGAAATGCGGAATTGTGCTGAACCGTGAAACTTGCTGAGCAGATGCCCTTAGTAAGATAGACCTGGCCATAGCAGTTGCATTTTTCAACAATTTTCATCACTATAACAAATCTGTAGCCTGCCAGTAATGTAACTCTCCATCTTCTGCAGTGCTTCCTGCTTATTCCTTTATATCTTTTTCATAATTCTGGTGCGCCACCAAAAATGAGCAAATGTAAATCCAACTCCATCCTGTCATGTTCAAATGATCCCCCTGCCCGACATTCTGCTGCCTGCCCACTGTATCTGTTTTTATAATAATTGTTTGTGTGTTAGCAGTGTATAATTTTCTGGGTATTTTTGTGCTTTGCTTTCAGGTTACTCACCATCATTTCCATGCTTTTTTAGTCAGTAATCTTTAAGATTCAAGGTAAACTGTGAATATTGTTGAATTTTGAAAATATTTAGGTGCTATATTTTCATTTTCCATTCCTTTATCCTCATTATTTAGTTACTTTATCACGCGTTTATTACATCCTTTGCAAATTAGAGTTGTACACCGGATGCTTTATTCCCTAAGGCAGTCTAGGACAAATGACCATCACATTTGATATTTGTACACATATATTTCCCTTAAACATCATACTTTACATAATTACACAATGTGCAGAGGCAGCCCTGTCGCATCCCTCTTCTCTACTCACAGACTGCATCAGGCAGTAAGGATGGAGGAGATTGGGTGCCAGTTCTCAGAGCACTGGGAGGTCCAGTGCAAAGCTGTAGAAGCTCTAGGGGTCGAAACAAACAGTTCCTTTCCACAAGGTTACAGCAGGTGACAACAGTGTGGTCGGGCACATAAATTATGCTGGAGAGAGGAAGTACGGTCCTCCCGCCACCTGGTCTGGGGATGCATAGTTCACTTGCTTTGACCTATCGGTTAATAAGTGTGCTGTCTCCCGACTGGCGTCTGCCACTCGCATAAACATTAGCATTGATTCATCCCAGGGACTGAGCAGTGTTTTTTTGTATGTAATTCACCAAGGCACAGAGGTTGGTGTAGCATATGTACTGTACATGCAAAAAGGTTATTAGGAAGAGCTGGAGTCCTGCAATAAATGTTCTGTTCTTTAAATTCTAAAATGTCATTTTAGATTCTAAACTTCCTCTACAGGGTTATTTTCTACAATTATGGACAGTAATAACAGCAATTATAAATTGGTATTTTTAGAAAGACCAGTCACCTTTATGCTTTGAACTGCATGTACTTAGTACAAACATCAATGCAAACATTAATATGGACTTGATATTTAACAACTGATATGGAAAAAGTTCACCAGCCCTGGTGTGGTAGATCAAAAAGGGAACTTGCACTTTGACAATAACATTTATAGGAAACAGTGATAATATTATCTACTTTATTGTCCTATAAAATGAGTGTGCCTTTTATGGATCTTGAAAATCTTAACAAATAAACATTAACGTTAAAGTAAACAGCAGGGTCAGTTCATATGGTGGGAAACTATCCCTATGTGTCTTTGAGGCTTTTGTACTCACAGTATGTTGTCATATCTTCATTTGGAGGGTGGATGGGGTAGTGTTTACAGCTGTACCCTACAGATTTGGAGAAACCTGGTTTGAACCTCACCTCCTGTTGTAGTACCCTTGAGTAAGGTACTAACCCTGAATTTCTCTGGTAAAAATGACCCTGCTGCACAGCTTCTCAACACTGTAAGTTGGAGATATGTGTCACATGAATATACAACCCCAAATGAGAAAAAGTTGGGACACTATGGAAAATGCTAATTTAAAAAACATAGCAATTCTTACATTTCCTTTAACTTTTATTTTGTTGCAGACAGTATAAGCCCAAGATATTTCATGTTTTGTCTGGTTAACTAACATTTCATTTGTTAATATTCATCCATTTCTGCATTTCAGGCCTGCAACACATTCCAAAAAAAGTTGGGATGGTAAAGCATTTACCACTTTGTGATGTTGCCATTGCTTCTCCCAACACTTAAAAGATGGTTTGGCACTGAGGACACCAAGCGATGAAATGTTTCAGGTGTTATTTTGTGCCATTCTTCCTGCAAACATGTCTTAAAGTGTGCAAAAGTATGGGATCATTGTTGCATTTTTTCATTTCAAAATTCTCCACACATTCTCTATTGGGGACAGGTCAGGACTGCAGGCAGGCCAGTCCATGCCTTTGTAATGTGTGCAGAATGTAGTTTTGCATTGTCTTGTTGAAAAATCCATGGACGTCCCTGGAAAAGATGTCGTCTTGAAGGCAGGCTATGTTGCTTTTAACTGTCAATGTACTTTTCTGCATTAATGCTGCCATTACAGAAGTATAAATTAACTTTGCCAAGGGCACTGACAGAACCCCATACCATGACAGACCCTGGCTTTTGGATTTGTTGCTGATAACGGTCCTTTTCGTCATTGGTCCGCAGCACACGGCATCCATTTCTTCCAAAAAAGATCTGAAATACTGATTTGTCTGACCACAGTACACGTTTCCACCGTGCAATGGTCCATCCCAGATGCCTCCGAGTCCAGAGCAGTCAACGTCGCTTCTGGACATGGTTAACATAAGACTTCTTTTTTGCACAGTGAAGTTTTAAATGGCATTTGTGACTGTAACTCCATATTGTAATGCTTGACAAAGGTTTGCCAAAGTAATCCCTTGCCCACATGGTTATATCAGCTATTGATGAATGACGGTTCTTGATGCAGTGCCATCTGAGGGATCAGAGATCACGGGTGTTCAGCTTAGGCTTGCGCCCTTGCCCTTTATGCACTGAAATTCCTCAAGATTCCTTGAATCATTTAATGATATTGTGCACTGTAGAGGGAGAAATATGCAAATCCCTTCCAATCTTTCCTTGAGGAACATTGTTTTTAAACATTTCAATAATTTTCTCACGCATTTGTTGACAAACTGGAGATCCATTGCCCACCTTTGTGCCTCAAAGCCTTTTGTGGATACTGCTTTTGTACCAAATCATAATTACGATCACTTGTTGACATCACTGTTTGAAATCACATTGTTATATCATTTTATTTTTTAACCTCATTACTAGCTCTAAATTGCCCCATCCCAACTTTTTTTGAAATGTGTTGCAAACCTGAAATGCAAGAACAGATGTATATTAAAAAATAAAATGTTAGTTGACCAGACAAAACATGAAATATCTTGGGTTCATATTGTCTGCAATGAAATAAAAGTCAAAGTAAATGTAAGAATCACTGTGTGGTTTTTTTTTTTTTTGCATTTTCCATACTGTCCCAACTTTTTCTGATTTGGGGTTGTAAATTCTTTCTCCATTTTTTCTGCATTCTCTTGCACGACCCCCCCCCCCCCCTTGGTTTATCCTCGGAACAGAATCAAAGTTGGAATAAATGCAATATGTGAGCAAATTCTTTTTGTTTGAACCTTGACTGCCCTAATCCTTGTGCTGACTGTCTATCCTGATACACCCCACATGGGCACTTGGCTTAAGTGGAAAGAAAAAATGTTGATGTACTAAAGAGTTAGACTTAAATGTAGTGTTGCAGCACTCAGGGGGCAAGACTATTCATTCCAGACTGAATTTAAATGCTAAAAAGTGTCCTCACTAAAGACTTTTTTCTCCAGCTAGAAATTCCTCAAAGCACAGTGTTATGGTATGGGGAGTTAGCTGAGCACTACCAGTCTAGCACATAAGTAAATGGTCCAAGTAAAACTAAAGTAAAAAGAAAAAAAACAAGAATAACATATGTAAAGATTTCAATAATAAAACAACATAAATGTATATATGTCCACAAATTAATGATTTAATGTCTTTAAAACTAAATGCACCAAGAGCAAATGAATTAAAAGGTTTGGTAACCACAAGGTACGGTTGTGTGAATAAGCCTATGAAATAAAACAGCAAACCTACATAACATTTCTGTCACATGCGTATTACATTAATACAAACATAGGTATATTAAATAAAGTACTTACAGACTATTCCCGCACATAGTAATCACAGCAAAAATTGAGTAAAATGCCCTTCTGTTTTGATGGGATGCTATGTTAAAGGTTAAAGAGCACCTTTACCACATTTGCAAACCTTTCTGTATTTTGAACATAGATGTCCCCCCAGGAGCTCCAAAGGTAACTCACTGGGGACAGAACACACACACACACACACACACACACACACACACACACACACACACACATACAGAGACCCATCCTTTGTTCCACTAGGCCTATTTCTGTACTTGACTTGAGGGTTGTGTGGACTGAGGAAGGCGAGCTTTGCACTTACCTGTAAGTCACAGTCAGTGACGCATGAACTCAAACCACTGAGGGACAAGTTCTGTGGACTCAGATTTTTGCCTGGGTCTGCACATTCACCACCATGAACACATGAGCAGTTCATCAGCTGCCTCCCAGCACTATTACCCACCATATATTTATGAGGGTGGACACTATCTTTAAAAAAGTGACTCTTTTTTGCTCATCTCCTTTTTTCCCCATTTCCCCTCAGTTTATTTACCAGTTGTAGCCAACTGTGATTTGTAATTCTTCACATTTGTTTGGCTCTTGATGGACTTCATGTGAAATAAGGACATGAAGCTGACAGCATGTTTGTGACACCTTTTGTGTGAACCTTAGGTTCAGCAAATCAGCCTTTGGCACAGAGACTCAGATATAAACTGTGCCTCAGGTGTGGATGCAGCAATGGAAGTGCTCTTCCTCTGTGCAGATTGGGCCCTATGGCTCACAACACTGTCTAAATCCAGCCTGTGTCATTTGCCAAATATGACTGGAAGCCCCCTAGCACTGGAACAAATATGGTTCTTCCCTTTGATGGGGGTGAAGAGCAATTTATCATGTACGCCTTGACTGCCCACTACAGGGAAACCTCTTCCATCTGTCAGGCACCTGTATGTGGCTGGTTCCCAGCAGTGAGGGTTACATCACTCCTCCAATCAGTGCTTCTGTCTACTGCATGGCGCCATGTAAGTCGCAGTGTCAAAACAAGGCAGAGCTTGCAGGGATGTGAGTCAGAGCAATGCATGTCAACTACCCTTAACCTCCCGGTAGCCATGGACAGCCAGATTTGACACAGAACTGGAAATGACTAATGTGTCTGGCTGAAAATCAAGGGGGACGTACGGGAGTGGTGTGTGTGTGTGTGTGTGTGTGTGTGTGTGTGTGTGTGTGTGTGTTGTGTGTGTGTGTATGTGTGTGTGTATGCAACACACACAACAGCACACGAGTACTGGCGAACAGCAGGAGGGTTCCCAGGTGGAATGGCAAGTGTTCAGGTTTGCACAGCTGTGACATGGAACAGATGGCATTAGAAGAGTTACAAGCACTGTAGACCACATCTTCCTCTTGCTTTGACACCAGCGCTCCCCTCAGTCTCAACAAGACTTGAGAAACCCTGCGGAAAGCCCTGAAATTTGTCAAGGGCCATTTACAGCGAGATAGTGCAGCTGCTTAGTTTCTAGCAACTACACACCGCAGTCACAGGACATCCAACATCTTATAGAATTCATCATGCTGTTCTGAAGGCAAAATAAGGCGCACCATGCTAACAGACAGGTGTACCTAATAAACTGGCAAGTCGATGTATCTTAGTGACACTGCATTTTACATTGGATTATTTGTTTTATTTTAAGGAGTGCTTTTGTGACTTGTTAGCTTGTGTTTTGTTGCATACAGGATTTATGTAATTTTGTAGAATTAAATTTTTTACGATGTATTTTATGGTGGACCTGGACATGTCCTCCACATTGTAAACTGTGTGTCCCACTGTGGTTCAGGGCTTTCAGCATTAGGCGCCAACACCGAGAGAACCCAACCAGGGGTGATGGCTTACATGCAGGTAGAGCTACTTTGAACCTGTAGTGCACATCTCAGCACCATTTTTGATGACGTTTCACCTCTGACTTCCTGTGGTACTCAACACTGTACTTCAAAGCCCCTGTGGCTTAATCTGATGGACTCGTACCTTGACCTCCAGTGGTTTGAGCAGCACTGCTTCTCCAGTGGTTCATGATTCAGTTTCATCTCACTGACATTCTACATGTGTTTATCCCCTGCTGCTGTAAACTCCAAGAAATGGCCTTTCCTGTTTGCTTCAGACAGCACATCAGCATCTGGTCTTTAGGGCATCTCTGTGATGACTGACTACCTCACTAAGTCAAACCAGAACTGTTAGTCCCATGAAGCCATCAGCAGCTCTGGAATAGTATTGGGAGCTCAGTCCGCTTTACCGTTCTTAGCTGTGACATTTATCTGAGAATTCTGTGAGCTTTGACAGCCTCAGTAAGGTGAACAGTTGGCTGGAGCACAGACAAGGACACAGACTAAGCATCCAG
Source organism: Heterotis niloticus (assembly GCA_018136845.1). Taxonomy (NCBI): domain Eukaryota; kingdom Metazoa; phylum Chordata; class Actinopteri; order Osteoglossiformes; family Osteoglossidae; genus Heterotis; species Heterotis niloticus. Next base: position 20,964,047 of record CM030897.1, read on the forward strand.
CATCAGCTATGGGAAAATCCCTGATCTAAAGGAAATGTTAAAATTCTGTGTAAGCTATCCTTAATATTTCATGATGCTTTTACAACTGATTGTAGAAACTGACTGCGGTGCGGGCTCCATTATGATACTGGATCTCGACTTGGGTCTGTGTACTTGTCAATCAGGCTGATTCACACCACCCGATATTATGATCAGCGTGGCTTTTATGTTAGTGATAGAACTGCCAAAAAGGTATAATAGTGATGAATGTACAAAAAAATTGCAAAAAAAAAAAAAAAACTGGAAAAAACTGTGATGAGATGTACTGAGAAAATTGAATGGTGAATAAAAACCAGTAATACTAGAAAGCGTGTTGGTGAAGACTGGAGAGAAATAAAGTGAAGTAAAGTTTGTTTTAGAGAGACACACGGTCAGGCACAGAAGTAGTGGTATTCTTGAGATTAGAAAGAGATATGGAGGATGTGGTATATGCGTCCACTCGTGGCAGGCGGGAGGACACATGGACACTGAAGTGCAAGTGAGAACTGTGTTTATTTTTAAGCCAGCAAACTTTGAGGGGATGCTGTGTCAAGCTGGTTGTCAGGGAAGATCTCAGGACAGGTTGATACCTTGTTCTCAGAGCTGGTTGTGTCTCTCTCATTCTCATACCGTCTCTTTCGTGAGCGATTTAGAAAGGGTTTGTCATTTGAAACCGGTGTACCTGTGTCCTGTCTCTTCTCCTTTCCTCTACCCTTTCATGGTGATGGTGATGCATTGGGAGGATTACGGAGATTTATTGTGCGTTATGATGAGGGTTAAAGACATACATAGTGATACAGGGAATGAATTATGATGAACTGTAGTCCAAGAGTGATACATGGTAAGTTTTGGTGAAAACTAATGAGACATACGGTCAGATATGCTAAGTATTAGACTGATGTATGGTAAGATATGGTGAAAACCAGAAGGAGTTATGATGAATTATGTGCTGTATTACATTACTGGTGTGGTAGGTTGCCAGCTAAGAAGAACCTGATGAGGAGGTTATGCATTAGAGTATTCAGCAGTGGCTGAATAGGTAGCTTCTGAAAAGTATTAAAAAATTAAAAAAATATTTTAGCATGACTGCCTGTCCATTAATGCAAGTCAACAGTTCAGTTAGTCTGTTTTCATTAAAAAATTGTATTAATACATAGTTGAAGTGACAGAGTCTGAGTACAAGCCCACCTTGGGGTAGAGCTGTTTGCATCTCATATAATTTGTGCATAATTTGCTTACTTATGTGTATAAGTATCTTTTGTAAGGGGAAGGTTGTTTCTTTATATATGTGCATCCGTGTGTGTGTGTGAGAGAGATTGAGCACAGTGACTCTGTCCTTGTGTGTAGATCCAAAGAAAAGTATGGGGGGGGGTCCTTCTCAAGCTGTTATAATGGACCTTCTGACTGGGAAGAGCAGTCCATTCTGACTGAGCTGATGTGTATCCAATGCTGTGTATGTGTGCCACCTCAGGAACAACATGCAGACATCAACATCAAAATGGCATCAACAGAAAGGAGATGCACGTCATTCTGTGGCATTTCAGTCATTAAAGATTAATGAGTGCAGAGGACCTGAGAAGCGGAGGCTGTCAGGAATGTGGGTCAAGGGACTGAACAGAGAGCTCAGGTGATGTCCACATGCTTCTCCACCTTAGTGATCCCAGCACAACAGATATATTTCCTCATCAGCATTTGTGCCTGTCTCCCCATTACCCTATCTGGCGGGCTTCCTATTTTGCTGCAAGGCTCCTTGCTTGTCTGTGTCCTGATTCTTCTCCATCTGTCTCCTCTCTCCATCAGCTTTGCCACACATCTTCTGTCCTTGTATCTCCTACTATGCTGTGCAAAAGTGGTATTATTCAGGTGACATAAAACATAATAAGCAGAGAAAGAAAGAGAAACCTTCTAAAAAGCTCATTTTCACATGTTTATAAATTCAGACTGACATCTCTGGTTATGCAAAGCACACTGGCTCCAAACAGCATGCCAAGATTACAGCTATATTGGTCGAAAATTCATCTGTGTTTAAGTGGTGCATCGCCGATTAGTTCTTTTTTCCGCGTTGCTTGCAGAGGTGTTGACTGAGAAGGATCATGAAGAACCTGTGTTAGGAAATGGTCAAGTAATTGGGCAATAATGAAAACAGTATGTAAGAGAGGACTGCTGGAGATCTGAGCTCCGGAGAATAGCCTTTATGTTAGTCCAGCTCATTTGTATGCATGCCTGCTGTATCTTATCGTGTCTCAATTGAGCTTAATTTTTAATTACAAGGTCCTCCTGAGGTCAAGCATCTCAGGTGAAGTCGAATTTGTTTGGTGACCTGCGGTCAGCATGAGTCTGCCCCCCTGGACGTCAGCTGTTGTGAGGGTGCTGGCAGGTCCAGTGTAGGCCCTCAGCTGGGACTTTGCTGGTACTTGAGAAGCCCACTGGTCAGCTGGTGCTGTATTCTCTGGGTCTTGCATAGCCACACCACTTAGGTGTGGCTATGGGTGTAAGTGAGAGTGAATGGGCAGATAGGAAAATAGAAGTGGCCAGCAGCTGGTAAGGTCTGCAGGCCTGTTTTGGAACAAGGAATGGACAGAGATGATGATTTTCTGGTAGAATCAAAACGCACCCAAGAGCTGTGGACATAAACATAATTTGCAGTGGATAATGACTCTCAGAAGCCTTATGAAAGAAAGGCTGTATGCAGAGAACAGCAGGTGTGTTTGTCTGCCTTAGCTTCTCCTCACTTACTTATTTATACTGCTTTTGCATTATTAGAGAGAAGTTGTGTTAATCATCTTTTCAAAGTGTGAGCTATATTATTCCGTAATTCCTTGTCTCTTTGTATGAGACTTTAATGTTTGAATTATTATTCATTTACCAGTGACCTTGCCCATCTCAGATAATTCCAGAATTCATGTAACTCAGCACTTGGTGAAATATTTCAATTCACACTGAGGCAACTGTTTAAGAACACCAATTAATTTTAAAAAATTGACATGGAAACTAATATGTTTGAACTAATATCCTAGCTGAGAACCGTTTCTGATATTTTTTTGTTTCTCGTGATACCCAAGAAGCTGTTATGCCAGTGGTGTTCTGTGTTCTTGCTTTATAACAGTGCTGAGTAATAAGTATTGAATTATATCTTTTCCTAGGAGGTCTTAGGTAGAAGACAAAGTTGCCAATAAGAAATGTAATCTCCTCTAACAAGAGAAGTAATCCAGTTGATCATCCTTAGGCTACCAAACGCTTGTATTTTGTCCTTTGGGGTGTTTTCAACTCAAAGGTTTGACCTAGTGTGACCAGCCGCATGGCTGGCACTCTTGAGATGCCTCATCTATAGGGAAGCAGGTATCCTTGTGAAGTCAGACACAACACTTGATGTAAAAGAAGCCTGCATTTACTAGGGAGGCATGGGGCTTAGGTACTTGTCAATAAAGCAATACTTGGACACAGGCACTCAAATCCATCCCTTGATCTGCACCTACATGTAACCCTGGTGAAAATGTACAGTGAATCCTCTGTTGACGCTGGATGTTTTCTAGCTGTCCTCATAAGACTTCAAGGTGACAAGGTGAGATCAAACTGTGCCTCTGTGTGCTGGTGTAGAAACAGTTTTTTTGGCTATACTGCTATATATATTGTTATACAGATCCAACACATTCCAGAATACGTCTCTCATAGCAAATTTTCAGACAGCAGAAGTACATATTCAGTTATGTTCAAAGGAAAAAAACAATAACACATTCCCAGCACATTCCAACACCTGCAACTAATTTCACAATTTATCACCAAAAACACCCTTTAATGCCTTTATAAGAATCAACAAAGAATTTTTTTCCCACTTTCTTAGAAGACATTTTTACTTAATAATGTGGGAAGACCGCAACCATGTAAATGCATTTAAACAAGCACAAGACACAATCCCATAGGGAGAACAGCTAAGATGCAACTGCAGCGCACCCTTGTTACCTTTCCTGGCTAGCTTCTAACTGTGACTGGAAATCCCAGGGGTGTTTCGCCCCGAACAGCTCAAGCCCTTAGCTACTGCTCCAGGGTGGTTCCCAGTTATCACTCGATTACTTCTCTCAGGGATGAGTAATGAATCTAAACAGGGATCCACCGAGGGCTGTGTTTATTCTGAATAATTTTGCAGCTGCACTTTCTGCTAAATGAATACATATATGAGAAAAAACAGTCTATGTAACTTTTAACACAAATTGCCACTGTGCTTCCCATTTATTCAATTAAGTAACAAACCCAAAACAGCAGCATTGCATTCAGTTCCCATAATGCTCCACTCTCCAAAAGCGATGCTTTCATATTCCCAAAGCTCCACACCCTTGTTCAGACTTGCGCACCTTAATGTTTAATTTTAATTTAACTTTAATGTTTTCAGTACTGTGTGCTATGAATTTTTTTCTGTGAAAGATGTGAAGGAAACCATTTTCAATTTGGATAATGAATTGTGGGTACAAATTTGAAAAAGTCACGAAAACAAGTTTTTGGCTAGAGAGATTACTGATAGCAAGTGGTAGTCAAATTTTGCAGGTTGTGCCTTGTGATGGACTGCCACACCATGTAGGGTGTACCTTGCCTCATATGCAGTGCTTCCAGGATAGCAAACATTTGGAAGGACAAATACAGAACATTATTTTTTTAAGTACACGCATGGTTCCTGAGTGGTTTCACCGCTGAAGATTCATCACTCTGTCATCCACCTGCCATGATGGCAATTTCATAGTGTAAGCTCATTAATAGTACCTGTCCTGTTAGACAACGGCTTTCAGGTCAAAGCTTGGAGAAAACACTTCTTAGCAGACTAGTCCATCTTGTCCAAGACACTTGTGCTGAAGAAAATACAGCATGAACGGGTAGCATAAACTTTTGTTTCCTGTGCCACTTAGTTCACAGTGTGGCAATAAGCTTCGGGCAAATAAAGTGTGAGAAAGAGAGGGCAAATGCTTTGTTTTTGTTCTGCAAAATGCAAGTTGATACTTAGGTTAGAGCTTGCAGATTATTATATATATTATTTATTATAGAAGACTGCTGGAGAGGGCTATTTGTGGGGTGAAGGAAAAATGTAAGTTTTGTTCTGAGACAGTCAAAGTACAACTTATATAAATCTTTTATTTATTGCATTTAAAGTTTTGTTACCCAGATAATAATAATGTACACTGTTATAATGTGAGACACATTCTCACCCGCTGACAACACCACATCTCCACAAGGTATCGCAAACACACAGAAGACTATCTGGTTTAATTATACCTCAGGACCTTTATTAAAGTCTTTCTCGTGCAGGCTTTGCTTGTAGCTTTAACGCCGATCTAGCGTCAGAAATCACATTACATAGCGTGTTCACCTGTACACACGTTTCGATTTATCAAACACTTCACGGTGCTGTTCAGAGTAAAAAAAAAATTAATGATGACATCAAGGGCAGGAAGTGCACTTGGCCTGCATCACATCCACCGCATGACAGAAGGCGTGACAATGTGACGAATGGTCGAGGCTGCTTGTTATTGCCACGCGATGAGAAATGAAAACGGCACCGTGATGGATGTTCCATTTAAACAAATTTAACTAATTCCATCAACAACGTTGTAGGAGTTCCTGCTAGACAGATGTGACTGATGTCTGGCCTGTGGCATCGTGGTGCCCACCTGTCTATCCGGTTTCTTAGGGGGAGACGTCTGATCATCAGCGCTGTGGAAAAACTGACTTTTGGATGACATAGAAACAAGAGGACGATGCAGGAACACCAAAGTCAACAATAGGTCACCATCCAAAAAACCTGTGCGGTGCTGTCATTACTGCCTCCTGACAACATCTCACCCTAGCAAAAAGACCACGAGGCTCCTATATTATACACCAACCTATGTTCATTCTGTTTTGTTAACTTATTCTTGTTCACAGCTCTGTTAAATCAAAGTAATATGGCTGTCTACACCAGAGTTGCTGCAACCTGCACAAATGTGTCTGCACCTTTTTTCCATCTGTATGACTCTGCGCATTTGTTTGTTAGAGCACTTGTGAATTAGCTTAAACAGAATGTGCTTGCTCACAACACAACAGACATTCTTGTACTTAAACCAGGGCTTAGACAGCACATGGCCTCAAAGCAAAAGGCAACTAAACAACCTCTTTTCTTGATGTTTAATTTTCTTTCCTTGGTAGTTAGAGCCATCTCCGCGCTAATGGTCTCTTCAGAAGGGATTTAGCTTATCAACATGTGCATAAGTACGGGCAAAGGATTGTTTCTCGCTTGCTTCTGCTGTCTGCCATTGTTTGACGTTTCCATTGATCTCAACCTGTCATTCCTGTGTGTGACCTTGTATAAAAGTGTGAGGAGAACATAGGATAGTAATGCACTAATATGGAAAAAAAATGGCAGAACGAGGGGATGGACACCGTCTTTATGAATTGCGGTAAGGCATGACAACGTTGTTCCTCATTCAACATGTTTATCCATCTTTCCCGCTTTCGCTTTTTTGTCCCCTTGTCTGCATAACCGCTCTCTGTTGCTCTCTTTCTCTTATATTCATACACGTGGGGAAATGCACCGAAACACACACAGGTCCGCATGTGAACCGTGGACGCAGAAGAGAGGAACGGCTGTGCACTCTGCACAGGGACATGGGAGATGTGAGCAGGATTCTGATGAGCTCCTCTGTCTCCTCACCTGTGAACCCCCCCTCCCCCTCCCCAAATGCTGCCCCCGGCGCTTATTATTCACATCAGTGCACATCGGGGCCTGTTACCGGAATGGGGGCGCGGGCACTGACTTTGTGAGAGCCACATAACACTGAGAGGAACAGGGCCACCGTGTGACAGAGAGCAGGGGCGTCCATCTTTACCAGGGATGAGCATTTTATTATAATAGCAATGGTTAAGGGGGCTGGTAATGCTAGCAACATTATCAAAAATAATACCACTAAGGCAGAGCTTCTGACTAAAGATACGGCTGTTATTACGTAACAGCATGGCTTGTAATTCACTGTATGATGATGTCTGTAAAAGTGATATTGACTGTGCAGACATGCATGTTCGGCGGCTCAGATCCCAGTCCTACAAATGAGGGGCTCGGTCAATCCGTGTGACTCCAGTATCGATTTTTGTTGTTCTTTTTTGTTGTCACTTTTCAGACTTCTGCTAATAACACCTCTGTGGATTTGCCCAACATCCAACGTGCTTAGCAAAAAAAGTGCTGTTGGATGCGTTAAATTGAGGGAAGTTACATGCATTGTTAATAAGGATATGAACTTATAATTCGGAAGGTTGTTAGTTCAAATCTCTGTTGACAATTTGATCCAGGTTGCTTCAGTAAATAAGCTGAGCGAATGGGTCACCTGTCAACTAAATGAATCAGCAATGTTCTAAAGAAAACAATTGTTTGGACAATGAGATACTCGGGCCATACTTTACACTTGAGAAAAGAGCCCAAAACTAACTTTCCATTGGAAATGCTTTTTGTTCTCTGAGCACTGTTGGTTTTGTTCCTTGCACTGCTATTCGCAGCAGCGGTTCGAAAAAATTGTGGTAAGAACTGTTGAATTAGCTCTGTTTTGAATTAGAAAGAAAGAGCTGAAGGGTGAAAGGTTCCCAAACTCAATTCCAAAGAACAGAAAAACCTTAATTGGCTAAATAAATTGTTTTAAGCAGCCAGACACGCTGTGATATGCAGACTTGTTTCTTCTCTCATTAGAATAAAAAAGACAGCAAGAAAGAAAGAGGTGGGTTAAAAGAGGAGTAGCTACAGGGGTTTATTAGCCAGTTTTAAATTTATTTAAAAACACAGTTTTTCTTTTCATTACAGTGGTTAGCACCTGTAGACTCTGCTGAGTGTGTGGAGCACTGAGTAGTGGTTGCTTTAAAGCTATGTATAGGCAAGTACTTAAATATTTGCAAGATCATATTAAGCAGTGCAAAAAAGATTAGTGTGTTGTTCTCATTGCAACAAAAATAATTTGGCAGGGTGCTCACAGTTCCTCAGTGGGAAACACTTTTCTTGTGCAGAGCTCAGTCTGTGTGGAGTGTCTGTGTGTTTCCTTGGGTTCCTACCAACAGTGGAAAGACACGTTTCAGGTTCTGGGGCGTTCCAAGTAGCATGTGAATGTGCCTTCCTGTCGCAAAACTTATTTGCGACTCTTCTTTGTGTGTTTTTTGCGGCACTGCTGACTATTCGCAACAAAAAATTTGATTGTCCGGTGGTCACGCCTCAATAATTTAGCTATTTCAAGACTGTTGGATCCATCTGAAAGGCATTTTACAATTTTTGACTTTTCACTGTCAGTTAAGTCTCTTTTTTGGCCCATTTCACCTGAGGTAATGAAGCTGCTTGATAATTATGCACACCTTATATCAGGTGTTAAGTCACTTTGGGTCACACCCACCCTCATTACACAAATGCATATCACCTAAAAATGATTCGATCCAATAAGCATTCAGGTTTATATGGATTGGGGTTGGAAAATGTGAACAGAAATTATGATTTGGTCAAAATACTCACTTGCCTAATAATTGTGCACGCAGTGTATTTTATTGATGGCTTTACCCAAGGTAACTTATTGCAATGTTAATGGACAGGTTGACAGATGAGATCAGACAGGAGTCACCGTGGACTATGATGTTTGCGGATGACATTGTGATCTGTAGTGAGAGTAGGGAGCAGGTTGAGGAGACCCTGGAGAGGTGGAGATATATTCTCTAGAGAGAAGAGGAATGAAGGTCAGTAGGACTAAGACAGAATACATGTGCATAAATGAGAGGGAGGACAGAGGAACGGTGAGGATGCAGGGAATAGAGTTGGCGAAGGTGAATGAATTTAAGTACTTGGGATCAACAGTTCAGAGTAATGGGGAGTGTGGAAGAGAGGTGAAGAAGAGCGTGCAGGCAGGTTGGAGTGGGTGGAGAAGAGTGTCAGGAGTGATTTGTGATAGAAGGGTACCAGCAAGAGTGAAAGGGAAGGTCTACAAGATGGTAGTGAGACCAGCTATGCTTTATGGGTTGGAGACGGTGGCACTGACCAAAAGACAGGAGGCAGAGCTGGAGGTGGCAGAGTTAAAGATGTTAAGGTTTGCAATGGGCGTGACGAGGATGGACAGGATTAGAAATGAGTATATTAGAGGGTCAGCACAGGTTGGACGGTTTGGAGACAAAGTCAGAAAGGCGAGATTGCGTTGGTTTGGATATGTGCAGAGGAGAGATTCTGGATATATCAGGAGAAGGATGCTAGGGATGGAGCTGCCAGGCAAGAGGAAGAGAGGAAGGCCTAAGAGGAGATTTATGGATGTGGTGGAGGAGGACATGCAAGTGGTGGGGGTGACGGAGAGAGATGCAGAGGACAGGAAGAAGTGGAAGCAATTGATCCGCTGTGGCGATCCCTAACGGGAACGGCCGAAAGAAGAAGACCCAAGGTAACTTATGATGGTAGATCCACTACGCTAAGCTACGTGTAATTATGAAGGCATACACGAGAGATAATTTTCAGTTCTCACACACGGTCGCATAGTACAGGCAATTAAAGCCACGAATTCATCTGAAGCACAAATCTTTGGACTGTGGGAGGAAACCAGAGCAAACAGAGAAAAACCCCTGCAAAGACACGTGAAACGCACAATCACTATTGGCCACCCCATTGTGCATGGTTATCTGCAAACCGTGTCCATTGTCATCACGCTGAGCTCTGTTGCAGTGCAGATGACAGTAGAGGAGTCTCTCGGCATCATGCCATTGATTACCTGCGGGCCTCGGGCTCTCACCCACACTCTGCTTGTGGTCTTGCCCAGTCACCATTGTCCAAACATGGTCAATGGGTATCTCCTCCCCGCAGAACCGTGCCTATTACTCATGATGCTACAGGACAAATTTTTAATAAGATAATCGGGTATGTGGAGCAGAGAAAATCTCACCTTCCTTACTTATTTAAGCTGCTTAAAATTGCAGTGTTGAAATACGTTTTGTTCTCATCCACCCAAACTGGAGAAAACCAAGTACGGCTCAGTTCTATAAATGTGAGCTGCTGCTAAAATAGGCCGATTAACTCCAGAAGAGAACAAGAACCGAAAAGGTGAAGCTATCTGTCTGTGGCAATCATCATTTCATTTTTTGAATTTTTTTTTGCACCCAGTATAAAAACAGGGCAAGCATGAAAGATATAAATCTACATCAACTAGAAGCTAAAGAAAATCTGAGGTGTGAGTTTTAGGAAATACTCTCATTTCACCCTTGATTCCCAACCACAATCAGTTAAATAAAGCAAGTGCTAGTCATGTTTATGGAAAATATTGGTAGTTTCTGATAAACGGTCTTGGCAATGGGAAGAACACTGTCACTGACTACTGCGCCACCGTTCACTTTCAGCAATGAATGCTCATTCCTGATGAAAAGGTGGTCAAATTTCCAGAAAATGCGTTACTTTGGCCCCTTCCAGGCTGAGCATTTTTTGAGACAGTCGGATTTTTTCATTTCTTACCAAAGCCTTCTGGGTTTTGTGCAGCGTGAGGTCTTTGTCATGCACAGTGGTACAGTGTAGCTGGTTACGTAAAGGGTGGGGGTGCAGTGGAGGGGAAGCAGATTTTGGAAGCTCTGAAGAAAATAACATGCATGACAGGATGGGCAGACAAGCAACAGCATGCTTATTCTTCTTCCAAAGCTGTAAGAAGGAAGCCATTTTATCTGTCATGTCCAATTTGTTTTCTTGTGGACAGTACATAACATGTTTTTTTTATTTATTCAGGTCTGCAACGTGAAATGTGGGGGTAGGAGAGACACTGCCAAGAGAAATGAGCCTCACATCACATTTAGTCTTCTTCTGCTGTTCCATTTTCCTCTTTCATGAGGCAGCTCCATTCTGTCGTCCCTCTGCCTCGAGGTGAAGCTCAGAGTTGTGTCAATATCAATATGCCTCTTAGTTTCTTTTTCCTTCTCCTGCCTCTCGTTCCTTACTTCTTTTCTTCTTACCCCTCTGAGTATTTGTCCGTCAGCTGGTACCTGCTTTCCGACTTAAATTCAGAGTAGGATGATGCTTTTCATCCAACGTGTCACTTTCTTTGAACTGTGACTTGAAGGTTTTGTGCCCAAGCTTGCACTTGAGGTCTGTCAAAATCCTGTTTGGTAAAACATAACTAAACCCAGCTTTTTCTTTCTTTTGATTTATCATTACTCAATAAACTGTGTAAAGGTGGTAAAAAAAAAACGCACTGAACAACCGTAAAAGTTCTAATCATTTGTAATGGCCAAATGATGTATTCGAGCATGATTTTGAATCGAACCTTTTCAGTCTTCAGTTCAAGCTACATTGCAAGCTTCAAACATCTCAGTGTCTGACCCCCAGCAGTGCTTTTGAAATTTTTATTTTGGTTCATGTTTTGTTTGTCACAGTCTGTCCTTCTTTGTTGACTTATTCAGAAACGTCACGCAAAAATGCTCGGAATTGCCAACATTTTTCGAAAGGCTTTAAAGATAACTTGAAGCATAATTGTGCATAGTTCAAAAGCTAAATTGCTTTGAATACATACATTAAATTTGTAGAAAATGTATCTCAATTTACTTAGCGCGTCCATCAGTTGAGGTTGCCTTTCGTTGGTAGCTTTGATGGTAATTCAATGGCATTGTGACACATGTGATCAGTGAGGAGAAGTTCATCCTTTATTTCTTCCTAATCTGATGGCGGGATGGTGGCTCATAAGCACCTGAGCTGGTCACATATGAGTTTGAATCCAGCTCATCCTCTTTGGAGTTTGCACATTCCATTTCTGTGTGGGTTTCCCCCCACAGTCCAAAGGTATGTGTTTCATACTTTACCACATCCAAGGGGTTGTTACACAGCCTAGTGCCCCCTGATTCTGGGATAGTTGCTGGACCACTGCAGCCCTGCTAATAAGTAAATGGTTGGTGATAGATGGATGAATGGGTGTCTTATTAACCAGACTGTGACAAAAAAAGTGCTGAAAAAAGTTTAAAACCAAAAAAAATATATTAACCTGAATTAATTTTCCAGTCCCTGTCATGGGGATTGCTGAATAATATGTTTAAGTTTGAACCAGAACCTTGTAAAGTTTAAGCCTTTTACTGAATGTGGAATTAAGTTTATTTATTTGCTGCAGGTGAATAAGAGGGAGATGCTAATGGGGTGCTAATGATAAAATTGCTCGATATAATACTGGCTTTTTTTTTTTGCTTTTGAGCCCAAAACAAATCAGTCTTCTTCTTTCGGCTGCTCCCGTTAGGGGCCGCCACAGCGGATCAATTGTTTCCACTTCTTCCTGTCCTCTGCATCTTTCTCCGTCAAACCCACCACTGACATGTCCTCCTCCACCACATCCATGAATCTCCTCTTAGGCCTTCCTCTCTTCTTCTTGCCTGGCAGCTCCATCCCTAGTATCCTTCTCCCAATATATCCAGAATCACATGTCCAAACCAACGCAATCTCGCTTCTCTGACTTTGTCTCCAAACTGTCTAACCTGGGCTGACCCTCTAATATTTGTCCTAATTTATCTTAATTAAGATTTATGGGTACCGAAGATGTGTTGCCTCAAGAATGTAAAGCAATAACCAAGAGAACAACTATGCTCATTCTGTCTTATATTAACATTAAGAAATATCGGTGATTGCAAATGTACACTAAGCGCTAGATAACTCTAAACAAAACAGAAGTCCGGAATGAGGGGTTTGCCATTTACTTTATAGGCAAATCACCTTGAGAATTGTAAAATTCAGAGAAGGGTTCAAATTAGTATTCATAAGATAAATTATTCAAAACCCAGCTAGAAATCTGCACAGTATTCAGAAAAAAAATCTAGCACTGTAGAAAAAGAAAGGTATGAAGATGCCAGTGTTTGTGTATTTAGTGGGTCTCCTAGCCTTCGGGTATACTTTAAAGAATCCACTGGGCTCTGCCTGGCTGACTCACTCACACTCTGTGTTTTATTTCTCTCAGAGCTGTTTGCTTTGGTTGACATGAATAATAATGGAAAATATCAGTTGATCCATCCATTCTTCTGTTTTCCTTAACCACTTGTTCGCGTCAGGGTTGTGGCAGGTCACAACCTAGCCTGGCTTTGAGGCAAGGAGGAGGTTACGCTCTGGATGAGATGCCAGTCCAGGGTAGCGCACACTACAGGCAATTCATAGTGTCCAATTGACCTGAAAGACATAACTTTGGACTGTGGGAATTAACTCATGCATACATGGGGAAAACATGCAAACTGCAGACAGACTGAGCCAGATTTGAATCTGTGCCCAACTTGCATTCCTTTCTTTTTTAGATCGTTCCTGTCTGACTCTCAATTTTGCGGGCAGATACTTGAGTAAGGCTTAGCAGAAAAAGAAAAAGAAAAAAAACTGGGGTAATCAGACAAGCAAAAAATGTACTGTATCTTTATTCAAAGTTATTCATCTGCTGCAAAGTATGCATTTTTATACCCTGAATAGTATAAAAGGAAGTGTCTGGTAAATGAATAAATGAAAATGTAGATACATTAATATTGATTCAGGAAAGCCAGTGGTGACCAAGCTAGAATTATATTTGCGTGCATTAGTGGCTTAATAGATGCTTTTATACTTTGTGGCTTATTTGAGCCATTTGTGTAGCTGCACTTGCATTTTTGAGGTATCACTTTCATCTGAAGTTCTCTGCTCAATTTTCCTGCAGGCTGGACTCCACATGTGGATGACTGTGGTGAAGACTACGATGACATCTGTAGTGAAACTGGGAGCATTCGGACCGGTGAGTACCAGGTGGCGTCTTCACTTGCTGACTGTCTTACCGTGGTGATAAGGGGCAGTAAATGTGCTGAGGCCACATCTTGCTCTCCAACCGCTACTGCAGCAGACTAAGTGCACAAGTTCAAAATAGGTGTTTTCAGTTTTTAAGTGGAAAAAAGAATGGGTTTTCAGTTATTTATTTCAAAATTTCTCAATTAAGCATTTCAAAGCCAATGTGGCATAGTAATGGTCAAGTTTCACACTTTTTCTTAACTTTACTTAGGATCGTTTCCCTCAGGGTTCATCTTTTTATTGAATATGTCAACATAGATGTAGAAAAATTAAACATTTTTTGCACCATATTGCACAATAGAGAGAATATTTATTGTAATGTGTTCACGATAAACATACAGTATACTGAACAAAAAGGGACATATTATAATAATGCTTTTAAAGCACATATAATTTTGGTTTCTCGGTTTTCATAAAATTTGATACAACATTTAAATGGGTAGAAGAAACTAAAAACCAAAATAATAAAATTCTGCCATTTTAAGCCCATTTCCCATTGGATTACTCTTTTTATCAAATGTGTCAGCCTAGATATAGAAAAATTAAATGTTTTTTGCATGATATTGCACAGTACAGAGAATATTTATTGTAATTTCTTCACCATAAACATATATCAAATGAAAAGGGACATATTAGAATAATGCTTATCATTGTACATATTTTGGTTTCGCTCAGTTTTCATAAAATGTGACAAAACATTTAAATAAGTAGAAGAAACTGGAAAACAAGACATCAAGATACTGTTTCTTTTAGAATGAGATCTAGAGAGCAAAGCACAATTGAAGGAAAACCCATTTCTCTGGCATGTGTCAAGCAACAGACCACCAAAGCATAACAAGTTGCAAAGTCAAATATACAAGCACACATTCTTAAGAGCAGTTTGGCTGCCTTGTGTGAGGTAAAAAAAAGCAAAGTGTGTTCCTCAGCTGGAATAAGCAGGGCCTGCGCCCCAGTGTGTCACTCAGCAGAAGCGCAGGAGTCAGCTGATGGGTGGGGGAGCTGGGGGTGGTCAGTGGTCAGTCTAAGAAGATCTACATCTTCTCCTCACTGATCACACGTGTCACAATGCCAGGCATTCAGAGGAAGTCCCTGCAGCTTCCCAAATTCTCCAGCACCTCCTCCACCCCCATCCATGTCAAGCCACCCCCACCACTCACCCCTTCACCTTCCCTTCTCTTAAATGGAACTAATGGCTTCGACAACATGAGTGCAAGGCTGAATTTGCTCGGAGGTAAAATGGAAGGACTGAGCGATCTAATCCCAACACAAAAGCTTTCTCCTTGCATGTCCTGGTCCCCTGCATCCCTCACTTTCTCAATGCACCTCTTCTACCGCTATCATCCCTCGTAGCGCAATTAAATGACAACAATTCATATTAAGTCAAGGGCATGATGTCACTGCAGGCTCTGAATTCTTTCCAGCGCCAGTAAGCAGCAGCCTAAGTAACTGCATGCTGAGCTTTAGATGCAGCAGACTGTGTGGCACACAGACATGTGCACTACTGACCCACTGAATGACAAACTGATACAGGAAACATGATCCGTTTGCCGCCTTTACGAAATACAAATATTCCTGCTACGTGGTGGTTATTTGCGCTCATTACCCGCAATACGTTGGCACACTTTTTCTGTGTTCGGCCATACATAGGAATTCATCTAAACTCGTCTGATGGCCTTTGCGTGAAAATCCACAACTGCGGTGCCCTGATGGCTCAGCCCATGCAGTCATACTTCAGAAGTCAGTACTGGGAAATAAATCCAAATTCTCTTATGGGGAAGTGTTCATAAGCTCATCATCTTGAGAGCGTTGAGAAGAGAGCAGTTTACATTTGTAAGTTTTCTATGTAATAGAAATCCTCTGCTCTACACCATCTTGGCGTAATTTAGCTCAATACCCACAATAAATCCCAGCACGATAGAGCACATAAGTCATTACAAATTGCAGGCAAGTGACAAGATGTCCCAGCTTCTTAGCACCATAACATTGGTGGACACCATTTACTAATTGTAGTATTTTAGTATTAAGATTTGAAACACAAAACAAAAGTTTGATATGACGTGTTCAAAATGTTGTTGTTATGTATACTTTAATAATATTGATATTATTCTTAATGTGACTCAATGTATGGCAAATATTTAATTTTTATTTAATAGCTAGTATACCACACGTTTCTTTGGCTGCTGTATT
The DNA here is from genome assembly GCA_018136845.1 of Heterotis niloticus. NCBI lineage: Eukaryota > Metazoa > Chordata > Actinopteri > Osteoglossiformes > Osteoglossidae > Heterotis > Heterotis niloticus. Next base: position 20,980,023 of record CM030897.1, read on the forward strand.
ACAAAGTGGCCACACGCTGATAGTCCAGTGGCTACCATGGTACTCAGTAACGTTGCTGGTTTCTGCTGTGCATGCAGAATTTCTGCTGTTCGAGACCTGCAGCTGGGCCCCGTTTTGTTGGCACAAAGAATCACACCCGCACTCAGAATCAACAGGAGCCTCACACTTGCTGGGCACCCTGGTGCGTCATAGCCGCTCTTATAAACATTAAACCTTTTCACATTCCGCAGTGGTCGTGCTCAAGTTCTGCTCCTTTGGTATGTGAATATCAGTTTATCTCATTTTTCAACTACACCGCAAATAAGGGTGAGGGAATCCGATGCTGGTGATGGAGAGAAAGGGGTCGCACTGACGTTTTCAAGCACAAATAAGAACAGTGCCCTAATTTGTTAATATTTGGGGAAAATATGTGCTGAATTGAATGCATGTTTCTATTACAGTATCCAGTCCTAGAAACCCACACGAGGAATTCTTCATGCAGGTGTGACTTTCCATTTCTTTTTTTCCAGGCTCATTTTTGATATCTCTCCTTCCTAAAAGCCTTGTGCAAAAACAATAACAGGACGAAATGCTACATTTGATTCGGCTTCCCATCAGTATAACACACCCTCCTGACAGCAAAGATGGTGCACATTTGTCATATCAAAAATGCATAAAGAACCCCTCCGCATCGAGATGTCTTTACCAACACCCCCACTCGCACCCTCCGAAATCCACCTTGTCGCTTTATACAAGCTGTACAAATACCCATCAAAAATTAATGTGATCTCTGTATATGCACAAAGACAGACAGTGAGCAGTACTGGCAGCAGGGACTACAGTGAAACTGTACAAAACCAGGACCTACTGTAAAAATGTTCTCAAATATAATTTTTAGCAAAGAAGAAATGTCAGCGCTGAACGCTTTCTTGCGCTCCGCACTGTTTATATAGCATTTGGCTGCCCAAGCGTTTATTTTCGAAAAGCCTGCGCTTTTTCTTTTCAAAATTGCAGCTGCATTAAGCAGATTAATGAAAATTCCTCAGTCGATGCTGGGTTGAACACATCTAACAAGCTTGATAAGGTTCGGTCTATTTGGCACTCAGAGTACAAAGGATCTACAAAGAGCAGCTTTCTGCATCGCTGTGGTGCACAGTGAGACCCTTTTTTCTTTTTCTAAACTAAAAATGGTAGTGGGACCTCTGCCAGGCCCCCTGATAGGAAACTCCAAGGGGCAGCAGTGTTTGCAGAGTCATCTGGGCTACTGAACCAGCTCCAGCCTGCATGGAATCTAACACCAGGGCTTCGTAGAGGCTGCTGATGGTCGTAACTCTTCCATCCAAGTGAAATCAAGATTAATGTGAAAGAACTGCAGCCAACCCAAAGGCAGTCTTGAAAAAGTGCTTGCTAGGAACAGTGGAGCACCGTTTGGACCTGGCATGAAGCTGAAGTGAAACTGCAAGTACAATGTGTGAACCTTTGGGATAGAGGATGACGCTAAACTGCCAGTCTGAAGTAAAATTAATTGGACTGGATCCATCATAGTTTAGAAGCAACAAGCTCCACTGTACACATTTCAGGCTACTGGAAGATGTGTGAAGTTTCCTCAGCTTCATAAGCAGCCAGCTATAAGCAGCGTGTTGGTGGCCAGGGGCCAAACCATTGGTTTTCGAGGCCCCATCTGTGCAGACGAGATGATCAAAGAGGAGGTCGCATAACAGCCAGCAATGATCTGGTCCATCCTAGAGATGATGACGATAGGAACATACACCCGTGATCACACACAAAAAATACAGCCCTTCGCAGCTGCCTGTCTCACATCCTCTATGATCGAACATCCTGCAGCACAATGCTGAGAGACACACAATCACTGATGGTAACGTTCTCCTAGATGCTCAAATGGCATACAGTCTGATGACCTCTTTGACACCTGAGATGCAAGGCGTATGAAGAGGCCGGCATTTGTGGAGACGGAAAAAGTCACAAATTGAGCAAAGCCATTTCATTCCACATTATTGTGTTCTGGGGTCTGTTCTCTGGATTTTTAGAAATTCTTTAGAGTGGACTTGCTATCAAAAACAAAAGGAATGTGTTTTACCCCTTTTTGTTGCACTACTTACTGCTTTTAAGGGCTTATTATTGAGAATATGCTGTACACTACACTGTGATTAACATTAGAAATAAAAAACAGAACTCCGTAACAATCGACTGAATTTTTGCATGAAAAATGCATTTTAAATTATTGTGGGTCTAATACGTGATCTCAACAGGGATTCCAGCACCAAACCGGACAGTGACTGCTGGAATCCGTGTTTTTGCAAACTGTAATTGACAGCATTTTCACTCCGTTAAGTCACAATCAATTGCTCGGTTTTTACCTCCGCTTAAGGAACAGGTGAGGGACGAATAAAAGCAGGACAATTTATGGCACAGCGAACATTAACCAGGGATAAAAAGTTTGGGAGAGGAACAAGTGACAGATACGAGAAGCAGGATCTCTTGAGCCGATTCAAGCTTCGAGCAGGTAAACCAGGAAGGCCCGAAGGCCGAGTGCCAAGTATCAGTCTGCGGCTTTGCATCGCCTATTTCGGTTGTGATATCAGATTTATCTTAATCTGTCGTTGCGATTGGTTGAGATTGAGATTGTCCGTGTGAGAGGAAGTAGGAAGTGAATACTTGTAGTTATTATGTTAGATATTTGTTGAAGTAGTCACAGAAGCTAACCGTACAGGCTACTTTAGGGTCATTTACAGCGCATCAAAACGGATGTCCACGATGATGTTTGGCTAAAGATATTGGCAGTGCCCTCTGCTGGTTGGCAGTGTGCATAACAGTTTGTCAACTTGGAGTGAACCCAGGTACACGCCTTCTCCGATGCACATGCTATGGTACGCTCACACTCCAAACTCACACACTTGGTATTCCCTTGGTTTCACAGAGCAGAAGGATCATAAATTCTTTATAAAGGGCATTCGCACTGAGTGCTGAGCACTGGGAACTGAGGCTGTGGGACACCTGGCAGAAGTTACTTTGCTAAGGGGACCGATTTGTGCCTTTAAATGGACCACAGTGGCCTGTCTGATTTTGTGCCTGCTTTGAGGTGGAGGAGGGGTTGTCTGCGTGGTCCCTGTGATCTGTGTAATGGTGGACAAACCCGTAGCCACTGCTGCGAACAAGCACACACAGGAGAACATGCAGCTACGCTGCGATCTTCAGTGCCTGTGCTTCCGTATCAGATTCAGGGACGTGCATGTGCATTTGCGGGTCGGAATGTTTTACCCAAGGGTCATTTCGTTCTGCTATGATCTGTTTCTGTGTAATAAAGGACGAGACCGTAATAATAATGTCCGGTAATCTGTGACAACAGGTGCAGAACTCAGTACCCCTACTAAGGTCCTCGTGCCCCCATCAGTCTGTCCACAGGTCAGCATCTGCGCGTGGCTGTCAAGTACTGCCAGGTTTGGGGTTCTAAATAAAGCCACCGGCAAAAAGAATGTGGCTGCAGCATTCAAGAGTCACGCTGATGGGAGCCAGCACTGCCTGAGCGCTGTTGTTTGGATTTGTGCATTTCAGTCTGTCAACCCATACGATAGAGCACAACAGCCCAATATTGTAACTGAACAGATGGGGGGGATAAAATCCGTAAGTCTTTTGTTATACCTAACGTCCGTGAACAAGCAGCCGCAAGGCAAAACACATTTATTACATGGTACTCCAGCGATAAGAAGAGTACGTTTTAGCAACATTTAAAAACACCAGTTAAACATTCACAAATCGAGAGCAACATGAAGAGTAAACACACTGATATGCCATTCAGGTTGGCTGCCCTTTGTTTTCTCTGGCTGAAGCAAGTTGTCTCACTTCTGAAGAATCAGCGGTGTAACACCTGGTGGTGTTGCCCTCCAATCCAGGAGGTGAAATATCCTTTCATTTTGTGGTTTACAGAAGGTAGCTGCTGGCTCTTGTGTTGCGGTGGTGGGATGTAGCTGTCGGCCACAGATTAATTTGATGCGAAGGAGGAGAAGGCGTACCGATATGACCGCACCTGCTAAATCCAACAATGTTCCTGTGACTCGTGCTTTCCTTTTTTTTTTTTTTTTACAAAGACTGGAAATTTCAGGTGCGTGAACTGAATCATGGATTTCAGCCGAACTCACGGTTGCACAAACCGGGCCGCATGCACATAGATACACACACGGCAACAAGACTGTGCGATGCAGTGGGATCGAGCTAAAAAGGAGATTGGCATTTATAGAACGACGAATATGACCATTCAAAGAGGATCTAGGTTTGAAGATGCTGTGTTTTCACATACTCGTGGTGCCCTTGTAAATCCTCTCGCCCAGCTGGAAATTGTGGTTTTGAATGGATTCACTGGGTCAGATGCTAGCGCAGGTTCTGAAGGCTTGCGCATTCCTCGAGGTGTTGACCTCATAGTGTGACGTGGCTGTAGGCTAGTATATGATGAGGATGCAGAAGGCCCACCAAACAGGCACCAAGCTGGAGCTTCTGGTCAGGGACAAAGGCTGTGACTGCGGTTGTCTGCTCCTTGTGTCCTGCTGTGAACCTGGACTACATGGTCAGACATCTGCAGAGCCCTCCCAGGGCAATGCAGTCCAGGCCGCTAGGCAAGGTTGCTGCTGGAATAGAAGCTGGATGTCTCTGACACAGTCTTGGAGACGCTGCGTGAGGAGGAGCCATTGGAGGCAAGGTCTAGGGAGGGTCGGCGTGTCGCGGCTGGCTCCTGGACCCCCACCTCATGGTCCTCCTCCCCTGGAGCCATCACAGTGCACACAGTACCCTCCATGCGACTGGCCTTATACACACTGGTCTGGGTCTGGAGATAGCGGGTGGACTTGAGCTCCAGGCCCTCATAGGAGCCATCAGGGACACAAGGACACCAGTGGAAAGCCTGCTTAAATCCTGCTCGGAATCTAATGGGCAGAAATGGCAAGGATAAATTTCAGTGTGGAAAAACAAACACAGCGCTGCTTACGCTCTGTAAGGTTTTGCAGATTCAGTATGAAGTGTTTGCATTCTGCTGAAAAGTTTCTCTCAAGTTCCTTGTCTGCATTTCTCTGTCAAAGTTAATACCACAGCAGATCACAAAGGAAAGGATACATATGTGCGCCACCTTCGGAGTGGTTGAACTACAGAGCAACTGAGGGTTAAAGCAAAGTAATGGAACGTGCAGGAAGGTCACCTGTCATTGAGGCAGCAGTAGATGATTGGGTTGTACATCGTGGAGCTCATGGCCAGCCACATAACGGCAAGGTACACCTGCTGGATGAAGGTGTGTTCAAAGAGGTCCGGGAAAAACTCATAGAGCAGGAAGTACACGTGGTACGGCAGCCAGCAGGTAGCAAATGTGCACACCACCACAATCATCATCTTCACCACCTAATAGGGGAAGGAGGAACAGAGGGGAATGGATCAAGAAAGGCGATGGAGGCACACAATCATGCATCCACACATTTCCCAAGCTGTTTGTCCAGAGTCTTAGAAGAGCGGGAAGCTGTAGTTACAGCTCAGATAAGATGGCAAGAGGACTAAACGACACAAAACGCAACCCGTCCTATTTGGCCACGGTGATGGCCCTCATGATGGCATGTATTCAGACATATTAAACTATAAAAAAACAAAGGAAATGCTGCGGATTTATGTAACCCAGCAGTAAATGTCTTCTAAAAACAGCACAACAAGACGGTCTAGTACATAATGTTAAAACACATTACGATAATGGGTTTAGCCCAGACAAGCTGGGCTGAAACAACCCAGCATGCATTCTGTCCCATACTGACCCAGCACTGGGTTGTTTTTAAGCCAGCAATTTTTTCAGAGCAGAACACAGCGGAGAGACCTTGCGTTTGGCGTTGAGTTGCTCCCTGTAGCGGTCTGAGGAGTCGCCCGGGATCTCGCTGGCCCACAGCGTGAGGCCCACCACCAAGTAGGCACAGCCCATGACCAGCAGGGGCAGGAAGTAGATGAGCCCTGCCACGCATAAGAAGTACCTGCGAGAACACAACCATACAGAGAAAAGGAAACGTGAACATGGAAGCCAGATGAGAGACCGGTGATAGTGTTGTTGAAGATCCCGTTTTTTTCTACAAATGGGAAAAGCCTCTGTTTCATTTTTCAGAGATGCTGTCCCCAGCAACCTTAAATTTGAAAGGTACTCAGTTATTCGGAGCAACACACATATTCCTTGTACCCTCTCAAATAACAGTTAAGATTCTGCCAGCGATTTTTCTGCTGAGAGGACAGCGATTGCTTTTCTGTACAAAGCTTTTGCCTCTGAGATAGACAGAGAGATGGCATATCACAGCCGTTGACGGCACTCCGGGGAGACAGCGTAGGCCGACGTGCTTCTCTCGGGGCACAGAAGGCCTTCGGCTCACTACCTGTTTGACAGGTGATTGTCTGCAATTACAATAACAAAACCGTTTGCATGAACGAAACCACAGGATCATCACACAGTGGCAAAGGCAGGCGTGCGTTACATACGAACGCATTTAAATCTTTTTCGCTCATTTTTTCCAGGGTCGTGAGCACATGTTTCGGCAAAAGAGCAAAACGATGTTGTTTGTCCCTACGGTTTGCCAGAAGCTGAGAATGGACTTAACATTGCACAAACACTTGACCGCCGCACAGTGTTGCACACGAACCATGCTTACGCAGTAGTTTGTATTGCATTTTACTTTCTTGAAGCCAGAATGATAAGTGAAACTACTTTTTCTTCTTCGTATATTTTTGTATGCACTCAAAGGGTCAGAAAATGAGCGGAATAATGGAGAATCGGCGACAAAGGGAATAAGATCAAGTTTCGGGTCTGTGTCCAGAGCTGTCAGGATGTCTGGCTGACCAGAATTTTGAGTAACCTGCAAAAGGCAGCCCAATGCTACGCAAACCTTGCCAAAATACAGAATGAGATGCCCAGCTATGAGACACCCGCAGACAGCCAGCAGCCGGGGGTGTCTGTAGGCAGGTTACTGAGACGGTCCTCTGTGATGAACTAGGAGTCCAGGTGAGAGTCTTTGACATCCCGTCCGTGTCCTCGGACCGGGAGACAGTCAGTCAATATGTTCTGACTGTAGTATGGAAGAAAATGCAAAAATTATCTTTCTGCCTTGCTTTGGCTTAACTACTTCTTACACCTCAAACCCCATTTGACTGAACTCAATGTCCTGTGTTAAAGTAATGGGCCTCTAAATGCTATGTGATATGTGGATGTCCATTTCTATCCAGTATAATAATAGATACAGACTTGAGAGCCAGAGACTGGAATGAGCATAGCTGTAGTGGTAAACCAACCCCCCAGCCTACACTCTTTGTCCTGGTGCAGTGGCTTATGGCTCCCTGCTGGCTGGTGTCAATCAAAGGGGTGAGCAATTTGCAGAGAGAATGACTGTTCCATATGCAAAGGACAACAACACATGATCTGTTCGCGGCCTGCGTTTATGTCTCTGTGCAGCACAGTGCAGGCAGGTGGGGACTTCAACCATCCGGTAGCGAGTAATACTCAGCTCTGCCCAGTCACAGCCAGAGGAGCAGAAAAACACAGATGGTGGTTGATCTCGCGTCCGAGAATGTTTCTTTCACAGCCCGATAGCAGACACACCATCGTTCTCTGAACTGAATTACAGGAGCAGTGCTGTTCCTGTTCACTTGGCAAGAGCGGCGAATTGATTATGGTTCCATTAAAATGTAATAAGCGCAATACCAATTTCAACACGAAAATTCTAATTGCCATTCTGCAACTCATCAAAAGTCATATGTACATGAAACTCAGACAGTCTGGAACATTAAAAGCTGTTAACAAAATAGAAAATATTAACCTGACACGTTCAGCAGCCAACTATGCCAGTTTTTGCAGCTAGCATTTACACAACAATCGGATGTTGGTTTCAGTCCGGCTCAGTGAAGTCTGCTCCTGATGTTCTCCTTGCATTCATCTAGATATCCTTTCCTCCCACAGTCCAAAGGTGTGTTTCATGGGAACTGGTGACTAAATTTCCTGTTTTCTGTGTGTGTGCGTGTGTGTGTGTGGCTAAATTGTGATGTCTCATTAATGGTGTGCCCTAGCATAGCCTAGCATTCCATCTGTAAGGGAAAGGACCTAAACCGCTAAAACCCAAAATTGTACAAACAGTTATAGATCAAGAAAGAAAGAAAGAAATAATGACTATATTAGAAGCGCTATCGGGATATAAAAACATATATTTAATGTAATTTGCACAATTTCTTAAAATATTTTATTATGTCAAAACTGTTGCATTAGCAATCTTTGTTCCCAGGATATAGTTTATATTATTCAATATTTTTTCATAGACAGTCAATAATATATTATTACTGAAATATACTATTTTTCAAGCACATACATTAGTTCAGTTATGTCATTTACATTCTGAAAAAGCGGAAATAATTTAAACCCTAAAGCACTGGTAAATAAATAAAGCATTTTGCATGATTTATTTACAATCTTATTCGTGTGGCTATTTTTCTCAGTTAATTTGTTGGTGCATTTACGCCTGTTTCCTTGGGAATCTTTGACATGTGTACATCCCAAAAGCCCTACACACTGGAGATTTAAAGTTTACTATTGAATATTCAGCAGCTGGGATGAAATTCTGCATTATGTAGATGATGGGCCAGGGTGGAATTTGTCAAACTGTATTAATCCTGCTCCTCAACAGGAGGGGTAACCTCGTGGCACAAAGGAGCTGGCAGAATTGTTTATCGCTGGGACAAGCCATAAGGGTGCATAGCTCAAAAGCTTTCAGAACTGCAAGTGGCTGCAGCACAATAAAGGAACTGCTTTGGGATATATTTACTCTGTTATTATTATTATTATTATTATTATTATTATTATTATTATTATTATTATTATTATTATTATTATTATTATTATCTTGTGGTACCTGGTACCAAGAACGAAGTCGTTAGCAGCAGATCCTTTAAGTCCTATAAGTTGTGAGGTGAGGTCTCCATGGATCGAACTTGTTTTTCCACCACATCCCACAGACGCTTCATTGGATTGAGATCTGGGAAATTTGGAGGCCAATTTGGAGGCCAAGACAACACCTTGAACTCCGTGTCATGTTCCAACACATCAGTTTCAAGAACTGATTGTTCACTTGAATTTTTTAAAAATAAATATAAAAACAATGAAAACAGTGCATATCAGGACAGTACTGCAGGGTTGGGTTTATAAAGGTCTCCAGATTAAATGCCAAAAGGGGCTTTGCTCTTGCCCATTTAGCAAGTGTCCTGAACTACAACCTGAAAATTAAATTATATATATATATTAAATTATATATATATTCCCAGAAGAGTCGGGGCTGTTATAGCAGCAAAGGAGGGGACAACTCCATATGAATACCCATGAATTTAAAATGGGAAGTTCAACAAGCACATAAGGGTATGATGCTCAGGTACAAATATAGTATATATATATACCTGAGCATCATACCCTTATGTGCTTGTTGAACTTCCCATTCTAAATTCATGGGTATTCATATTGAGTTGTCCCCTCCTTTGCTGCTATAACAGCCCTGACTCTTCTGGGAAGGTTTTTCACCAGATTTTGGAGCGCGGCTGTGGGAATTTGTGCCCATTCACCCACAAGAGGATCAGTGATGTCGGATGAAAAGCCTTGGCTTGTGGTTGGCGTTCCAGTTCATCCCAGTGGTGTTCAATGGGATTGAGGTCAGGGCTCTGTGCAGCCACTCAAGCTCTTCCAAACCAACATGGGGAAACCGTGTGTTTATGGAGCTCAATTTGTGCACAGGGGAGTGCACAGCCATGCTGGAGCAGGAAAGGAGCTTCTTCCCCAACCTGTGGCCACAAAGCTAGACGCGCACGGTTGTATAGAATGTGTTTGTATGCTGTATGGGTGTGGGTGAAACAGCTCAATTCAGTCATTAGAAAGGGTGTCCACACACTTTTGGCCATATAGTGTAGTGTAATGAGTTTCCCAACAGGGATGTCTTAAGCTTTTACAATACATAGTGATTTGAACAAAGTATCTGGTATATAAATGTAAAAATATAGTACAACTCCATCACATATTACAGATGTGCTGTTAGAACAAGTGTGCAACTGTGTGTTTGAAAGCTGTAGAGATGTAAGGTGAAGTATTAGTGGAAAACTGGGCACAAAGTCACATGGAGCTCCCTAACTCCCAAATACATCCAAACAGCCCCCTGGCCGGGAGACCAAGATGTATAGTAAATGATGGATGACGGTCGTGTCTCTCGATCCTTTTGCAGTGCGTTACCAGCACAGCACTAAATCATTTGTAAATCTGTCAGGATGACATTTATTAAAGTCCTGCTGCCAATTCTCAGAACTTACCTTCACCAACAGTGACGACATACAGCAGACCTCACTAAAAATGGTAATAGGGCAAACTTTTAAACTACATCGAAGCATAACTGATGGAAATTCAGGGACTGAGAAGTAGACATCACAATCTGTGCTTTCGTCAGGTTTGTGTGCTTGAACCACGTTCACTGGATGTTTAACACTGCCATGTTATTAAACTTTGTCCAGTTCACACAAATTAATTGTTTTTGCAATTTTGGCTGAATACACGTGATAGAAGAAAAATACTTCAAAAACAACAAAAAGAGAATTTTAATAGTCTGGCATCTGAGTAGATGTTAAAAGGTTATCATCAGTGTTTCAAAGGCATCCTTGCAGGTTTCAGATAACAAACCCCTGCGTGATCAAAATGTCCTGAGAAATAGTAAAACGCAACAGGGGGGTAGAAGTCATCCCACAGCAAACTGGGGGCAGAATTAAAACGTTGACAGAATCGGATGGACAGAAAGGGAATACACAGAGATGGACCATGTTTTATAAATAAGCTTGAGTTTATACATATGTGTTTCCCTGTTGGGTGCAAACACCGAGAACAGCATTGGCCACAAAGAAACTTACATGCGTTTGAAGTTCCAGACTTTGTACTCAGGCCAGTCGATGTAGCAGACGATGCGGCCGGGCAGCTGTGCTATGCTGGAGTAATAGTACTGTGGGAAGGCCAGGCAGAGCGCCAGCAACCAGATTGCCCCCACAACCACCTTGGTCTCCCGTGACGCCATACGCTGCTGCAGGGGGTGGATGATCGCTACATACCTGGGGACAGGGACAAGGACGGGGATGGGAGTGGGGGTTAGCAAGTACGTGCATAAAACCTTCACGTGTGGGAATGTGTGGAAACTTGGACTTTTGCCACATTCAACACTGAGGTTTATTAATAAAGCCTGATGCTCTCTCAGCTCATTAGGTAAAGTACAGCCGGTGCCCATAATTCAAATTCACCCATCAAGAGTAAAATAAAGTGCTACAGCATATGCAGTGTTTAAGAATATAATGCTCAAAAAAATAAAAAGGCATCTTTTGTCACCAAACCGAAACCACAAGGACAGCTGTTACCCTGTCTAGCTGTGCTCCTACTACGGTAAAACAAAGGTGACACAGCACATCTCGCTTGGCTTTGCTTCCAAGCTGTCACCACGGCGCCATCCGTTTTCAGGGACGTGTTGTGAAATAACACGGACTCGGCAGGATGGCTTCTCGTGACTCATTGAGAGGTAAGGTAGCTTGACGAAGAAGGGTGATGCACATCATAAATTACAGGAGCAACGTCGGCTAGAAGCTCGGGGGGCGGACACATGCATGGTCGAGATGATGAATTTCGGTGTTGGGGAAGATGGCGAAGTTTTAAGCCATTTTGGAGACATTTATTTTTATGTTTTATTATTTTGGCATCTTTTTTTTCGCTTAATGCCAATACAAAGGTCCTCACCATGCTGATTGGTTGTAACAAATCAAAGGCAACAAGACAGAATAAAAATGTGTCCGCCAACAACTATAATCTAACACCTCAATGCAGTAGTCAGGCTCCAAGTTCAGTTTAGAGTCCCAAATCCCTGATTGAGTTTTTGTGGTAGTTTCAATTGCAGATCTTTACATTTAATAAAAATTATAACTGTCATTTGTTAAGAAACATAATAAATGACATTTTAATTTATCTCTATGTTGTGTTGCACTCTGTCACCCTCAGTATTGTTTCTTATTAGAACTACAGTAACTAAAATCTTGTTTTTTGTTATTGTTTTTTGTTTGAAATTATACTGTTCAGGAACTTCTCAAAAAATTCCGCTGCTTGGTGGTCATAACAGAAATGTGCCTTTAGTTTAGTTGAGGAAGTTTAGTTAAACTTGCTGCGATCAGTTTCTCACACTGTTTGTTGGTTGATTCCTTCCTTTCTAGTTTTTTTTAATGTTGTCTTGTAGGTTAAGTTTGAAAAGAAAAAATTACCAGCCCATTGAGTAAGAGAATGGTTCAAAACTCATATCTGAAACAAGAAGTCCTTAATATGAAGCTGTGGACTTTTTTTGTTGAAAAAGATTGGCATTAAAGGAAACAAATAAAACATGAAGCTCCTTATTTAATACTTCTTTAAATATGAAAAATGTTTCAGTTTGATTCTGAGTCAAGATTCCAACACATAACAATTCGAGTCAGAGAGAAGCCAGAGTGCGGGTCTCAAGTGCTGTGGCAATGACAAACACAAAAGACAAAAAATTCAAGTGTAAAATCAAAAGCGTTAAACATTTGTGCTGGGTAAATACGTCAGCCTGGGCCTTTCAGCCCACGACAGCTGGACTCACAGCTTCATAAACGAATTAAACGGAAGACAATGAGCGGCTAATGATGCCTTGGTTTGCGCGAGGACCAAGGAAGGTCTACCGGGAACCTGCAAGTGCAGAAGCATCTGGAAAACACTGCCAGTCTCTGATGTTGACTCTCATACTCCAATCCATCTTATAACTCCACGGCACATTCTAGCGAAAAATGACCTGCAGACGCAGACAGGTTCTACTTCACTGGAAGGTGCGACTTGTACACTCAGACAGGTTCTGCTACACTGATAACATGCATGTTGCCAGCGTCAGCGTATCCACTACTACGGTAACCTAAAACTCGCTGTGCAGCAGCCAAGCTAGACCACGGTTTATTATTATGACCCTTTATTTAGCTAAGGCCTTCATCCAGGGCAACTTACAATATTATGTAACCAATTTACAGTTACTGTATATACAATAATTATTTTGCAATTCTTGTTTCAGAATAATTCAAGGTAAACATCTTGATCAGGGATTCCATATCAGCAAGAGACCTTCACGTTACAAGGTGACAAGCCCTACACAACATGCTACATGAGCTTTGAAGACATGAACGTAGCTCTGAAAACTGTTCTAGATTATTAATTACGGTACTTTGACAGTTTTAAATGAAACACTACAGCCTTGGGAGGCTATGAATGAGTCTCTATCAAACATGATTAGACAGATGGATGACCTCAAGACCCTTCAGACTGAATGAGGAAGTAAAGCTGTGTGCTAATGCAGATCTACAGAACGTTTAAGGCTGTGTGGATGAGAAGAAATGGAATATCTTGGCGAGTAGGTGGAAAAAAATATAACATGACCGAGTTGATGAAACGTGCTGCAAACTATGCTGGGAACCCATGGAGTGGGTGTGAGCATAAGGGTAAGCGAAACCTTTTGACATCTGACTGTCAAGCGTGTTTGCGGGCACTCTGGAGCGTGAACATGAGGGTCTGCAGCCATCTATTCCAATGTGTAGGACTATATGGAGAAGATCAATGAGATGAGGAGAAATCCCAGCAGCAACCATGTATCAGCGTCCCAAAGATGTCAGTTAACACCACACGAACTGGAGATAAAGCTACATAAACAAAGGTCCTCCAGCAATGACCGCTGGCACTGAATAATGTTTGTACAATGTTGTAATTTATACCTTGCAACTTTGCAATACATATTTTTTTTGTCCCTGCTGGATTGTTGTTTTAGGAAAACGACAAGGACATCTAAGCAGATGCAGGACACGCTGGCTGGGAGCCTGAAAATAAATGCATTTCTTTTAATGGTCATGATTTCCATCCCTGTATTGAAGCCTCGGGGCTTTTGTCTGTCTGCCTCACGGTTCAGCATGGTCTCATCCTGTAACCCCAAGCCCTCACTACCCCCCCCCCCACGCTGGTCCTTTTACTCTCATAGCCCAGCACAGTTCAGCTGACACCTGCTTGCTTCATCTCTAGGATGTCAGGAGCCTTTGTGTGTTTGTATGTGAGTGTGTGCAGGGGGGATTTGTACCCAACATGCAAAACCTCAGCTACACACCTGGAACAGATGAGAAACACAGAGAGACAGAAAGGTGGAGGTCACCGTTTTAGAGTTCCTAATTATTTTTTGCTTTGGTATTTAAGGTTGGTTGTAAACATGCAGGCGTCAGCCAGCCGTGAGAATCACGCCGATGATGAAAAAACGGAATTTAAAAGGCATACGAGACACATATGGTGAAGAGAGGATGGTTCAAGGTGTTGTACGGGAAAAAAATTAAGGCATTTCCTCAGCAGTGACACACACGCGCGCACACACACACACAACCTCTCCTGTGATGTAAATAGCATTGAGCGTGAAACCCCAAGGTGGTGACTGGAAGCAATTAGAATCTGCAGATGAACAAAGGCAGCTGGAAGAATTTTGTCAAGCATATTCATAATACAAAAATAACATTTCAGATTGTCACGTTGGACCTGAGGTCACGCACCGAAAAAGGTGCAGGAAGCTCGGCGAAACCTTAATGTAATGGAGACTAAAGCCCCATTATAAGACTTCTCTGAGATGTACCGCTTGAACCTTCAAAGCACCTTAGAAAAGAACAACGAATAACAGCAGAGGGTCAGGATGGTCTTTACATCACTTTGTTCCTGTATGTTGGCTGCCGCAAATCACACATGCAATGATCTACACACCTGACGGGCAGTGATATAAGATCAATGTCAGCCCTCCAGTGCCTGTTGTATTATTCAATATCTAGAACACCGATGGCTCTGACAAGACCTACCGAGTGGCCAAGACCCTGAGGTGACCAGATCGATGGTCAATGAAGTCTCCCTGGCCAATGGCTGCTCAGCACCGCCTTCCGCTCTGTGTGCCAACATTATAAAGGTTAACTGAATTTTAAAGCATTGCAAAGGTCATGTTTATGCCTCTGCTCAGGGGAAAACCGAGATTAGCATGTGTTTGACAAACCATCATACTGTAAATTAAGGCAGGTGAATGCAATATGATTTGGCATTTTGTCGTTATAACGGGCAAGACAAATATTGGCATCTAGTTCATTGCTTAGTGTTGGTGTGTGTGTGTGTGTGTGTGTGTGTGTGTGTGAAATATTCATTTATTTCTGACTTTATTATCCATCACTGCTGGACTAGTGCAGAGTACTGGTGGTCTACAGCCTGTTGATAGTAGTCAGATTAGTACATTTTTAAGGCAGTTACAAATGTTTGAGGGTTATTGGAATGTTAATCTCTTTACCATTTCAATCATTTCTGCAATTTCCTCTTATGTTGCTCCTATACAGCATAGTGCAAGCAGACTGGGGTCATATTTTCCCAAGCAACAAAAGGTGCAGGGAACATGCGTCCTAAGAAGTTGTTCAGGCCACAGTCTCATTTCACATTACATTGCACATTAAACCAGCACGAGTTAAACCCTAAAACGTGTTAATTTATTCAAAACTGTCCCTACACTTTAAATAAGCACAGCAGACATGCTACATATTCTAATATAGTACAGTATATACCAGTAAAAACACTTTTAAATTTCCTTTTGGTGCAGTGATTAGATTTTTAAAATATAACAATAACAATGAATCCAAAAAAACTGATGAGAAGAGGGTGGGAGAAAATGAGTATCTTGGTAGTCACGGCAACAACATGACTGAGTGACTTTGAGCAACAGGCACTTAGATACTCTGTATGATGTCTGGGAATAATGAAAATATAAACAGGTCTGACATGCATCCTCATACCTCAGACCTTGTTTCCCTGTAATTCTGGAAATCCCAGTATCCTGTTTTAATAAGAATGGGCTGACTTTCCATTTTTTTGCATTCGGAATTATTAACTCTTTGGGTATAATGGGCTACTGATATATTTATGAGCATTTTGACCAAGGTTTGAGGGATGTGAAATGCACTTTTAGTGATGATAATGTGCAGTGGGTTCGTAGATGTCGTGAAGAGGAGGAGATGGGCAAGAAAAGTCAAGTTTGGGTGGTGTGTGATGAGAAGAAAGCAACCCAGACAAGGCAGAGAGCAGAGAAGTTAGATATGAAGGATGTGCCGTGTTTGTGGAATGAAGGCACCGTGAGGGGTGCGTGAGCCGATCGGACGGACACGGCGTGCCGGGTGAGACGCACACCTGTCCAGGGCGATCGCCGTCATGGAGTAGATGCTGGCGAACACGGCGGCGATGGGGAAGAAGTTGTGGAAGCGGCAGTAGACGAGCCCAAAGTACCACTCGTTGTGCACGGCGTACGTGAAGTTCACCACCGTGTTGAAGGCCGACATGGACGCCTCGGCGAACGCCAGGTTCACCAAGAAGTAGTTGGTCACGGTTCTCATGCGCTTGTGCGCCACGATGATCCAGATGACCACCACGTTGCCCACCACGGACACGACCACGATGCTGCCGTACGCGATCGCCCACAGCACGACCCTCCATACGGGCTGGACGAACTGATTCCAGTACACGTCCGAGCCGTTGAGCCCCGTCGAGTTGGTCCAGTTGTCCGGAGCGAGCGTGGTGGCGAGCAGGGCATCCATCGCGCCTTCTTCGCCTTCGCCCGTGTCTGCGCGTACAACCGTTCTAAGTCGCACACTCGAATCCCCAGGCAAATAAAGCAGCGGTCTACAAGGACGTTGGCTTAAATCTCTTATATGCACAATGCGTGGAAATAACTTTTACCTCAGAAAAACATAAAAGGCTTCCCTAATACTGACTTGAAGCGAGGACTTGAGCGGTTTCCGGAGGGAACGTACTTGGCGATCAGGGTCTCCCGTCCGTCTCCCGTCTGTCTCCCGTGCGTCTTCTCTGTGTCACCTGTGTGTCACTTGTGTGTCTCCCGTGTGTCTGCCGGGGGTTTCGGACCCGAGCTCCTCCGCCCAGGGTTACAGCGCGCTACTGCGACTAAGGTTCGACCACGACGCGCACGGCTGCCAACTCGGGGCGCTTTTGCTGATGTTAATCCTTTTTTTTTTTTTTTTTTTACATGGAAAATAAAATAATCTTGATGCAAATGACTTGCATTTTTTTTTTAAATGAAAGGCTTAACTTAATTCCCTCTCATATACATGCAACTCCGCATCTTGAGGAGCCTTTCCAGCGTTTCCACCGCTCGCTAACGGCGGGTAAAACTAAGTGCGGGCTGACGGGCTGTTTTGCGCAAGCAGCCACACCTCCTGCTTCCTACCTTCTCCCTATATGTAGTGACCCCATCCCTGCCACCCACCCAAACCCCGTGCTCACTGTTGTCCGCCAACACTTTGCCACTGCACTTATGAATGACTGCGTGGCCAGAAAAACAATGCGGTTGCGCTTACCCGCACAATGGGAGCCAATTGTAAATTAGCGGTAAAACGGTGTAAGTGCGCAGCATAACCTGCATAGCACGCAAACAGAAAGAACAGTAATGGCAGCTTTGCTGCGCAAACCTTACAGAACACAATTCACATTGTACTACTTATTTTTTTATTATTATAAAAAGTTAAGGGAAATGCATTGTGCACAGAAGCACCGCTAACGTAGCAGTCAGTCTCACGTCTAGCGCTCGTACTTTTGCGCCTCTTCGTTTTTTTTGCTGATCTGGCTCCCCGGTGCGGTGTCAATGATGCGTGCCCCCCCCCCCTTTTTAAATTTTTGTCTTCCACCCCCCGCTGGAATTTTTTCTTTTTTGTCCCCGCAAAGATGAGAGTGCGCAAGCCAGAGGCGCGTAAAGATGTTGGCTTTTAAGAACGCAAACGCGCCCGCTTGCCTTTTGCGACGCCACTAGGAGAGCAGCGGCTCGTTAAATGCTGCATTGCGGACTGTTTTCTGCACAAGTGTCTCCACAGCAATTCATAGATCCGCAAAACAGATGTCCTGCTTTAAGGAATATAATATTTTTTGGTGAGAATATGTGTCAAACCAAACTCAAAGCCATCTCCTTTCACACATTAAACCACCATTGTAAATCACCCAGCAATGGCCCTTATGCCCTCTTAATAGACACAGCAAATGAATTTGTTGATAAAAGAGAATGCATTTCCTTTCCACAGAAACAAGCAGTGGGTTTGTGCCCCAGGGATGCCCTCAGAGAACAGAGTTTCCAAGCTTCTGTGTAGATACCTTCTGAAGGACAGTGTGGATTCCGCACTGAATATATTCTCTACAGCCAACAGGCGGGAACGTTTGAGGAAACGAGCCCAACGCCTATATGTGGGCTCTGGTGTGGACTTGCTGCAGGCCGAGAGACCGAAATGTTTAATTTGCTCATGCTTCAGCAGTGAAGAAAGTCCGGAATCAAATGAATGATATAGTGACAAATGTGTTCGGGATCTGCTCACGGCGTCTGGTGTCTGAACCAAACTGCACCCCTTAAATCAATCCAGCAGACCTGGGATGAAAAGGAATGGTGGCTTTTTGCCGGCGTGTTCTGATTATTCCAGCAGATCCCACCAGAGGTTTTATTTTTCGCATTGAGTTCATTTTTGTGTTTGGGCTGCTGCGATTTTAGGAACTTCGGGTTCAAAAATCTGAAATCAGTCCCTCATCATTTCTCTGCTCCACATAAAAGTTTCTTTATTCTACTGCTGTCAGTAGAGCAGCTGCTTGCACGCAGCCACGAATGAAAACCTCATTTAAACCCCTGAAGAACCCTGCTATTTGGACCAGTTTGAAAATTCCCAGTTTGTGTTACTTAGCGGCTGCTCAGCAAAGTTCACGCTCTTTCTTTCTTGTTTCGCCGAAAGAGTGGATGTTCATTCACCGGCCGCTTTAATAGGCTGAAAACACACAGTTCACCCCGCACACTTGTGCTGCACGTGGTCATGACTCAGTATATAAACCCCACAGACATGGTCTAGAGGTCCTACTACGGTCTAAATGAACATTAGAATATAGAATATGTGTGCCCTAGGTGATTTTGGTGACTGTCACTTTGGTTCCAGCATTACAGAAACAGCCAATTTCACAGGACTTTTCCACTCCACGCTTGTGGCCTTACTTTATTAAAGTAGCCTGCACTGTCCAACCACCAAAACCAGGAGAGCATCAAGAAATCTGCAGAAATAGCAAAGCTGGCATGCAAACACAGAATAAAATGCCCATGGAAACAAGTCCAGCCCTTTGTTGCTAAATACCATTCTGGAGTTAAAAGAGGCTTCTAATAAAGTGGCCGGTAAGCGTAGTTTACGACCCATTCTTTAACACAAAGCAGAAACCAAACGTGCAGATGGGAGGGGACTTTTTAAAACATATACAAGACTGAAACTGCCTGACAGTCTATTTAGTGAAGGAAATTACATTTTTGATGAGATATAAAAGTTGTGTCGGTAAAAATAATGTGAAAACTTTCCAAACTAATAATATGGATGATTTGAAGCTCTGCTTACTTCCTCTAGTGGTGACTATAAAAATAACAGCAGAGGACGACACTGTTGTCAGTGAAGCATTACTCACGTTTGGGATTGTTGTGCCATCCCTCCCTCCATGTGTTTCCCCTTGTGCATG
This sequence comes from Heterotis niloticus, assembly GCA_018136845.1. Classification (NCBI taxonomy): domain Eukaryota; kingdom Metazoa; phylum Chordata; class Actinopteri; order Osteoglossiformes; family Osteoglossidae; genus Heterotis; species Heterotis niloticus. Next base: position 20,999,650 of record CM030897.1, read on the forward strand.
CATATTGCCACGGCCAAATTTAGGATGAAATGTGGGCTGTGCGTCTTGATGTGAAAAGAAAATATTTTTCTATTTAGTGCTCAGATTTTTCACAGGCAAAGTAATATTCCCTTCCCTGGTTGGTCTTCAGATTTTGAATGGGTCCTAGAAATAATTGAGCTCTTACTTTATAGCAATGGGAAGCATAAACACTGAGTAATAATAGACCCTTTTCCACAGGTTGTTCTCTTTCAAGAATAAATAAATATGTGTGCAAAATATTGAACCGATGAACTGCAAAATGGATAAAATGTTCGACAGCAGAGATTACAGAATATTGCAGTTAAATGAAAGTTTCTCGCTGTAAGTAAATTTAATAACAAATTAAAACCTTAAAATATGTTATTTTCATTTATCATTTTTATATGTGAATCACCAATTCACAAACTAATTCTATATTTTAATTGCATAGTACAGTTTCTTTCTTCTAAAAAAAGGTTTATGCCAGTTTATTACGCTTTGATAGATAAACAAAGATGGTACAGACCATTTAGCTGCCTGAAAACTAATTATATGTTAATACTTTTCACTATAATATTATTTAGTAGCTTAATGTCAGCTTTGGCTAAATGGTCTTATACCATATAATTTTTATAATTGGGACTTTTGTTCCAAAACGCAAAACATAGATACAAAAAAACAAGGGATGTCACCAAAATCAGCTTTGACTTTAGGTAAATCTAAATTATATGAGTGTGACTTACAGTAATTCATTTATACCTTTTTACAATGACTGCTTTTATTTATACAATAAAAATTGACAATGTGGAACAAATGGTCTACACTACACAAATGAAAACATCATGAACAGACAAGATACTTTAAACCATCATCCAGACAGGAAATGAATAACAAATAAACAGGTACTAATTTGCATAGGATATCTCATGGCCTAAAATGGATCGTGGTGAACATTTCATTCAGTTTATTCAAGTTCATTCATATACAAAGGTAAATTCTTCCAGCTATTCATTGTTCTTAACTGCTTATCCCGGTCAGGGTTGTGGTGGTTTAGAGCTCATCCCAGAGTCACAGGATAGGAAACCCCACTATGGATGGGATGTCTATTGCCAGGTGGCCACACAAACACACACTATGGGTACTTAATAGTGGCCAGTTAACCTGAAACGCATGATGGAGGAAACCAGAACACCAAGAAGAATCCCAAGCAGACACAGACAAAACTCCCAAAAGACAGAGAGGGTTGTGAACCCACACCTGAACCTCCCAGATAAGATGAGCCTGCAGACTCTAACACCATGCTGCCCAGGCTACGATGACATTCTGTCGTTTAATATGCAGTGTGGAAAATGCTCTCAGCACACATTTTTCACCCCAAAAATGCTGTATTTTCAATATACATTGCAGTCTGTGCTTCACAGATGGAAAAGCCACTATCCATTGGTTCAGCTTCCTTATTGTACCAGATGTTGTACGTGATGTCGTAAGTTGCAGACCTATTCCTGGATCCCTTTTTACTTTCTATCCTGTTGACAATTTTTCTTCCCGTAAGAGACATTATGTCATTCCAAGTAGGTTTTGGAGAAATTCTCTGAAACTTGATCAGACGCAGGCCGTTCAATTCCAACACCATCTAAGTATAAAACGAGGAAAACAACAATAATAATTTTGCAATATATCTGCCAATTCCTTTCATCGGCACTACATGCTGCTCCTGTACAGTTAGAATCTGTAAAATAAGTCCTGCAGTTCCAGTGTAAAACGTGGCTAACACTCTGTTAGCTCTGTCATTTGGTGTATATGGCCCCTACGTATGGCGCTGAATTTCTGCGCCACTTTTGTCATCAGAAAAATGACGTTTGTGCTGTTTGCCTTCGCCATTTCCAGGTTGATGCATCATAATGATGCACATTTCAGGCAAATGAAAGCCGCAGTTGCTAGATGTCTCTGTGTGACAATCATACTCTCACATGACAGCGTGTTGGGAAGCTATAAACAAACGCAACTCAGAGAAAGGGAGCAATAATTCCACCCCCATTTGGTGGGCACAAGAGCTGTGTTTTTTTTTTTTTTTAAGATTTTCTAAGACCGGTGGGGTAATGAAGAAGCAGCCTTTGCATTCAGTGTTCTAGCTATTACAGCTGAGGAGGCCTTTATGAAGTCATTGGATAATTCCCAGCCTCACAGGAGTGTTGGTAATATTTCATTTGGTGTTGCTGTGATAGCAACTGCTTGCAGTGCAGCATCTCAGTCTGCATCAGAGGAGAAAGGTAAACTACAGGATCTGAACTCCTCAGTCAGCATTTGTGCAGGCAAGTGCAAGCACGTGCAATCTGTGCGAATGCAAAATTGCAATCTAAAACGTCTTAAGAATCTGCACAACTATGATACGGCATTTTACCAGGAAGGTCCGACTGGGGCTGAAATATTTATCTTCTGCTAGAAACTGCAGACTGAGAAAGTGCCCTGGGTTACAGAATCAGTATTCTGGACCAGGTTGAGCCGCTCATATTCTGTAAATGAAACACATCCAGTGTTGCCGATGAGACTGCAGCGCATGGCAGCGGGATTTCTATCCACCCGTGCACACCATGCCTGCAGAGATGTCCCTCAGCGCAGCTGACACGGCCCGGCTCATCTTGACAGACATCACTGACGTCCGCCGATTTTTTAATATGCCATTTGTTACCCAACATCCTGCAGTAGCTGATGGGCAGAAGGATGCCGCATTCAGGGTGGACGTGGGTGCTTTGCCCTAAGGATTAATATCAACAGCAAGTCAGGATTTCTAAAGGTTACCATCATTGCTTCAGAGTCTTTCTTGGAGGATGCTTTGTATATATAGTTAAAGACTCCAAGTTATTTCAGGGCCTTCACACATTCGCTTGCGCACATGATAGTTTAATCTGCCCAAATTTCTGTTTTGTACCAGGAAGCCTCTTGCAGTGAAAACACAAGGTGAGGTATAAAAAAAGAAAAAACTAATTTAACCATTAGAATATAGTGTTCATGCATTTCAAGTTTTAAATAACAGGCATTTGAAAACAAAACAAAAAATTCCAAAATGGATGGATTTGGTGTGCCCAGAAAAAAAAATGTTACACAATATTATAAGCGCTCTTGCATTAATGTGGTATTTTTTACTGATTACATTTCTAAATCATAGTAAATGCTGGCAAATTTCTTGCTTCTGTGTGTGAATTCTGCCCTGAATTAAGGAAGATTCTCTGTCTGTCTCTCTCCCTCTCTCTCTCTCTCTCTCTGAATGTTGTCCATTACTATCACAGTGCCACTGTAGCTCAATATCAACATACAGATGGCATCAGATCCCAGCCAAGCTCTCCTGACTGGATGCATCCCTACTGAGCATGGCAGAGCTTCACAACCCTGGAAACACTCATACTAGGGTTTCCTCCTGACTGTGCCTCGGTTTCTCTCTCACTCACTCTCTTTCTCTCTCGCTGCCTCTACAGCAAACAGTAATTGTTTTTTTCCAAGACAGTTATTATGCTTCAAACTGCTTTTTTCAGCTGTCTCTCTTGTTATTATGTACATTTGTCCATAAACTGTAATCACTACCCAGATCTCATTCATCAAAGCTTTTTTTTTGATCTTTTGTTTACTGTGAGTATTCATTTTAGGAGTTTGGCTCTCGTTCAGGTATGCCATTAAAAACAAAACCGTGATGGAGTCCTTTCACATTTAGAATATTCACATGTGAACAAACAGAGACACCCCCACCCCACCCTTCTGCTTGTTCAGAGGTGCAATTGAAATCAATTCAATTTAAGTGCTTCTTACCTCTCTAACAACATTTGTGTGACAGTGGCATGGAGCTACCTCCTGCACAAAGGACAACGGGAAGCTGATGGTGACCGCAGGCCCATTTCTCGTGCAAGAGCTTTCATGGCCTTGTGTTAGCGAATAGAGGGGCTGCGGCATACACAGGACCCAGCATGGCTGCTAGGCTCGGGGCTGCAAGTTGACACATTTCATTACGCATTTAGTGATCTTCTCGAGTTTTCCACAAGCAGAACATTCCCGAACACTGGATGAATTCTTGGTATGTCCGAAAAGATAATAACAGGCTGTTATGTTTACGTGTGAAATTTTTCTTTCCACATTTACGATGCTTTTTAATGTACTTCTTTATATTTACTTCAGAGCTTGTAGTTCTTAGCTACTTGCAGTAATTCTTCCCCTTTTTCCACAGTTGGGTAATTTTTACTGGATCAGTTTAGGGTAAGAACCTTGTGCAGGTTTGCAGAAATGGAAAGTGGGATTCAAGCAGTTCTGCAATTTTTTTGTTTCAGCTGAAATGTGCTTCTACACATCGCATGACTCGAAGGCTCCAGTCCCCGATGAGTTGCTGGTGTTTGTGTAGTCAATGAAGGTCAAGAACTTACTTGGGTAAAATCCTGAGAAATGATTCCAAGAAGGAAGGACAGAAGCAAACGTAAAGCAGTGAATGATGTGTGAAGGAGTTAGAAACATCCAAAAACAGCATCCACTCGTCAACCTTGCAAATGGGGCATCTGGGTTTTTACCAGATATGTAATAAAGTAAATAAAGTAATAAAGTCCTCAGGGCTGGAATATTTTTCCGTGAGAGTGCGGGAGCACACAAAAAAAATTGACTTTTTTATACAACTGTATGAAGCAGTAAGCCATGAGAGATGGTTAAGGTACACCTTGCTGCAGCTAGGATCTCAGATGATTTGTACATTGCTTGTTTTTGAATTATGACATTGGAGGTTGAGGGTCGGTTAATGGTGGGAAAGGAGACACAGATGTGAAAGGCAGGCCGGAGGACTGTGCAGCACAACATCCCTCTGTGATTCTCCTTCTTCACTCATCTTTCTAGTATCTTCTGTCCCTGGCCTTCATTAGCCACATGCCCTTCTTCACCTTCTCTCCACAAAAAGGTGCATGCACTAAATAAAATAACTACTGACAAATCTGATCTGAACACACAAATTGAAAGACACAGATTCATACCAGTTTCCAATATTTGACATTCGAGGACTAAAACAATGGAATTTGGAGTATGGAGCCATTGTGTAAGTAGTCATCATTTTCATTATTGCTTTTTTCAGAATAGCTGTTGTTCCTTAAAAGTTTTTCAACCACCTGTATTGCTGAACATTCTATGGTAAAAATCCCTTTGGCGCAGTTAGCATAAATGCATGAAATAATAATGATATGGATGGATGGAAAGATAATAATAATTAGAATTTAGTTGATACCTTTGCCCAAGGTGAAGTAAGGGCAGAGTCACACATCCACCTGAAACACACATCTTTGGGAGAAACCACTTGGGGAGAACCTGCAAACTCACCACAGAGTGAACAGTGATCAAACTTGCACCCAACTGCACAGCCATGCCTCCTTGAGGCGGCTGTGTTACCCACTGCACCACCTTGCCAGGTACATTGCACAAGTGTATAATTTTTGGAGGAAGATAGAAAATAAATAAATAATGATCTCTGGAAAGAGTTTTTGCTACTTCTCCCCAAGATGTGTTTGCTTCTCCTTTTGGCATGATTAAGTTGAAGTGTTTGAACGCAGCTTCAGCATGAGAAGAGTTTACCTCAAAATAATAAAAAGTCGCTGAGTGAAAAAAAGTGCAATTTTAATGTATTTTTCCTGCTCTATTGTCTGTTTCGCGTAGCAGTCAGAACTGAAGTGGCCTTTCTTCTACTATCTGATCCAGTGTGTGATGTCAACAGCAAGGAGTCTGAAATTCAATTTCGCATGTGAGCCGTTGTCCCCCTGGGCTAAGCACGGACTGCCATGAGAGAAAAGGAAATAAGACAAAGTCCACAATCAGCTGAAAATCATCAGGTATTTAAAGATAACATAAAGCTTTCTTTCACCCGAGAACCTCCCAGTGCAGCAGAAAAGTGAAATTATAAACTGGTGGTAGAGATACTGAATAAATAAATAACCTTATGCTTGTGTAGTATGCCATTTGTCAGCGCCGCCAAGGGGTAGTTTGGTCTTGCTGCGAGTTGGTGAAGGTCTTTCACAAGGAGTTTTGCAAATTTATACATCATGTTTTGCTGCTTTGATTATGGATGTGCAGAATGTGCAAGATGAGGGCAACGTTGATGGAAGTTCCTAGTGCTCAATGTATTATCATTGTTGTGTACAGTGCCTTCCAGACCTGGGGAGTAAAGGATGTATTCAAGCAGACTGAAACCTATTTAAGTGGTATTTGTGGTCACACCTCCTCTTGAAGTTGAAGTGAATAGACAAGCCTTGCAAATGTTTGTTTTTGCCCAGATAATAAAGTCCTCAGCACTGGAGTGGAGAGTGCGGGAGCAGAGAAATGGTCTTTATTTACAAAACTATATGAAGCAGGAAGCCATGACAAGTGCTTAAGGTGTTCCTTGCTCCAGCTAGGATTTCAGACCCTTGCGTAATGTTTGTTTTTGAATGTTGACGCTAGAGGTTGAGGGCCAGGAGTGCATCCCACCCAGGGCTGCTAATTCAGAACCACGGACAGTGCTTACATGGACATCTTTGATGCACTTCCAATAGAAGATGGCAGCCTGTGCAAACAGCTGTAATGCTTTGTTGTCTGTCCTCGGGAAAAGCAGCTGAGCCTTCGTCTTTAGGAATGGGGAGGTTCCTGTGTGTTTGGGCTGCCTTTCATGGTCCCAGTGGGAAGGCAATGCTAAGCAGAGCGATATGTGCTTGAGGGCCAGGGTACAAGCATCACCCTGAACTCACTTTTCTGAGGTATTCTGTCATGTCTGTGGTGTTGTCTTTTTTATCGTTGTCTTTTTATCCATATGCTGTCATATTTTGCACTTTAAATACTTTATACTATACTTTATACTATATTTGTATTTTCATTATTTTCTTGTCTACCTAAAGCAACCACCCCAAAATATGTCATTCATGGGTTAAACATAATAATGGGATATAACACTGATTCATTTTTAAACTGGGTGTTCATCTTGTTGCAACACGTTAAAACTTTGTTTTATAACCGAAAACCAGTTTAACAGCTATGATGCACGCAAAAATGACGCTGTGATGCAACAGCGAGTTGCCTGGAGTCTGTGCGGCGTTTTCGTGTTCAACCCATGCTTCTGTTGGGTGCTCTGGTTTCCTCCTGCAGACCACAGACAGATATTTTTTTAAAAATGGGGATTATAAATTGACCACAGTGAGCAAACGAGTGTGTCGCGTGTCAATGCTGGCAGTTTAGTATTTAGCATCAAAAGTTGCTTTATACAGAGGTGTCCACTAAAAACTAGTAAATTCCCATTCTATGTTGCTTTGAATGAAAACATTTGCTAAATCCATAAATGTGATACACAATAGGAATATGATTGTAGGCCAAAAGCCCAAAACTTACAACGATCGCAAAGTACTGAACAATTGGTTTTCAACGCAGAGTCAAAATTATTGAATTTTCCATGCCTTGGTGCAATAGTGAAATAATTTAATTGATTAAATTTTCACACATTATACCTCTGCCTTCTAACAAAGTACAACTCATTTTTAATGTTATTTCTGAAAACAATAATTTTACATAGGACAGCAGTAAACCACTCTTTCAGCCAAACTACAGTTTCTTATTTATTTAGGGAAAAATTCACTACTATATATGTCAGTCAGTAACAGTTTGCTTTGTAAACGAAAGGGTCAGTATTGCTTCTTGGATAAGCAGGAGACACATTAGTGCCTGAGGATGTTCACATGTAACCACATCAGTATGGACATGGTTGCATTATTTAGCAATTCAAGATAAATGTACAGTAGTGTCTCCATAGTAACCCCTCCACAACCCACCAAAACTGCTTTATCTCTTTCAGCCATACTGGCAGTTTTTCTTTAAATCACAAAGCTTTCTTTATGTCCACTACAAAACAGACTGTGACACATCAGGTATCTTTCATAGGTGCAAGAATATACATCACAACAGAAAAAAAATCTTGCACCTATTAGTCTAAACTATTATTTTGTGCAAATCCAAGTTTGCACAAAAGACTGAAAATTATTTTCCACCATCAGTGACATTTTACTTTAAATATTTTTTAATAGAACACAAAAATGGGTTTTTTGCACCTTGCACTTTAGATTTTTGTGTGTTTGTGACTGAATTCTGACTGATTAACACCTAAACAAGAGCAGGTCAATTTTCCAGATTGGTTTTCAGTTCATTTTCATTCCAATGGTTTTTGAAGGCAAAAGTTGATTTACTTTGACATGCATTTGAAAGTTGCCTGTTTTCTTAAGAACTTCTAAACCCGAGCTTAATAACTTAAAAAAACAGTTTTTACAATATGCAATTTTTTTGGATATTTCCCAAAGTAAAGAAGACCTGCAATAGCTGATGGCTTATAAACCAGCTTTGTATTCAAAAGACAGTAAAAGGTTAACAGTATACTTGGTGAGTGCAGAGTTATTATGATTCAGTTCGCACCTATGGTGAAAAACAAATAACTATTTTTAACTTCCTAGAAATCTACTTGGAAAGAGGCAGTTTTATTAATGATAGAATATGATAGGATAGGTTTGGATAGGAGTTTATTGATCCCCAGAGAAATTCACTATACACTAGCTGAATAGGACACTCATAGAACACATAACAGTAAACAAATAAGAAAAACAAAAAAAGAAATAAAGAGATGGATAAATAACTAATAAACGCAGTTTAATTTTTGAAAAGTTGTTGTGTGGCTTTATGGAGGCCAGCAGCTGTTTGTAAGAAGGACCTCCAGAAGTGCTTCGTAGCTGAACCGAATAACCCAGTGCTCATGGTGATCACTTTATTCTGGAGGTGTGAGCCAATGCCAGTGATGGACTGTAACTTCCACCTCATCCAGGCCCATGATAGAACCTGCTTTCCTCTAACCAGAAGTGATACTTCCCTCACCGCACACCACAACATAAAAGATCACACTGGTGACTACGGACTGGTAGATGTGGAGGATGTTGCTGCACACATTAAAGGACCTTAACCTTCCAAGAAAGTACATCCTGCTGCTCTATCCTTCCTTATTTCCATTAAAAACACAGTAGGTTGTAATTAAATTGCCCATCACAACTGTCGGCAGCTGTGCCACTAAAGCCGATGCAGGAGGACCGAGGGACAGCAAGTCTGAATAAGACACTGAGCTGTCAAACCAGGCCATACCCACAACCTGCTTCATTTTTAATAAGCATGTTTCTAAGATAAGCATATCAAAAGTTGTAATTTCAACTCATTAGGGTGACATTCAAGAAGAAAAGCTACTGAGTTGAGAACAGTGAAGAATAAGCAGTAACAGGACTCTAGAGAGGGTCAGGTACTGCATTTCTCAGCTCATTAATGCAGCAATTGGCATTTATTTATTCATCTGACTTTTCTTCAAAGCAACTTATTGTTAAGGTACTTGAAATGTTTTTTGCATTTGTACATACAGCTATTTTTCCTGGGACATTTCAGGGTCGGTAAGTCGCTCCGGGGTGCTGCAGCAGGAGATTTAAACCTAAAGGCAGCAACTGTAACCACCATGACATCTGCCACCCCCAAATTACTTTCAGTGACTGCTCATTGTTTTCTGTTTTCATGACAAAGTCTGTGTATTTGATTGTCTGTTTTTATGGCAAGTTGAAAAGCCATTTCTTCAAGGATCTGCTAGAATTAAAAATTAGGCATCTACTGTTTGTGAAATGCATGCTTTCATCAGTCAAGCCATAGCATCTGAAAAAGAAACCATAAATCTTTTTCATGTATAAGATATGACTGCATCTAGAATAGCAAGACAGACACTGTAATAGGCGAAAAAGTCCATTCATAGATTTCTCTTATGTTTTATGGCAAACCAGCCTTGGCCTATCCTCATCCTGCCTCCATGAGCCCAAAAAAGGGGGTAGGAGTGGAAGTTAAGGGTTCTTCTCTTTGTTGTCCATCCCTGTACCACGTGGTAGCAAATATTCCATCTCTCTTAATCTGGCTCCTTACCCAGCTATCTGCCTAACTACATATGCCATGTTGTACAGAGTGAGATTCGAAAATTGTTTTTATTTATTTTTTGTTTATTTATATTTCTTTATGCCGTTCCAGCTTGCTCTCGCTCTGCAGCACAGTTCAATTAAGGCACTGGCCCTTTAAACGCGGGACCCAGAACAAAAACACTGTACTACGGAAGTCGAGTCGTTAGGAGGGGGGGAAATCAAATCTTTTTTGAGGGAAATTTTTAAAAATGCCCCCGCGTATTTTCTTACAAAACGAGGGTTTAAAAATGTGGTCGCGCGATTAGGGGAGCCGGCGCGCGGCGCCCGGCGCCCGGGCCGCTGCCTTTGTTTCCGAGCCGCGCGAGTTGCTCGCCACGAGCCCGGTCGCGGGACGAGATGCCGTCGTACTCGGAGCTGAGGAACACCAGACATTATTATTACTGCATTAAATTCACGCTCAATGTGTACTCCATGCTTTTCTCGGTAAGTTTCTCCGCGGAGTCCGGCGTGATAAACTCGCCCGGGTGTAAATATTCACCGGGCACGGAGCCGCCGTCCGCCGCCGGATGCGCTCGGACACACAGCTACCACTCCGAGCCGAACGTGTCGGTTTTCGCCTCAGAGACAAACCGAGTGACGCTCTCTTGTTTATACATACGTTTAGTTGCAGTCTGTTGGATTACGGTTCAAAAATACGTTTAATAACACGTGGTTTTGTTTAAATTTGCAGAAATATTTCATAAGTTTGTCGTTTTACTGTTGCAAATATGCATTTAAGAACGCCTTGTTGTCTTGCTTGTGGACACGTTTGGTAATTTTGGACTTAACGCCATCTGTTTTTTATGCTCATTGGTTTGTTTGTACAATTTGTTTTCTGCCTTGGCGTTTCAATTAAGAAGGAGAGCACATTCAACTAAAAAGTGAAATTTGTGGTTTATTTGTGCAGTCTGTGCACATACTGACAAAACATAGCAGGTGTATTTGTTCTTTTGTGGGATGAAAGGTGTGGCAGGATCTCTTGTTTAAAGGGAGCTGTGAAAAGCAGTTTGGTTTGATCATGAAATGCCACTGGTTTGCGAAACAAAAATGGCCTGTGAATCCGTCTCTCATCTGAACGTGTATAACAACAGCGGAAGTGCTATTAACCGTACGCTGCAGATGAATGGAATACACATTTTAAATAAACAGTAATTAAACAAATGGAATTGTTAAAGCCAGACTATTGTTTAACCTCAGAATGACACATTCGTAATGTAGTTGTTAATGTGATGCAAGCAGAATTATGGCTGAATGTTTTATTGCTGGCCATGAGTTGAAGTCCAACTCAGTCTGTGTGGGGCTTGCTTGTTCTCCCACGGTCCGAAGATGTTCGTTTCAGGTTAATCGGTCGCCCTACATTATCCATAGTGTGCACGTGTGTGTGGTCACCATGTGATGGACGGGGATCACATCCAAGTTTAGCTTCATAGCTCAGCACCCACAGATTCCAGGATAGGCTCCAGACCACACCAATCCTGCTCCGGATAAGTGGTTAACAAAAATCCGCGGAGGCTTTATTGTAACTTCCGTGTACAAAAGATGAGTTCGAGGCATCAGTAAATCATCTTATATTCTGAGGCCTTTACCAGACACACAGCAAATTTATCTTAGGTAGACAGGTGCAGTGTTTTTGTGGCACCAGCAGTGCTCTGTAAGCCTGACAGCTAATGTCAGGAGACCAGGCAGGCAGGTAAGCTGTCGCTGCTTGTGCTATCTTTGCATGGTTGGTATAGCAAGCAGCACCAATGCACTGCTGCTTTCTGTTACACATTTAGTCACCAAAGTGTTGGAATAAAGGTTTAAAGAAAAGCATATTGCAATATGCAGGGTGTAATGATGGTCCAGTCACACTGATAGACTAGGTTTGACTGTGAACTTAGCATCCTGTCAAGGATGTGACAAAAGGAGGATGGGCATCAGAGGAGGAAGACAGTGAGGGGATTTGGAAGTATGGATATGGGGTGACTGAAGCATATGTATGTTTTTCACTGCGGTCGCAGCTATCAGAGAACTGGCTTTACTGCAGGGTTGAATCTTGCACTATGCTTGTTAGAACAAAGAAATTGGAATTGTTGTGGGAAACAGAGAGAAATGTTGTATGTGTGTGGGAAACAGAGAGAAATGTTGTAAAGGAAAGGACAGCTTGGAGGTAATTTTCTTCTGTTCTGTTTATATCTGGAAATGTAACACATAAGGGTGTCACAGTGGCCCGTCGTTCAGGGTGCCGTGTCTGTTTTACTCATTTTGTTGCTCTGTTGGTCTAATTTAATCCTGCCCTGTATCTGTACCTTCCACCATATTTTGAGAGGCATTTTTTAAAATGTGAATATTTCATCCCAGAATCAATCAGCAGAAATAATGACTCTCCCCCTTCTCTTTGTAGCCCCTCTCTCAGTCCATGCTTTTCACCCCACAGGAAATTGCTGTCATTTTAATGTTCAATTTACACCCTCTCTCTGTCTGTCTCTCCCACTCCCTGCATTCTGCATCATTCTGTTGTCTGACCTCTGAGAATCGGCAAGTAATTTCGGTCTTTTTCTTTTCTTCTCCTTCGTTGTATCTTTTCTATTTCCCAATTCCTTCTGTGTTTCAGAAAAACCAAAATAATGCACTGCATGCAAGCTTTGAGCTTACACACCTGAAGGAAATATTGATGCACACTGAAACTCTTTGTTTGTATAGACCCTTACATGCGAGTCTTTTAAAGTTTCTAATTTTTGGGTTTGAATGGAGTGTCGGTGTTTGTATAAGTTAAGGAAGTGAAAATGATCACAGATTAATTTTTATCATTTCAAAAACTGGTTTGCTTTGTTTGCACATCTGTATTTATTTCTGCCCTCATTTACAAAAATGGACCCCAGGATTTCTTTCAGTCATCTTAATACAGCCATATCTCCTTCCCCTTGTTCTCTTTCATGCATCGCCTCTGCTCTCATTCCATGCCTTTTGTCACAATAGTCAGTTTTTCATGTGGTGCCTGGAGTTCAAACACATGCAGTTGCAGGTCTTGTGGTGAACATTTTGATTCTTAGGAATCAGTAAGCAGGTTTCACTCAGGATGAATGGAGGAGTGTGTTGGGTGTACAGGCTATTTTTGCAGAAAGGGATTTAAACCTCACCTTTGTGATTGCAGCAAGGGATTTAAACCCCGTTCAACAAAACCCCCTTTAATGAAGTGTCTTGAATGTCTTGATCTCCCAGTGGCAAAATTACCTTCCAGTGACCTTCTGGGTAACACTTTGTGTTTGTCACTTGTACAAATTCTGCCCAGAAATATGTGCTGTTAAAAAAAAAAAAAAAAAAAAAATTCATGAAATTTAATCAAGTTGAGTTCGGTGAGACATGCTGTTGTCACAGATATACATAAAGTACCAGGTGGGTAATGGTGGTAACACAAGAGCTCAGATAGGCTCTCTCTCTACAAAATCTGCAGTCAGATTGGTGCTGAAAAGGCTCAGATTTCACACTTTCTTTCATAATTTTTCTCCAGCGCTTACACCTTCAGAGGTCTTTGCTGAAGATGGACTAACTGAACTACAAGTGAAATGTTTCACTTGACTTGAGGGCCACTGTTTTAGTAATGCGACAGATTGTTTTGAATAGACGATGAATGGGAGCCCTGTGTGGAATAGTTGCGTGTTTATTCTGGATCAGGCACTGGAAGGTTTTTGTGAAAAGGCTGTTAGCACTCTGCTGGCGAAAGAGCTCAACGGGAGAGAAAGAGACTTCTGTCTGAGTCGCAGCAGGGGCCCTGAAAGAGCAGGCCGCAAAGTTTCTTCATGTTTAGTCTGCCTTTTATTCACTCCCAGTGGTGTTGCCTCTCTCTCTCTCTCTCTGTGTGTGTGTGTGTGTGTGTGTGTGTGTGTGTGTGTGTGTGTGTGTGTGTGTGTGTGTGTGTGTGTGTGTGTGTGGTCAGTGTTCTTTCTTAGTAATGTGTAGTTTATGCATTTACCTGTCTTTTTTGTCAGTCCCTGTGTTGTTGCATTAATATCCAATACCTTGGTATGTCTGTGTAGGATTTCAACTAAATGCTCACTATTCCCCTTTCCTAGTTTTTGGGCCTATGTGTACTCTGCGTGGGGGTGTACGCTGAGGTGGAACGGCAGAAAAATCGAACTTTGGAAGAGGTGTTCCTAGCTCCCGCTGTGGTCCTCATCTTGCTGGGCCTGGTAATGTTCACTGTGTCAGTGTTGGGCATGGTTGGCTCTCTGCGGGACAACAAGATGCTGCTGCACATGGTGAGAACCAGCTCCCCTTTGACCAGTTCACTCATGTTTCTCTCCATTTCCTCTTTTTTTGATAAATTTTTTTTTGTGCATTAATGTGCTTCTCTGTGTGCATGCACACGTGTGTTTGAAAAAGAATGCTTTTTTTTCTTTTATGGATGCCCTTCTTTACAAATGTACCTGTGTGTGGGCCAGGATTAACGTGTGCTCCCCTGTCCTGCTTTTCCCAGTTTCTATGCGTGCTCTGTGTCCTGCTGGCTCTGCAAGCCCTCGCCCTGATCATCGCTCTCATCTTCCAGAAGAAGGTCAAGTGTCCACATTCCCGATAATGTTAGATCCTCTAACCATGCTTACTCAGCATGGACCTCCCTTAGCCCAGACTTCCTCAGTCAATATCCTGCTGGCAGCAGTGGATGATGGACTTTTCTTCCCTTTCTCACCCCACTACTTCCACATAGACCTTGGAAGTGTTGCACAGCACCATCCGAGAGGGCATAAAGCATTACTATGATGACCTGGACTTCAAAAACATCCTGGACTACGTGCAGGTGAAGGTGGGAAGAATTGGCTTTTATCAGCTAGAGCACATTCTCATCACGACCCTTTGGTTTCTCCCTCACAACTAGCCAGTGGAATAAGATAAGCCGGTGAAATAAGTCTTATTTCTCCCTCTTTAAAGATTTTCTATGTCAGGACCACTTTGTCAGGGAAAGACTCCAGAGATAGAAAAATAGTCTTTGAATTAAAATTAAGCCTCTGATGTAGTACATTGCAATGAATGGTTTAGTGGATAATGTTTGCACTTCAGTGAAAGCTTGTAAATGGCAGTTTGAGCAGATCTTTCAGTTGTGCTTGAAGACTGTTTCACAGCTTTAAAGGCAAAGACTAGGCTTTAATACTCTCAGGTATTTTAGATATGTGATATTAAAACTCAGATGTCAGAAAAGTAGACACTGTAAACTTCTTATAATTTCAAGTTTATACACATAAATGCACTCACATAAGCATCTTTCAGAAATCGTGGTTGCTGTGTCCTCGCTATGCTACAATGGCAGGAGATTTTCTTTTTCCTTCCTGTTAACACCTTTGCTGAAGTAGTTTACTTAGTATGAAATTAGTCTGTACAAGGAATACTGCAGTACATTTTTAAACACTTGTCTTGGTATATACTGGTACAGTATTTGTGGAATATACTTACAAGAGAAGGGCAAGAACAGAGTGGAAGAAGACTCTTATTAGTAAAGAAGATGCAGCAGCAGGTGCTTTTTAACAGCAGTTCTAGATCGACAACAGAGGGCATTGATTTTTCTTTTCTGTGGGAAGTTCGAAGTAGAGTCTTTAATCGAGTTCGTCTTTTTGCTTCTCCATGTGGCAGTCTTACCATAGCTGACTCTTAGCTTTAGGACTCTGACAGGGACAGACATAATATGGAAATCGATTCCTGAGTGCAGGAGAGGGGAGTAAGAGAGCCCTTGGTTGAAAACATCAAAAGGACTGCAAACCAGCATGACGGCTAGCGACAAAATAACCGCAGCACTCTGTTAATACTCAGACACAATGGTTCAGGCACATTTTGTCCTTTTGTTAAATGCATTACCTGGACTTTGTAACCAATGCATTATAACAGCATTGTTCAGCATTGTATTCCTTAGCTGCTAGGCTGTTTGCGTTATTCAGCACCCTACCTTCAAGGTTACCCAGACATTAGGAGTCTGTGAGGACTGGATTAGGGGCATAGCACTGACTTTTTCAAATATTTGTAAGTTTTAGAATATGTCTCCCTACTAATGTTAGATTGCATTTTCCCTTAATTTTAGTCTATATTTATGAAAAATTCTTGCTGTGATAACAGTAATATCAGTATACATTCTACAGTGTCAGTTGTCTTTAGTGAAAGCTGTCACGAAGTCTAAACTTTTTGAACATTAGCTTTCAGCAATTACAGCTGAGTACTTTAATGGTAACAGTGACTGAAAGTAGCAGTGTCAGTGGAAACCAAACCCTGTCTTGCTCTCTGTCCCTACAGTTCTCTTGCTGTGGTGGGGATGAATACAAGGATTGGAGTGTTAATCAGTACCACTTCTGCAACGGCACTGGCCCCCTTGCTTGTGGGGTTCCATATACTTGCTGCGTGCGACACAAGGTGAGTCCTGACATAATTGTCGGTGCCCCTTTTGATAAATTACCTGTTGGCTCCCAAAATAGATCTCTAATGCAGGAAGTAGCTGTACTGCCTATACCATCTGGCGTGACGCATGTGGGCATAGGAGAAAGGGAGGAATAATGAGTCATTAGCTTAGTAAATTGATAAATTGATGTCAGTATTTAATTTGCTCTCCTTTTTAATTGAAGGAAAGGTCTTTTGTATTACTCACTGTAGTCTGTAGCAGATTCTGTACTAGGAAGCATAATTGGTTTATAATGGACTGTGAGGCTGGAGAATGGGATGCTGCACAGTGGGGTGCTCACACAGTTAAACTATAGTCTTCAAAAGGTGCAGTTAGACATTTGATCAGCCTTGCTTTCATTAAATGAAATAAATGTTTTTGATTACATTCATGATCTGCTCTGTGCTCTAATACCACTGTTAGCCAACTTTTTACAAAAAGGTTTAACATGCAACATTAAAAACATATCCGTTATTTGAGAACCGAGAAAATAGTGTGCTTTTTTTTTTTTTTGGTGCCCCAGGGAAAATTTTACCTTCAACTGCATTTAGTATATATAAAATACCAAGAATGATATTATGATACTGAGCATGTGTAACATAACAATCACCACTTTAATGAAATTGTGTCTTCAGAATAGTTTAGTCTTTGAGAAGTGTACATAACTCTCTAGTCTACTTCCAGGCCATAGTATTCCTAAAGCAAAGTTTGTACCAATCTTTTCCTAAAGTTTTTCTTGGTTACTGCATAATAAATTTTTACAAGTTTGTTTCAAATGGAAAAACAACACTATAGCTAGGGCAAGAAGCCAAACTATGCTTTTAATGAGATCATTCTGTGTTCTATACAGCAAAACAATACAGAATATTTAAGTTTAGGGTTTCAGTGAATACATTTTAAGGTTAAACTGTTTTCACCTGTTACAGCTAAGAGGTACATTCTATCTATCTATATGTACATGATTTTAATATGTAAAACATTTATCCTTTAAAATGTATAGTACTGCAATCTGGACAAAAAAGAAAAAAGTTGCATGTAAAGTTAAAACCATATCTTTTCTCTCATTCTTTGTAAGTCTCTAAAATTTAGAATATTATTTTACAGACTTTAGTCACATATAGTTTCATGCAGTTTTACACATTTTTTTGTCAGTTTAATCTCTGTAGTTGGGAATTAAAATTAGGTTATTGACAAAAGTTGAATATTTACCTTATTTTTTTAGTTGTTTTCATTTAGGGATTGTTTTGTTATAAAATCAATTCCCCAGTAATGGAGTTTTTGAGCACCTTCATGAACATTAATGTGTTTGTATCGCTGTCACTTTTAGCCATTTTACACACCCGATGCAGTTTAAATGCCATACCAATTATTAGACATTTGATGTGTTTTGATGTACGGAAGAAAGAAAGAAATTTAACACCCCCCCCCCCAAATATATATATATATATATATATATATATATATATATATATATATATATATATATAGTTTAAGAAAAGTACATTGTTATAATTTTCTCCAACTTTTTACCTCAGGGCAGGAGCAGTTATACTTGAGAAATGATTTTTGAAAGAGAGAGGTGCTCTCCTATGTGTCTTTCCACAAAGACATCACCACATGATTCATCATTAGTATGAGCATCTCAAAAGGGGAAACAGAAGGGTTGAGGGTTTGGAGACTTATTACACTTAGCGAATTCCAAAGGCTTATTGTCTGCCTCATCTTAGCCTCTCAGAATACCTTGGCACCAGAACTGGGTTTAGTTAAAAGTTCATTAGTGGGATTGACATTTTGAGAAAACTGGGAGAAATTTAACTCCAGAAATTTAGTTAGTAAACATTGGTTATGTATTGCCTCTTGGATGCTTTCAGAAAGTTTCTGCCTGATGGGGTATTCATTCAAATTCTGAATTCTGAGTTTCACCCAGCCACCCGTATAATAATGTTCATAATATTCTGGGGTCCCTTCACCAGCCTGCATCACAACATACCGCCGTCATTTGTGTGCATATGACTGTTGTAATTTGTATTCTTCCTGTCGTACTTCGAGTCAGTCAGCATTCTGCCGCATGAACATAGCTTTGCTTTACACTTTTCCATTTTGTGCTGTCTCCTTCCCCTAATAATTTTCCTTCTTCCTTATGTCTTTCTCTCCATTTTCCAGGTTGTTGGAGAGGTGGTGAACACGCTCTGTGGCTACAAAACTCTGAACCAGGAGGTAATGTGACAGTTAGTGACCCCGCAGCTTTTGAAATGTTGCCATGTCCTCTTTTCAAAAATGCCTTTCACAGAATTTTTTTTTGGACAGTGTCCCTCTAATGTAACCGATATTGATTGTGTGATTGCTTTAGCATCCCCTTGTAAAAGCTATTGTCTTTCATCATTTTTTATTAAATATCTGTTTTCTCTGATTGAGACGTTTGGGCAGAGAAACATTAAGCAGATTAATGGACATCATTCTGTAAATATATAAAATTTTCCAGTTGTTCTGGTTGTCAGGTTTTAGGCATTCGATCTGTCATCATAAGAGAAAAGGGACATATTTGCTCTGCCAGATTGAGCTGTTTGCTCTGTTGTTTTCTACTTGCTGCTGTTTTTTTTTTTTTATTAAAACCAAATGGCTTGATAATTAATGGAGTAATAATTCATAGATTGTGTAGCACTAATAGCCAGTTGATAGCAGACATCATTGCCATTTCATTATAAACCTGGAGAGGAGACGCAAAGGGCTCTTACCAAAAAAAGTGTAAGAAGCAGTACCTTTGTCCTTTCTGTAGCCTGTTAATTGATGAAATGCCATATGATGTATGAAGTAAAGGATGGCTGGTAGTCCAAATTATGTCCCTGTATGATCCCGCTCTCTCCCTGTGCAGCGGGTTGACCTGGATGGAGTGATCTATGTGCGTGGGTGCATCCATGCAGTGAACCTCTGGATGGAGGACAACTTGGGTATTACTGTCGGGCTGTGTTTTGCTGTGGGGCTGCCGCAGGTTAGTAATACCCCTGCACATACATAACTGCATACAGGTCTGTAGTGACGGCTATGTGTTTGCACATTAGCACAGTAAAGCCCTTGAGTTAAAAATGACGAAGAAACGGTTGAGTGACGTTTATGGTTCTGTCCTTCTGGTGCCCCCGTCTGAACACAAGGCCATGTAGACATGGCCTCTGGGCCTCCCTGCACACCTAGGCCCATTTACATGCTTACCTCCCGGAATGCTACCTGTTTGCTATTCAGGATGTTGCCATTTCTTCTGCTTCATAGAACAAGGAGAGAGTCTGCTGCATCGGTACAAGCACACATCTGGTACTCATGCTCTAGAACTCCATGATCTGCTTTCTGTGTTTGCCGTGGTTGCCATGGGAACACACACAATTGCACATCCATCTCCAGTTTTCAAGTCTGTTGCTTACAAGTTGCAATGTGTCTTGCAAGAAGCCCCAAGGTTGATATTCTGATTCTTGTTCTATATTCAGTTGTTGTCATTAAGCATATACTTTACTGGTGTTGTTTTTCTTTGTTTATGAATGACAGTGAGTTTTATTATTAATTGTATGAAGAAATTGTATTAGAGGGTACAAAGACTACTCCACAAGCATATGATTAACAAAGTGAGATAAACAAGCTCCAGTTTCAAATCCTAGTAAAGAGAAAGTGAACATGTAAGTGGGGTCCAGGGGCACTAGGGCAGTAGTATGCTTTATTCAGGAGAATCGTTTCATCTTAGTGACAGTGTGACTTCTGAATATGACTTGTGGTGTCCTGGGTGAAGTTAAAAAGATTTTGAGTTTTTGCCTTACAGGAATGCACTATTACGACTTTGCCAAAGGTCATCTTGTTGACAGCACAGATTATTTCCTTTTAAAAACTTTTGTTAAAATTAATTCATGATGGGGGAAGTGATGCAAGTCATATTAACTTTATTTCGTTTTCAGTCGCTGTAATCTCTCAATATTCTTTTGTAAATATCCGTGCTCTCTGCTTGAGGATACTGTTAAATTCTCTCTAAAGACTTTAGGATGATTGGTCAAGGAAGGCTGTACTGAAGTCTTAGATCTGAGCTACAGTAATTTTGCCCCTGTTCTATTGTGCCACTGTTAATGCTTAATGCTTATGGATCAGCAGTTCTGTGGTGAACTGGCTCTCTGAGTTTGGCAGGCACTTTATTATCAAAGGTTGCAGTAACTGAGTACTGTGAGTAACTGCCAAAGGTGATATGCTGTGATAAGAAACAAAAATCAGAATCAGAAAAACTTCATTATCCCAAAGGAAACTATTTATGTTACAACTGTACAAATAGATGAGTACACAAATAACAGGAAGAGCAAATGTAACAATAAACATATTAAATAAATAGAATATACAATAAATAAATATAAATATCAAATAAACTGCAATAATTTCCCATTCGGTATTGCACATATAAGTGAAATATCACACGTTTTACCTGCCAAAGTTATGCTAGTGGGAAGTAAAAAAACGAGTTATATCATCATCGTCACTGCCATAGTGAAAATCAGCCCTGCCAAAAACTCACCGCAGTAGCAATACTCCAGTCGGGGGAAAGCTGCCTCCTGCAGAACTGTGTAAATTCCATACCTTTCAATGTAGACATTTTAGGCCATATGTGTTTGTTGTTTTTGTTCTTTGTTGTACTTGGTGAAAACACTGATGCCTGCAGTCTGCTCAAAGGGTCACATCTGTCATTCTCAGAGGTTAAATGGGAATATGGGTGTAAAAGGGATGTTGGTAGTGGTTAGAGTTGAGGGCGGCATGATCGCATGGCAAGAAAACCAACATTGAGTAAGGAACCAACTCTCGTAATTAGGTTTGTATGTTGGGGAGCGACGGCAGAAGGATGGAGAGTAAGCCAGCATTTGTTTGTGAACGATGTAAGATGAAAAACAAGCCTCCGTCAGCCTCCGCTTTGTGGTGCCGTCTCCTCTTTCTACTCAGATTTTGTTGTGCGGCTCATTCGTCAACCCCTTCCCATGACCATTACAGCAGCGAGTAATTATTCCATACACTGACTCTTCATCACCAGCACTCCAGCAGTGGAGAGGGGCCCAGCTGCTGCCACGTTTGGCTGTATCCAAACCCTCAATTAGATAATTGAACTCAATCATTGAGAAGTCCAGAAGCCCTAGGGTGGGAAATGCAGATAGAGCTGGGGGGCAACCATCAAGGCCGGTCTGCCCCCCTCCAGGGCTACTAGGCCCAGACACTCCACTGATGTGCTGCAATGCAGTTGGCAGCAGTAACAGCCCACACTGCTCACACCATTCGTAATCAGATGGAAGACAAACACGTGTGTTTCCACTGTACATTTCAGCATTTATTCAATATCAAATTGCATCAGCATTGAGCCTTAAGATCTTAGTGTGGCCTTGTTTTAGCCATTCATTAGAGTGGTTTCTGTACCTTTCTAATTGTTTCTGCTCAGTTCAGGTAGAACTCCATTCACCCAGTTTTTGTGATGGAAATTCTGCTGTGCAAATGCATCTCAGCTCTTTTCCATCTGCACTAATACATTTTATTTCTGTCCACACAGCTGCTGGGCATCATCCTCAGCTGCCTTTTCTGGAACCTGTTGGTGGAGATGAGCGAGTCAATCGACATGGTGGACTTTAGGGTGCTGAAGAAAGCTGGGTTTCAGTACAGTGAGCTGGACCTCTCTGGGGCTGGCTGGTGCCTCTGCCTGCCCAGGGAAGGTGGTTACCTGCCCATCCCCAGCTCTGAACCAGAACCCTGTGGCCCAGAGCCTGTACAAGTTGCCCCCCAAAGAGCTGAATGGCAGCAACCTCTCCCTCCTGTGGAACCTCTCCCTCCACAACCAGGGAAAGATGAGGTAGACAATCAAATCTAGCAAAAGGGAGAAAAAAGCAGCTAATCTTTTCTTGTTTGAGTTTTGATTATTTATATGTATCTTATTTTTACTTTTAAAATATTTTATTACTGTCAGGACTGTTGGTTTCAATGCACTGTAATGTGATAAACTGACAATCAAGAAGGAAGGAATGATATGGTTAAAAAGATACTTGAGCACTTGGACTGTTGGACTGAATTGTCTCATTCTTAACAAGAAGCCAAGGATTTAGCATTTTTAGCGGTTTGAATTTTTATTGTTTTCTTATTTTGCCTTCATTTCAAATCAAAGGGACTTAGATGTCACCTTTAAAGTGCTTCCTTAAATTGCTGTAATACAAGTTACGCTAAAGGTGATGTAAGAGATTTTTTGTTGGTTATTTTTCTTTTTGCCATGCACAGTCAGAAATTTACATTGGAACAATGTTTATGAACGGCCCATTAAGTGAATGAATTTCTTAATTTTTTTAATTAATTTATTTTTTGCTTGTTTACTCCAGCAGATATCACGAGGGGTTTTGCATTTGTAGTGCACGTTAGCAATGTTTACCGCTTTACTGTTTTATTCAGAGGTAAGGATGTGCTTCACTGTTCCAAGACTTTTTATTGTCATTCATTTTCATTAAAAGGTAATTGGATGTGTAGGAAAAGATCAAAACTAATTTGTTTGAGGAAGATTTTATACATTAGAGTTTAGTAGCTGTGACCTTTATCTCAGAGTTGTGACATTAGATGAGCAATGTTGTCTGCCAAGAGAACGGATTCAGGTTTGAGATGTGTGTTCTTGCATCAGCTGAAATGGGCTTAGCCCCAAACACCTCCCCCACCCACTCACCTGTTTGAACGGCTGTGATCTTCTTCCCAGCACCTGTTTGAATCTCATGACCTTGTACTCAGGTGTTTGAGGCCGGATGGAGTCTGCCATCTGCTCTTTGTGTCGTTCAAAGCGGACTGCCTGCCTTTCAAACCCTGCTTCACCTTGGCAGAATCAGCCCAGTCTCATCTTCTCATACTGTAGGTCTTACTCATTTGTGCTGATTGTGCATCCTTCTGGTGAAGAAAATAGGTTCGTTGTTCCATGTAGGCTGTTGAAGTATCTGCACTTGCTGCTGTCGGCTGCTTCCCACAGGCCACTTGTGACCACAGCCTTGCTGCTCCTCCAAACATGGACAGTAGTACTGAGGAATGCAGATCCTGAATCCAGAACTGATAGCTGACAGGTATGGTCACAGAAAAAACAGTTTGAATTAGACCCATAGATTTGCTTACTACTTTCTGCTTAAGCGCTGTACCCGGAGCTGCCTGAAGTTGGAAGTCAGATTCTCATATCGGGGTTGGCTTGAAATGGAAAATGACCTTCCTCATGTACATTTAACTCTACTTCAGGCTGCTTATTCCATTTCTATTTTCACACCTTCAACTGTGATATTATGAGAAGGTAAGTATTTGATTTGACCTGAGCTTTCAGGGTCAAAGTCCTTTTCCCAGATGGGCTCCTGTACCATACCTCACTCTGCTGTCATTGGACACTCCTGGTTCACACGACTGTCCATAGGCCGTTGTGTTCTGGAGCACCAAGGCTCTCCAAAGCCAACTGTGTTGTTGTGCTTTTGAATGGGGTGTTTTGTAAACCTGCCTCAAAAAGGTGAAATTTTATCTTTGGTGAGTGAGTTTTTTTTTTTTTTTTTTTTTTTTTTTTTTTTTTTTTCTTCTCCCCTCCCCCCCTTTTCAAAGTGGTACTTGGTTAACATCACCTTACAAAAGGTGTGTTTACAGGTAGTCTGCCTCTGAGGAATGTTTCCCAGGATGCTCTGGGGCTGTGCAAAGAGCCTCAGCAGGCAGTGTGTCTCCTAGCAAGGAGCATTGAGCCACTAAACAAGAAGTTTTACGGCACCTTTAAGCTCCTAAACTGCAATAAACCCAGGATAGAATATTATTGGTCAATAAAATAAAACGCTGACTAAGAAAGCTGAGACACAGGGCTCAAACATTCTTTCATTTTTATCAGTTCAGCACAATTTTCTCCTCCCTTGGCTGTTGCCAGCAGGCTGAAATTGGATGGACACCAACTTTGCTCAGTGCTGCCTGCTTGTTCAGAATTTCATTCCCCTTCTCCCCCCGCCTACTAAGAATTTCACCCCCCCCCCCCCAGGTGCCAGTGTCAGGGGCTGGCAGCCTGAGCTGTCCCACCCTCTCCTTCCAAATAAATCATTTCACAGTTGAAGTTCCTTCACCAGGGCGTTGAGAAAGCAGTGGGAGACCAGGAGGCAGAGCATAGGCATGGCTGCTGTGTGCCAGAGTCTGATCCCAATTGAGGTTTGACCAGGGTCTCACCTCAGAAGACCAGGAGGGCTTTGCTGTGCTAATGACGGTCACATAGTGCTAATGTAAGTCCCACGAGTGCAGGTTGGCTAAAATTATCAACTTTTCTCTCTATTTTCACACTTCTCCCCACTGGCAACTCCATCTCTTGCCTCTACTTCAAAATGTATTATTCCCTGCCTTTCTACTCATCCATTATGATACCAGTGACACTTGATTCAGCATAATTCCACATTATACGTTTTCCGAACGTCTGCTTTATAGTCTATCTCTAAATAACTTTTGGCTGCTCTGTTAGGGAACAGCTGGCACAACCAGTCTCATTCTTCTGTATCTGAACCCTTTGCCTTCCTTCTTTTTTTTGTCTCCTTTGGTTCTTTTTTTGAACTCTCACAGAACCTTTGAACCTCTCCACCCATCCCATCTACCAACACTCCTTTTACGTTCATTGGCTTCTACCTGGATGTTTAAGTGCCTTAAAAAATAGCTTCCATAATAGACAGAATCTGAGGATTGATATGGGTTTTCCATGCTGGCCTCCCAAGTTGGGTTAGAGCTCAGAAAATAACTGGTCTCGCCAGAGAGAGGGGCATGGAGAAACTGGTTGGTTTAAAACTGTGAACCACAGACAGGGCTGTGCAACCTGATATGATTCCACGTATGGCTGTGTCTTCAAGGAGCCCTCTGTGTGGGAACATTCAAATGTGTAAAGGTTATCTACTAAAAAAAATACTGAATGTTCCTTCATACCCATAAAAGGCTACAGCAGTCGATGCTGGAGACCACAGGCAGGGAAGGGGGACACATGAGGCAGATGATGCCAAGTTAAATGGTCTGAAACCAGCAGCATACAGATGCTGTGAAAAGAAAAGCATCTAAATCGTTCTGCGCCATAGTAAATGTGCTGAGGAAATAGAAAATGGGTGTTACTGTATCCTTTGAGCAATTGGGTGCATCTGTGGTGAGTGAAATGCTTGTCAGAGATACCACTGATTTCTTAGGGAAAGCAGATGTGCAATGAGAATCCCAGGCTTTTCCAGTGCTGGCCAAAAAAGACATTAGCTGATGAAGAATTCCATCACTGGGGTTTATTTAAATTGTTAAACTTAAAAGTCTTATGTTATGCCAGGTGATGAGATGAGGCCCAGTCAGCTGGGAGATAGAATTAAAAATGTAGTCAGAATGCATTGTACTGCAAGGAACTGGTTTTGCGCACGTGTTTGTTGTCTTTCCGCCCATCTCCTGCATCAACTCCTTAGGAGCTG